>PVJD01002676.1:0-141951 GCA_004026545.1 Mormoops blainvillei | reverse complement strand
ACGCCGGGACCTACCCATCTCCAGTCCCCTTCCCCGCCGCCACACCTTCCCTTCAGTTACCCACATGGTCCATGCGGGTAGAAACAATCCAGTTACATTTTTTCCCAATGCAACTGATTTTTCTCATCTTCATTCATAAATCCGAGAGCTCGTGGAGGTCCTCTTTCAAATCTGTCTTCAAGCCTTGCCTGCCACTAGGGCACTGCCTGGGGAGGCCCAGAGCCTGAGGTGGGGGGCTGGAGGTGACTGGTTTAGGGACATGCTATCTTGTCCTCCTTCTCCACCCAGTTGCCTCTGAGCTATCACCCTAAACTGACTCACTCAGATGGGAATTGCAGGGTGGTGTCAGGAGGAGGAGTTGGGGCAGGAGGGTGGGGGGAACTCGCCCTGGTCGCCTCCACACTGGATGCTCTTTGGATCCTGGAGAGGCTGATTACAGACAGTGGCTGCTGGCTGGGGGCGCCCCAGGTTGGCGACTTTCACTGTGCCCCTAGTCCAGCTCCAAGCTCATGCGACTTTTCCAAGAGAATGTAAATAGAAGCTTCAGGGGTTTGGAGACCCAGCGGGACACCGAAGAGCTTCCCCTCACCTCCCCCTGTCCCTCCAGGAACCAGCCTGGCTAGGGGTGCGCTTTGGCGGGAGGAGCGCACCGCTCAGGTTTGGCCAGGGCAAGAACTGAGGGAAGCTTCCTTGCTCACTGCAAAGACTTTGGGGCAGGCGAGGGACAGGGGACGGAAGGGGGTCGGCTGGGGGGTCTGAATGGCAGGAGGAGCTGCGCCAGAGGGCTGGGCGCGCTGCGCTGGTGTGCGCGCAACGCCGGGGGCTGTCTCCACCTCTTCTGGCAAGTTGGACCTATGAGTGCGCAGCTCGACTTACAACCATCAACAGCCGGGAGGGTGAGCGCCGAAGGGGGCGCAGGGCCCTTGCAACTTCTTCGCAGGACCCCAGCTGGGCTGCCAGCGTCCGCTGCCGCCTGAGCGCCCCGAGCCCGCGCCTCACTCCACGCACCGTGGCGGCGCCCCCGGGCCATCCTGCCAGCCCCGACGGGATGCCTGCAGCCATGCTTCCCTACGTTTGCGTCCTGGTGCTTTTGGGAGGTAAGTCTCACCTTCCCACCATCCCCCCACCACCCCCACCACTGGCTTGCTGCCTGAGGTCGGAAGTGGGGGAGCTCGCCGTCTGACGTCCCTGGCGGTCCTTGGGGACCGCTGCAGGCGCCTACGCACCCGGTCGGTGATGCTGTGCCCTGCGCGCTCTACCCCAGGCTCACCTGGTCGGCACCTGCCGCACTCCCAGGCTCCTCCTGGGCCCCGCGCGGAGGGATCGGTGTCCTCACTGCCAGTGCGCACCCACTTCGCCCTGTGCGCCTCTTGGTACTTTACCTTCAGTCACTGGGAGTAGCCCCTGGGGCGGGGCTCCGGGCGGGGTTGCTCCCTCCAGGAAGATCTGGAAGATCCCAGGGCCACTGAGACCCCCCTGACAAAGTACAAACCACAGGGGTTCGTACCAGGGCCACAGGGTCTGTTCTTGTCCTGGGAATGCTGGACCTGTGGGTGCTCAAGACGTGTTCTGACGGAGCTGGGCGAGATGTTAGGGGAGGTGCAGTGACCCTGGGCCCAGCCTGGCACCACAAGCCTGTTGATCCAGCGAGGGGATGCAGGAGTGGGGTGGCCAAAGGACCTGGGACCCCTGGTAGAGGAGACCATGCCTTCTCCAGGACTAACTGCCCTCCCACTGGCTCTTCTTAGGGGGTGGGGACAGGACAAAACTCTACCAAGCCAACCGACCATGGTGTGCCACCATTGGCCAAAATGACAGTAACAACCACAGTCACGGAAGTGCGCGCAACCCCAGCACCCTCACGCTGGGAAGGATGAAGAACGCTGACCCTGCAGTCAGAACACCTGGCTCGGATGCCCAGGTCGGCCGCTGCCGCCTGTGGCACCTTGGTCGGCATGTCCATCCGCCCTTAGCTCCCCACGTTCTCATCTGTCAGATGGGCTCACAGAATCCTTCCTCTGGCCAGGCTTCTCCGGGAGCGCCGAGCATGTTGCCACGCCCGAGGAAGCATTCGGCCCCCAGCAGCCAGGTGCCGCCAGCCTGTCGGGTCCGCAGGAAGACGCCCAGGTCCCAGCGGGCTCTCTGCTGCATTCTAGCCAAGCAGCGGAGTCAAGTCCGCCTGCAGGAGCCCCTCAATCAGACTTCTTCCCTACCCCCAATTTCTAAGCACAGTCTTTGGAGGGGAGATGAAAGGGGTCTGAAGGAAGGTCAAGGGCGGGTGGGTGAGCAGTTTGAAGAGTCGCAGACACACCCATCCGCAGGGTGCATTTATCACAGGGCGGGAGGCGAGAGGTCACGCAGCGGTCCATCGCTGAAGAGTCCTCCAGCAAACGCCAAAATGGCCCGGGCAGCCCTGCTCGTTGGTTAGGGAGGGCAAGGAACGTCTGACTGGAAGGCGGGGGGCAGGGGGGGGCAGGGGGGATGACGGGGCACAGAGGTGGGCTGGGGAGAGGGAGGAAGCAGGGAACCGTCGTCTTTATGGTCTCCTCCATCCCCTCCCCATCTGTTCCCTCCCGTGGGGATGGGACAGTCCAGAGCACTGGGACCGATCACCCTAGAAACCTGCAGCGCTGGTCTCAGCACAGGGCTGTTGTCCTTGGCAGGCCCCGAGCTCCTCGTCATGCCCATAAAATCACTGCAAGTTTAGCGTCGCCGCTCGCTCTCGGGGCGTCCCGCTGCTTTGCTCCTTGGCCGCCTTTCGCCACAAGCCAGACAGATTCCACAGGAGAGAAGCCAGGAGCGCCCAGCGGGCCCGCGGTGTGTGGAGGAGGCGACCCGCTGGCCTTGCCTTCAGACACAGGTGCCAGGAAGGGCGACGCGCCCACGCGGGCAGCCTTCGCCGCGGCCTGCACTAAGCCGGGCACCGTTTTCCACTGAACGCTCTTTTCAAAAGTCCTTTTCACCACGGGCTGCATCACCCGGCAACAAGATCCTTCTGCTCTCGTGAGAGGAAACAGAACCCAGTTAATCCTCAGATACTTACATAATTGAGGCACCTGAGCTGAGGCCTGGACTTCGTGTCCCCTCCCCAGGTTCCAGAAACTCTGGGGAGGAAGGCACACCAAGGGGCACACCAAGGGGCCCACCAAGGGAGCTCACAGTGAGCGCGCACACACACCCCCTGACGTTTCTCCACCTTGGCACTAGTAACTGCTGTGGTCCAGACCCGCCTGCTGCGGGGGCTGCCCCGGGCACTGTGGGATGTTTAGCAGCGTCCCTGGCCTCTACCCACTGCCTGCCAATGTCAACCCCTCCCCAGTTATGACAGCCGTAAAGGTCTCTAGACACCGCCAAAGGTCCCCTGAGGGGCCCAGTTCCCGCCGGTTGAGAACCGCGGGAATGGCTACATCAAACTCAATTGGGAGCTTTTCCGATGAATCTGTCAAAACCGCCCGGTTGGATGGATTTTGTTTCTCTTGCTCTGAGCGATCAGGAAATCAAAGGAACACCGGGGTCCCAAGGAAAACAACGCCGCCAGGTGGCTTCTCATTCGGACATGGGTTTTCCCGTTCGTTCTCGCTCCTTCTTGTCTCTGAGAAAGTCCTCTTGGCGGATGTCGGGAGCTAGGCGGTGGGTGAGTGCGGTTAGGTGCCCACAGCAGCAAGCCTTCCTCAAAACCGTGAGGTGCCAGCGCCGTCCTGTGCCAACGTCGCGGCCCCCAGCCTTGGTTCCCTCCCCAGCAATTTCTGGCTTTAAAAAATCTCCTTACTCAACAACTTATGCCTAAGGGGGGAAACAAGAAACCACAGCTCTTGTTTTCTCTCTCTCTCATTTTTTTTTTTTTGGTCTAATTTCAGTCCTGCTTTTATCTCTAAATATATATTTTGTGATGGCAAGTTATCATTTAGAGACAGATTAACCAGAACAAAATCACAGGCTAGTCCGCAATAAATTAGTTGTCAGTGCGGGGCTCCACTTTGAATCTGAGAATAAAAACCGGGAAGAAAATTAACTGCAGTACACTCGTTGGAAAATCAGATGTGAATGGAGATCAGTAATCGCATTAATTATTTAAAACAAAATAAATGACCAGCAGGAACGTCTCCTGCTGCTCCGTGAGGCGGGGTCGTCGGGGCCAGCTGTTTCACTATGGTCCCCACCGAGGCTGTGATCTCCAAGTTCAAAATAACCAGCTCCAGGCGAAGAGGGCAGCTTCCTTGATTTCAGAACTATCTGGATGGCGAGCCAGTCAGAAGCTACTCATGAAGAAATGTCTGCGTGAGGCATTGGGACTTAACTACCTTAATGAAAGCTTTTAAGCCACAATGAGCCCCTGATAAAACTTCCAAGATACAGGGCTTCACCACCAAAGTCAGTCTGGAAAACGAAGAGTGATAGCCTCACGCAAAGGAAGGAAGGCTGCTGCCATCGGCTGAGGGCAACTGAGCCGGGCGAGGGGTCTCCAGGGAAAATCTACATTCTGTGACCCGCGCAGCGGGGGATCATGAGCTGTGGCCTGGAGGTCGGCGTGGCCGTCCCTTACACCAGAATGGTTTTCAGGAGCCTTTTGCACAAAACCAGCTTCCTTTCCCCAAATGACTCTGATACAGGAAACTGGATGTGGGAAGTGAGGTACACGGCAGGAGGGGGAGGGTGGGATGGCCCTAAGAATGTCAGACCTCCCAGCTGGAGGGGCAGCGAGCCGGCCAGTGGGCGCCAAGACAGCCCGGAAGAGCACACCCAGGAACTGGGAGGACCTGGGTCCCACCCTAGCTTTGTCACCTTCCTGTTCTGTGACGTCACCTGGACAGGTTCAGCCTGCATCCCCATCAGCGAGTTGGGAATGGAGGTATCTCTGGCCTTGAGGGGTGCTAGAAGGGTTCAGTGGTCAGGACTTGATCCCCAGAACCTAGTGACCCCTCTGTGCTGTCTCCACGAAGAACCAGGTGCTGCACTGAATGCTCCAGACCTGGAGAGAAAGAGGAGACCCCCGCCGTCCGCCCCGCCCCGCTCGCCTCAGCCGGCCACCAGCACAGCTCAGCTTTGGGCAGGTCACTTATGTGTGTCTCCCTTTGGTGGGTGTCCCCAAGATTGTTGCAATGATATCGGCCACAGCGACAA
The DNA here is from genome assembly GCA_004026545.1 of Mormoops blainvillei. Lineage (NCBI taxonomy): Eukaryota > Metazoa > Chordata > Mammalia > Chiroptera > Mormoopidae > Mormoops > Mormoops blainvillei. Next base: position 136,830 of record PVJD01002676.1, on the reverse strand, counting down.
AATGCGTCATTGTGCCTAGGGAGTGAGCCAGGCTGCTTCTCGTGTGCTGTCTCCTGCCATCCCTCCGGGCCCCACCTGGCCCCAGCTGCAGACCTGTGACTGTCACTTGCCTCTTCTGTGAGATTGGAATGGCGGCTGCACTTGCGGCCCTGGGCTGGTGAAGCGGGTGAAGGAAGAATGCCCAGCAGAAGGGTGGGTGGCAGCGGGGCATGGCACTCACCCACAGAAGGCACCGGGGACAGAGGAACAAGGGAGGCCGCTCCCTGGCCCCAGAGAAATGGGAGTCGAATTGGACAATTAACCCTGAAATGAGCCATTCATCACAAGTGACTGCACTGAGGAGGAGGTCCAGGGGCACCGGAGCTGGGTTGGGTGGGTCGGGAAGGCCTCCCTGAAAAGGGGATGTGTTACCTGAGACTTGAAAAAAACAGGAAGGGAGGAGGAGGGACATCTAGGGAGAGGGGCTTGCAGAGGCCGGATGTGTTCCTGACCAGAGAGAAGGCCAGTGGGAGCTGGCGAGAGAGAGCGAGGGGCCAGCGCGGACGAGGTCAGAGGCTGGCAGGGCTCAGTCACGGAGGGCCATGGGGACCCCAGGGAGGAGCTGAACTTCGTGTCCAGGGCAATGGGGGGCCCACGGAAGGGTATTCAGCAGGAGATAAATGGATGGCACTTTAGGTAGTGAGTTCCCCATCACTGGAGGTATCCAAGAATGAACTAGGTGATGTGCTGGTAGCAGTGGCTACGGAGTTGCCTGGGTTTGCTTCTGGCCCTGAAAGTCTCTGCTTCTTAGGAGCTCCATAACCTCCTAGTGCCAAAACACATACTTTTGACTGTCATTTTAGTCCCCGAGAGTCCCCGCAAAACTCAGTGCCTAGGAATGACGCCAGTGACGGTGAGAGGCTCGCTTGCACTATGTCCTGCAGGCTCAGCATGGCGCCTGCGCAGCAGGTGGGCACAGGGGCCGCCATGATCCCCACCTTCTAGCATCCCTGAAACAAGGGGCACATGGGACCCACGCCCCTCCCCACCCACCTGCCCTAGGGCACCACCCTGGCTCCCTCTCCTCATCACTTCTCATGGAGGACAGCAGCCACGCTTGGGGGCCTTTCTGAGTCTTCGGATGCTGCTGCTGCCAGGTGCAGAGTGTAAGAAAGTCCACCACCTGGAGTCACTTGGGATCTGTGGGACTCAGTCCCGGCCGGCCAGACCATTGTCCACTCCGCCACGTTCTCCCCCCTGGCCTCCCCATTTTGGCTCTTCCTTCCAGTGCTCTTCGGGCCCCTCCGACCCTCATCCCCACCGACTTCACAGGTGACCTTGCTTCCTCTTAGAAGACGGCAACCCCCAGCATGACGCAGTCACGTGGAAAAGTGTCAGCCTGTGCGTCAAGCCACACTCCTTTCCACCACAGCCTCTGCACATACTCATGCAGTTCCTTCTTCTTAGAACACCATTCCCAAACCCCGGGCTCCCCTTCACCTGCAGATATGGGTATAAATTCCTAACAGGGGGATTGCCATGGCAAATGTGGGTTAAAGTCCTTCGCGGGGCTTCCTCCCAGGCGGGGGGCGCAGTCGGCACCCCCACGGATGGCCCAGGAGGGTGCCGCTTTCCTCGCCAGCGGCCTTCCTTACACACCTGCCTCCAGCAATGCCCAGCACTTTGGATTTGCCTTCCTTTCCTCATGAGCAAAGAGGAACGTCTATTTGTATGTTTAAGGTCCCCTCGGGTGGGCTTTCCTGTTGGCCACAGCCTTTTCCCCTCTTTTCTGTTGGACTTTTAAAAGCATCTCTTCTTATTGATTCATTACTGCTCTTTACACATAGACAAGTTGCTGTCTCCTGTCTGGCGTGGGTGTTCCTAGCTCGCTGTCGTTCACTCGAGCCTCCTGGGAGCATTTCCTGTCCCTTGTCCCTTTCACGTTCACTCCATGGAGCCATGTGCAGTGGCGATAAGCTAAATGTGCATTTTTCCCCGGAGGGGTAACAGATGGCACACGCGGGGTGCGTGACAGAGATACAGCGCAAGCACCTGCTCGGCGCGCTCTGCACGCGACCTCATTTGATTCCCGTGCCCGCCCCATGCAATGGCACCGTGTTACAGAGGACAGAAGTGAGACCAGTTGGCAAGCCCAGGGGTGGAGATGGGTGGGCCGCCGAGCTTCATGCCTCAGCTGGCCCCTTCCGGTGGAAGCTCAGCTCGAGATTTGGGCAGGGACCTCCCTGCCCTGCTGCCTGTTTGACAGAACCAGGCTTGAGGGCAAAGTCTGGGCAGCAGGAGAGACGCAGACACACGTGCCGAGGCAGGTGGCTGGCAGTTCCCGTAACGTGGCTGCGTGCGGAAGATGAGAGTGCGGAGGCCCCGGGCGGGCTGACGAGAGCAGTGTTTTCGGTCCACAGCTGGGTACTCGTGAGTCTAAGGAGGGCTGAGGAGGGACAGATCTTAACGGCCCATCTGCAAAGGCAGCTCCGTGCGCCTGGGCCCTGGATTCCGTCTCCCACGTTCTCATTCCAGCTGCTCCACTGACGCGCTAATTAATTACTTAATCCCCCTGTGCCTCAGTTTCCTCCTTTGCCAAGGGGGGTTGCCGTGAGAGTCAGCGAGACTGACCATGTGAAAGGCTTAGCCCAGTGCCAGGTACAGACTAGGCACTTGGTAGATGTCACTCCCATCGTTATCAAAGTGACGGGACACTGATCTGGGGACCAAGCTACCCTGCTTCTCAGGGGTGGCTGCAAAGCATTCTGGGCCATCAGCCATGTGGTTGGGAGGAAGCGTCAGCCATGGGGGCTGGACAGGGTCAGAGGAAGATGGGGGTGCAGACGAAGTAAGGGAGTCAGAAGCCCAAGTTTCTGCTTCCAAAGGCACAAGGGGGCTCGGGGTGCCTTTGCCTGGTGATGTCTCCGAAGGGCCCACGCTAGTGGGCAGGACGGTGCCGTGTGTTTGGGATGCCTGTGTCTGTTTCCGAGGGCTACTGTACCAAGTGCCACAAACTGGACGTCTTAAAACAACAGAAACGTACTGTCTCCCGCATTCTAGAAATACGGCATCCGCTGTCAGCGGGGCCACAGCCCCTCCGAAATCCGGAGGGAGAACCTTCCTCGCCCCTCTTAGCTTCTGCTAGGAGTCCTTGGTGTTTCTTGCCTTTATTATATTTTTCAGTTACAGTTGACATTCGACGTTATATTGCCTTTAAATGCATGGCTCCCTTCTCTGTCTCCATCGTCACACGCCATCGTCTTCCTGAGCGCCTCTCTCCCCCTCTTAGAGGGATGCCAGTCATCTTGGCATTGGACCCGCCCTACTCCAGTGTGGCCTCATCGTAACTACTTACGTTTGTAACGACCCGATTTCTAAATGCGGTCTAAACAGCAGGGTCCCGACCATCCGGACACTTAGAAAGCCCAGAACTTGTGCTTCCTGGGGCTCTGAGGCGCTACCAGTCTCTCCGCGCGGTCAGCCCGAGGGTCAGGAGAGGCATCGCCCACCACAGAGCCGGACCAGGGCAGGTAGGTCCTTCGCCAGTGCCAGGGACATCCATTGTGCTACTTGTCGCTCCCATTAGCAGTGGCCCTGAGGAACCCCTGCCCCCCTTCTCAAGTCCTCTCCTGCTTGAAGCAAATCCGTAGCGGACGGACGAGTGCTAGCTTTGCCTGCCTAGGTGCCATAGCCCCGTCTGCTAGCAGCAAAATTTCCCTCATTGACTCTAATCCTGGAGGAATGTCAATCAAGGCGCCTCCCCTCCCCCGGCGGGAGGAGTCTCAGGCTGAGAAAATAGGATGCTTGTCCCAGGACCTGGAACCTGGTGCGCATGACCAGAAGCTAAAATGCGTCACACCCACAGGGGAGTCCTGGAGAAACTGCGTTCCCCGGAGCTCCCTTCGCTCAGCGAGCACCAGTACCCGTCCAAGGAACCCGCCTCAGCTTACAGGAGTCAGACGTGGCTTCTGTTGCCCGCAACCAGAGCCCCTAACCAATATGGCTCCGGTGTGCCTTCTGCGACCGCGCTCTCTGCACCGTTAGCTCAGTCGTGTGCGTGTCGGAGTCCCCGTTGTCGGCTAAGCTCAGGGCTCCGCGCGCACAGCCATGCCCAAACTGCCCCCCTCGAGCCTCAGCACAATTTCATACAGAAAAGGGGGAGGAGAGCAAGAGCCCTCACCTGGCCCGGCTCTCTCCCCCAAAGTACGAGCGAAAACAGAGAGCAAGACGTGAACGTATTAAGCTTGGAATTACCAGTGACCACAGGAAAACGAAATGACTTGGTCTTTGAAATATACAATTAGACTTGTCTTAACATGTGTTTTGGGTGGGGGGCGGTGGTTTCTAGATAGTTTGAAACTGAAGTCTACGCTTTGGCCCATGGGTTTCACCCAAACTCTAATGGGCTGCCCTTCCCTTCAGAGCAACCCAGTTACTGAAATGAAAACTGACCTGTCAGTGCGTGCGAGTTGTGGGGGCTCCTAGAGCCACCAGTGTTTGGACTTGTCTTTTCTTCTATGGCGTTAACGGCACTTTTGCATTTTTGTCTGCCTTTTGTGGAGGGTGAATTGAAAGTACCCACGGAATTCTCAGAAAAGGCAGTGATGGCCCCCGTGACTGAGCGCCTAGCTGCATGTTCCCAGGAACCCCCACCGCACACTCTCAGGGATGATGGGTGCCGGCGCGGGTTTGTTCCTGCCGCGGACGGGTTTGGGGCCGCCTGACCTCCTGAGAAGTCAGGTTCCAGGTTCCACGGGAACCACTAAGCCCACTGCCGCCCAGGGCCGGGGGAGGGGGGCGGCGCGGGCGGGTACGCGGCACTGCCGCTGAGAGGGGCTGGGCAGATGGGAGAGGAACCCCAGTCTCTGGAGTCCCATAGGGCTCCCAGGAAGCCCCGGAGCCCCCGCTGATATGCACATTCGTGGCCAGAGAGGTTCCCGAGGGTGCTGGAGGCCGGGCTGCTGGAAGTTCATTGTGAAGAGGGTGAAACTTGGTCGCTTGTTGGCATAGATCATTTGCTCCGAGAGTTCTTTATCCTGCCGAAGTACAAAAACAAACCTCTTTCTCTGTCTGCTCCCACTTCTAATGTAGGAGAACTTCAGGGAGAGCAGGTCCTTGCCATGTTTTTAGATAACTCTGTTTACCTTCAACTCAGTGGCAGAAACGTTTCTTCATCCCAGCGTTCAGTTCTTAAATGGGCGTTCAGTCGGCACCTGCTGTGTGCCAGGCGCTGTTCTACACCCTGGGGACCCCGAGAGCGAAAAAGACCGTCCTGGCGGGGCTCTCGTGGGGCTATGTCCTAGTTGGGTGGGGATGGGGGGAGCATAGACAATAAATTAAAAACAAATAAATCAACAAGAACATGACCGACGGCGATTGCCCGGCGAATGCAGGAAGGAATGGGAGCGGGGTGATAGTGACTGGGGAGGGGGTCCTGCCGCACGGGTGTCCCTGGCAGGCCTCTCCAAGGAGGCGACACGAAAACTCGGTGCCAGAACCAAAATGGAGCCGGCCACGTGAAGACCCGGAATGAAAGGAGCCTGACAGGGTTAGCTTAGCAGGTGCGAAGGCTCTAGGACAGATGTCCCTGTGGCCCGCTTAAGTAACCAAAGGACCTCCGATGGCTGGCGCAGGACAGAGTGACAGAGAGAGTCAGGGAGGCAGGCGGCCACCTCGTCCTAATTCCGAGATCACCTTCGCAGGCACTGGGAGTTCAGGCTTGAACACATCTTTCTGGGGGACCGGATTCCTCCCACAACAGAAATAAGGAGATGACTCCCAGACATCGGATACTGGGAGGGTGACGGCACCCGGGGAGGGGGCGAAGGTTGTGCGGTTGAGCCACAGTGTAGGGGCGGGCAGGCCGTTCCCTCTGCCAGAGTGAAATGCTGTCTGTGCCCCGGCCGAGGGCCCTGCCGGGGACCGTGACTACCCAAAGGGTCACCTTTTCCTAACTTGCTCTTGAACTCGGACTGGCTTAGGGGCTAGCTGTAGCCCAGGAGACGGGAGTGGGATGGAGGCGGGGAAGTCAGGGATTCTCTTTGGCTGGGTTGGCCTTAAGCTACCCAAAAGAAGAGCTGTCCTGAGCTACGTTGTCACTCACAGGAGGCACTGTCCCCTGAAGGAAGCCACGCCGCCCCTTTCCGGAGCCCAGGGTGGCTACAGAGAGGCGTGTCAATGACAGCAGCCACAGACTTTTCATGTAGGTGGTGGACACTCCAAGAGGGGGGCCGCCCCCAGACTGCGCCCTAATGAGTACCACAGGTGGAAGGCGTGGGGAATTAGAGGGCTCTGAAGCCAGGGTGGGGACTGGCCACTCAGATGGACATGTGGCGGAGATGAGACTCCAAGAGAGGGGGACTTGGCGCCCACAGGCAAGAACACTGGCTGGTGGCTGGAGATGGCGTCCACCAGGAGGTGACAGCATGGGAGCAGCCTCCAAGGCCGAGGGGCTTTGGCCTGAGGGAGGAGGGGGCATTTCTACAAACAGCATTATCTTAGGGCCTGCATCAGGGAGGCTGTGGGTGGGGACCCAGGTGTCAGGGGCAGAAGCTGTGAGGTTGGCTGGTTTCCAGGTCCTGACAGAACCCAGGTGGCGGGTCAAGACAGATTCTCCTAAAATTCCTCCTCCCGCCGGGCTGGCCCTTCAAGCCCCTCTTCCTGGTCCCGCGAGTCCTTATCAGCCTCCCCGCACACCAGTGACATGTGGCCTTTCTTTGCACAAGGGCCAATTCGGGAAAACCAAGGCTATAAACAGGATCCTTTCTTTTTTTCCCCGTTGAAGAAATTATATCCTCGTTAATCAGGAAATGCGATACTTGCTGTTGCACGGACGCACCCCTTCAGCAGGCTCCCGGTCACCGAAGGGGCTCGTCTTGGAGCTGAAATCCCAGCAGCCCCACAACCGCCTCGCTCCAGCCTCTGACTGCGGCCCCGCCCCTCGGAGCGGATCTCATTCTTATTACTGAGCGAGACACTTCTGAAGCCGGCTTGCATTGTCTTTGCTCGGCTGGCCTTGCGCGTACTGAATTGGAAAATGCGGTTTGTATCGTAAGGCCTCTTAATAATGTATTTTTTTTTTGAAGCAAGGGACTTTTCCATTGCAAATGAGACAAAGAACAACATATTTAGCACGAAGAGCGCCTCAGTCTATTTTGAAACATAATTTTCATTAGGCAGGTTTCTCACCGTAACAGGGATTTAAATTTTATTTTAAAAACAGTACCCGCCCCCCCTCCCCGCCCCCGCTGCAACACATATTTATGTATATGCCTTCACGGAAAGAAACGTCTGGAGAGAGACACACTAATAACAGGAGTTGCTGCCGGGAAGGGAGAAGGATGGAGGGGCGGCGCCGAGGGGACTTCTGCCCGCCTGTGTTGCATTCTTTTATAATAAGAAGAATATATTAGTTGGGGTTGGAGGGGGTGCCTCCCACCAGCGATGTGAGCTTGGCTTGAATTGCGTCTCCCCCGCCATTCAGAGGTTGGAGTCCTACCCCCAGGATCTTGGAATGTGACCCTATTTGCAGGCAGAGCCTTCAGAGAGGTGATCGAGTTAAAATGAGGTCATTGGTTGGGTCCTCGTCCAGTTAGGACTGGTGTCCTCCTAAGAAGGGGACACTTGGCCGCAGACTTGCGCAGAGGAAGACAATGTGAAGACAGGGAGGAGGAGCTGGCCCCATGCAAGCCGAGGGGAGAGGCCTTGGAAGGAACCAGCCCCACCCACCCCTAGAGCCGGGACTGCCCACCTCCGTGAACAGGGGAGGAACAGGGGAGAATCGATGCCGTTGGCTAAGCCCCCAGCCCGCGGGGCTTCGTTATGGAATCGAACAGAGTAAGTCCCTGGAGGTCAGGTTTCCTCCTCTGCCAAGCGGGCTGTCAAGGTGGACAGCAGGGGCGGGGCTGAGCCGTGGCTGTGACTGTCCGTGGCAGCCCTCCGGCTCCCGCTGCCCCCTCCAACCTCCACTCAAACCCCACTTCCACCTGCCCCGCCCCCCAGCCCCAGAACAGTCCAGCTCGCTGCACAGGGTGCAAAGTGATGTTGGAGGGATTGTCATCCTGTGACCTCACCACCACCAGCCCCTTCCAGAACACCTGGCATGCTTCCCACGTTCCGTGTTCAATCCTTAAAAAGACGCCGTGAGCCTGTGGCACTGCTAGGCAGGCCTCCTGTGCTCCCCCCTGGAGAGCCAACGACCCCTGCCAAGGGCTCCATCATTCCCGCTGGGCCCAGCTGGGCAGCCCCACGGCCTCCCCACGTGGCCTGTCCAGACCTCGGGCAGTGCCCCGGCCAGGCCTGCCCTAAGGAACCCGTCCCCGTGTCCTGCTCTCCAGCAAGGCGCTGACGCTGCACGTGGGCGGGGTGCCCTCCCAGCCACGTGGCACCCCCTCTCCCATGCCACACAGTGACCATCTAGCCGGGGCCCAGCCCCCGCGCAGGGCTGGAACCCCTCTGGAGCCCACAGCTCATTTCATTCCTTGCCCAGCTCTCCCGCGCCCGACCCCAGGTTCGGTGTGGTTATTATCTCAAGGACTGTGTTCACTGCACACACTAACTCTTCTTTTCAGGATTCAGAAAACCAACCTGAACTCATTAACTTTGCGGGGAGAGGGATCAACTATAAATGCCCCTTGCCCCGTCTGCTCATAGAAGCAGTCATCGAGAGCAGGCATGGTTCTGCCTGCAGCGTGGCAGGCCCCATGCGCGGCCCCGGGGACCAGGCGTGTGGCTGAGGCCGAGGAAGCAGAAACGTGGGGCGGGGGCCAGCTGCCCATGGTCACAGAAGCAGTGACCTCAGCTGGGGTGCCGGCCGAGCGCAGGGAGGTGGCTCCGCCAATGGCCCCATCGGGGCTGAGGAAGTGGGAGTGCGCTGGCACTGTGGGCCCGGGTGCCCCTCTTGCCGAGTTGCGACAGGGATGACACACCGCCTGAGCTTTCCCTTCCATCAGACGCCCTGCAGAGAAGGCCTCTCTGCCAGTCCCTTCTTTCCCCGCAGCCAGCCTCTGGCACCCTTGTGCAGACTGGGGAGATGGAGGCGCCCCAGCCTCTTACTCAGAGTCGCATGACCTGGACTCCTTCCTAGACGGGTCTGGTCCAGCCTGGGTTCCAGCCACAGGGTGCCGTGGTGGTGGGGCCTCGGCCCCAGGAAGATGAAGACCAGGTGCCTGCAGGGGAGAAGCAGCTTCTGCAAGGAAGCCAACGCATGTTCGCGGTTCGGTCACGCCACGTGGCTCTGAGGCCCTGCGATGCTTTGAGACAAGGCTCCAGCTCTTTCACACATTTATCAGCAAGGGGGCCGGCTCCCTGATCCACACGCACTGTGGGCGGGGCTGGGTGGGAGGTCACCAGAACCCCCATCGTTCTTGATGGAGGCACTGGAGGGCCCACCTTGACACAGGGTCATGGGGAAGCGCTCACCGAGGGGATGACACTTCAGCTGAAGCATCGAATGAGCTGGAAGGTCCAGGCAGCGCACCTTGGGCTGGAAACCGCACACGCAAAGGCCCTTGTTGGGCTGGGACGGGGTGCGCTGTAAATGCTGCATGTCAGCCATTTCCGCTGTCATGAAACACCACAGACCGGGAGGCTTAAACGACAATAGTTCTGGAGCCCGGGAGGCCCAAGGTCAAGGTGCCAACAAAGCCCATGTCTGGGGAGGGCCCGCTTCTTAGTCTTCCCTCCTGCTGCATCCTCACATTGCCGAGGGAGAGGGCTCCGGTCTCTTCCTCTTCTTATAAGGGCACGGATCCCAACGTGGGGGCTCCACCCGCATGACCCCATCTCAACCTAACCGCCTTCCAAAGGGGCCACCTCCAAATGCCAGCCCACTGAGGAGAAGGGATTCAGCAACTGCATTTGGAGGGAACACACGTTCAGGCCATAATACTGGGCATGACAAAGAGAAATTGACAGTGGATCAGTGGTATGCAGGGTGCTTCAGAGAAAGATGAGAAGAGTCCTGGGCCAAGACTGGATTTTGTCAGGCTTGGCGAAAATCCATTTTTATTACATCATATTTGATGACTACAAAAATATGTGCCCTCTGAAATATAACATAAAATGGACACCTCTGAACCCATCTCTCACACCAAGAGCCAAACACCGTCAGCCTCTTTGCCTACCGTATCGACTTCCCTTCCTAAAGCTTGTATACATCCTTCCTCAACTCGTTCCAGAGCCCGTGGGTCCTGAGTGTATTTTTTGGCTGGGCCCGTTCTTGAGCTACATAGAAGTTATCTCACACCGTATCTGGCCTGCGGCGCTGACTTTGCTCACTCCGTATTATGTTTCCGAGAGGAGCACATGCTTTTTCGTCGCTGTATAATATTCCAACATGCAAAGCTACAGTGGGTTCCTTTTCTTCCTTCAGTCTGTGAACATTCCGTTTGTGCCCAGTTTGGGGCTGTGAAAAGCAAGGCTGTAACCAACATTCTAGTAATTGTCGCCCGGAACACCTGGGCAAGAGTAATAAGATCTGGGTCAGGGTCGAATAATGGGTCAGGGAGTCACACTAGCCGGGCTCAAAAAGTGTGTTTTCTTACACGAACGAGAAGAAATGCTGCAGAGGGAATGTCTCATAGTGGGGGCCTGTATTACTCCCCGAAACCTCCATCATGTGCGTGTGCGGGCAGGCATGTATCCCGGGTGTTGATGGCAAAATGTATTTCTACCTGCAAGTCATAGAAAATGTTTGGAAGCCACTGCTCTCACATAACCTTTTATAAAGTCAATTTACATGGACTGTTTTACAAAGTAGTTATCCCGACTTGCGCTCCCAGGAGCCTTCCTCTCTCTTGCAGCTTTGGAATCCAGTTTTTGCTAATCTAGGGAGTGTGAAACGTCACCTCATTGGGTCTCCACGTGCATGGCCCTGTGGATGGATCTGAATAGCTCCCCATGGGGTTACCGACCATTCTGTTAACTCTTTAATGAAATACTGGCTTCCGTCTTGTGCCTAGTTTCTATTGCATTGTTGTTTTTTTCTGTTAAGATTTGAGGGACTTCTTTACCCTCCCTGTGTGTTACTCCCTCACTGGTTAGATGGGCTGTAGACATCTTCTCCTGGTTTGTGGCTTTTCCCTTTCGTTCTCTTTACGGTGTCCTTTGAACAACAGAAGTTCCTAATTTTAATGTTGCGTTTTGTTTAATTTCCTTTTTTGCTTTCTCGAGATCATAAAGATAGTCTTCTACATTTTCTTCTAAAAGCTTTAGCATTTTACCATTTACGTTGAAGTCTTTGATCAATTGGAAATTGATTTGGGGGTATGGTGTGAGGAAGGGGTCCAATTTCTCTTAATTGCGCATGCGGATAGATAGTTGTATGGCCCTGTTTATTGAACAGCTACCTCTTCCTCACAGATCAGCAGCACTGACATACGTCAAGCTTGTAAACTTCATGAGTTTCTGAGTTCCTATTGTATTCTGTTGGTCAATTTATTTATCTTTTCAAGAAACATGCAATTTACAATTACTCTAGTTCTTAATAAATCTTGATCTCCGACACAGCATGCCCCCATAGCTTATTTTTCTTCAATTTCCGACACCTTTGCTCTTTTATGTGAGTTTTATAACCATCTTCTCAAGATCCTAAGAAAATAATAATAATAATCCATTGAGATTTGGGCTGGACTCTATTGTCTGCAGCTCAGTTCTACAGGGAACAGACCTCTCTCGGTTTTTCCTATCTACAAATATATCACTTCATTCATTTACAACTTTTTTAATGCCTTTCAATGCATTTTTATAATTTTCTCCACATGTGTCTTCCTTATTTTTATTAGACTTATTCCTGGATACTTTATACCTTTCACTACTGTTGTAAATGTTATCTCCCCACCCCACCTCCATTTGTTGCTGTTACAGAATGTAATTGATTTTTTTTTACAGTGATTCCTTTCACCCAGACATCTTGCTAAACACTCTTATTGTTCCTAACATTGTTTCTGCAGATTTCGAGCTGTGTGATAGATAACCATGTCATCCACAAACAGGGATAATGTCACTTCTTTGGGAGCTCTTACATCTTTGCTTTTTCATGTCTTACTGCTGGCACTGTCGGGGTGGGTGGGAAGTCATCGGCGTCCATTGTGATGGTGGCGTCCCTTCTTGCTCCCGACCCCAAACATCCCATCACCAGGAAGAATTATCATTTAACGTAGGAATTTGGGTAATGCCCTTAGTCATCCGGAGGACATTTCAAACTATTTCTCTTTTGAGAAGATTTCTTTAAAATGGTGAAGGGGTGTGGGATTTTAGCGAATGCTTTTCCTGTACCCGTCAGTAGATGATACTGTTTTTCCCTTTGAATCTGTGAACGCAGATGACATTTATAGATGTCTCTGATATTAAACACTCTTGCATTATTGGGACAGACCGAACATGGACCCACTGCATGATCTTTGTAAAATACTGCTACATTCCACTTGCTAATACTTTATTTAGGATTTTGCGACCACGTCCATAAATGAGAGTGTCCTGTAACTTTCCTTCCTCACACTGCTCTCAAAAGGCTTTGGAGGGAGAATCTCTCGGGGGTCCTGTGAAACCGGGAGCCGGGCAGGTGCAGGGCAGGAGGCCGAGCCGGGTGCACACATGGACGTCAGTTTTGTAGACACTGAAGTTGTGAGTTGCCCTAGTTACAGTTGGGAGACAGTCTCCCCCACTCTTCTGCCGGCTCTTCCCACACTGACATCCTTCCCTCGCTTTGCTCCTTGCTGTCACGCGTTGGAGCGGCCACAGCACTCGAGGGGCCCGGCGCGGGGAGAAGGTGGGCTGGAAGTGGTCTGACTTCGTGGGCTGTGTCCGTGTGTTTTGCTGCCAGTTGCATGAGCAGTTAAGTCACTAGTTAAGTGAGCAGCTGTGGCCTGTCTTCCCGGGACACTGTGGCCTCCCAGTGCGTACCTGGCCCTGTCGTGCCATGAAGGTGCACTTGAATGTGTCCTCTGGCACTGTCGCCAAAATCACAGGGGTGGAGGACAGACAGGGCACGGAACACCCGGAGCTGGAGCTGGCGGCTGGGAAGCTGCTTCCCAGCCCACGGCCCATGTGCAGGGGAGGCTTGATGGGCGCGTCCCAAAATGTGATGACAACCCCAAAACGTATGACGACATAACAATAAGGTGGGGACTGAAAACAACTCTTCTCATTGTCAGTAGCCAGAAATATTTCCAGTCAACAAAGGCCAAAGAAAGGCTGGACAGGCCTTCTGCTCTTGCCGTAGACCACGAAAGTACCGAGCCCCCGTCCCAGCAGGGCCGCGGCACTGTCCGACCCGCGGCACGCGGGGCCCGTCATCGTATGAGGCGAGCAGCTGATGCATAAAATGCTATGCTTGTCCTTCTGGGTTTTGTTATGCTTGTGGTCTGTCAATTTTATGGAATTTGTCGTTTCTTGTGAAAGCTCTCCTCACTCTAAATGTTTGCTTCTATGCTGATTTTGAACCGTTGTGCGCATTTTCACTCTCTTGTACCAGCGTCCCCCACGCTGCATAAAACTCAGGCCCCACGAAATCTGGATCTGGCCTCGCTAAAAAGACTCGCAGAGCAGCGGGGAGCCCTCCTTCCTCCTGCTCTTAGAAGAGCTGGCGTCGAACTGGACTAACTGTTTGTTTAGGCCTCAGCTGGAAAATCATCTGGCGGGGCTTTTAGTGTTTGCTTGGTTTTTTGTTTCCTGAGGGGTGATATGTATCTCACCGCTCAACTTTATACGTACGCACACACATACACACACGTGGATCTTAATCTTCTTTTCTTAAAAATGTATCTGCTGGATCTGTAGGTAGGTCCCCCTTTTATTCTTTTTGTTCCCAACATTATTAATTTCACACTGCTCTTCTACCCACTGTCCTTTTTTCTTTTCTTTTCTTTTTTCTTTTCTTTTCTTGTCTCTCTTCTCTTCTCTTCTCTTCTCTTCTCTTCTCTTCTCTTCTCTTCTTTTCTTTTCTTTTCCCCGCCCTCCCTTCCTCCTTCCCTTCCTCCGTCTTTTTTTCTTTCTTTCGTTGGCCGGCCTTAACCCAAGGTCTATCTGACTCACTGAGGACTGCAGAGAACCAATCTGGGCCTGGCCGATTCTTTTGCATCTTCGTTTTTCATTTTATTAAGGTCTGCTTTTTTCTCCTTACTACCTCTTTCTGTTCGCTTGACTTGGGCTTACTCTCTTTTTCTTGTTGTAACTTTTTAAGTTGAATAATCGCCTTCAATAGTCAGACTTTCATTTTTAAAATATAAGCTTATAAGCCTGTCACGTCCCTCAAAGCCGTGCTCCCCGCTGCCACCCCCCGGGCTTAGATGGGTACCATTTTCACTGTCTGTTTAGCTCGCCGCTCCATATTTTTTATGTTATTTTGATTTCTTCCTAGATGCCTGAGTATTTTCGGAGACTTTTAAATTTCCAAACACAGGGACTTTTTAAAGTGTTTTTATTTCTGGCTTTTAATTCAGTTGCACTGTGGTCAGACACGAGGCCTGCGTGGTGCCCGGTCTTAGGATTCGCGGGACTTGGTCTCCGGTCCAGGGTAGGTCCGTGCCTGTGGACACCGCCGCATCTGTGCTCCGGAAGGACATGGCCTCTCCACCCACCGAGCACACTGTCTTATGAACAGACGCGTGTATCTGTGTAGATATATGTGCACAACACACACACGTATGTAATGTGCACATGCGTGTGTGTACATGCACATATCAAAGGAATTCCGTTTGTTCATTGTGTTTTGAAATCTTCTGAATCATTACTGACCTTTTGTCTCCTTGACCTATAAATATTGAAAGAGTTGTGCTAAAAATCTCTATGATGATGGGTTTGTCAATATCTCCCTTTACCTATAGCAATTCCTTCTTCACACATTTTGATGCTATTTCATGATCAGATCTTCCTGGCAGTGAACTCTATCCTAATAATGCTTTCAGAAGTATATCCTATTTTATCTGATATCAGTTTCCTTTTATTTAATATTTGGCAAGTACATAGTTTTCAATCCCTTGGCTTTCAACCTTTCTGTGCCCTTGTGCTTTAAGTATGTGAATAACATATATCAGGAGTTTAAAAAAATCCAATTTGATAATGTTCATTAACAGCTAGCAAACCAGATTTTTTAAGTCAACTTTTTAGTTTCTATAAATTGTGCTGTCAATGCTTTTTCCTTCTTTCTTGTCTTTTTAAAATATATATACATTTAAAAGATTAGTTGGGTTGTGTTTATTCCTATTACTTTTTCTTTCCTTCTAGTTTAGAAGTTATTGCCCTGGCTGAGTAGCTCAGTTGACTGGAGTGTCGTCCATATACCAGAAGGCTGTGGGTTCCATCCTGGTCCAGGCGGGTACAGGAGGCAACCAATCGATGTTTCTCTCTCACGCTGATGTCTCTCTTTCTCCCTCCCTCCCTCCCCCCTCCCTTCTTCCCTCCCTCCTTCTCTCTCTAAAATCAATAAACATATCCTTGGATGAGGGTTAAAAAAAATAAAAATAGGAAGTTCTACAATACTTCTCTTATTTTAGTGGCCCCCTCTGAAATTATACCTTAATATCTTAACCCTTTTCCTAACAATGCAAGGAATTTAGAACACTAACCTAATCATTCCTCTCCCAAATTGCATGCTACTGTTTTTTAGTTTTTACAGTACTTTAGTTTTGCCTTTTTTGGATCCCACAAAATTAGAGATTGCCAATTTATTTTTTATTTTTTATTTTTTTTAGATTTAGGACATTTCAAATTTTTTACCCATTATAGCTTCTTTAAATCAGATATCCCTTCTTCGTAAAGTCCTTTGGGTAGAAGATGGCTTAACATAGTGGGAAACACCCTCAGCATTTGTTTATCTGAAAACGTCTTTGTTCTTCCTTGTTCTCGAAAGGTTATTTGGCTGGGTACACAAGTCTGTGTCGATGGCTCTGTTCTCTTCTTTTTGTCTTTAGTGTTCTTCAGGGTCAAGTGGTGATTTATTTTTATTTATCCTGCTTGGGACTCACTCTCCTTCCTGGTACCAGTGGTTTGGTGTCTTTTATTACTTCTGGAAAATTATCCGACCTTTTTTCTTCCTCTGTTACTTATCCTCTACCTTTTCTTTTCTCATCTTCTGAGAGACATCAGTTAAACTTTTGTATTATTAGCTCCTATGTCTCTTAACCCCTTTTTCTTAGTTTTCAGCCCCCTCTTTCCTGAATTCAGGGTGATTTCTTTACATCTATTTTCCAGTTCACTAATTCCCTTTTCGACTGTATCTAATTTGCTCTGTGATCCAACCACTAAGTTTTTATATTAACAATTTTATTTTTAATTCTTAAAATTCTATGTGATTCTTTTTCAGATCCGCTTGGTCATTTCTATAGGCTTGTGTTTGTTGCTCATTTTTAAAAATTCCTTCTTTTATTTCATTAAACATTTCATATACACTTTAAAAAAATAATTCCAATATCTGATGCTCTTGGGATACAAAATTTTTCTAATAACTCTGCCTCCATAGTGGGCTATTTACTTGTGTATTTGGTGATCTTTGATTGAGAACTCATGTTGATTGATCTTAATCCATGGAAAATCTTGGAGCCTAAAATGACTGTGTATTCCTCACGAGAGCATTCGTGTCTGCTTCTCCCAGGAGTCAAGGGGCACCAGTACCTACCCCCTGGTCCCCGCCCAGCCTCTCACCACAGGCAGCACTGACCTTGGCATTGGCTCTCAGGACGGCCTCTAAGGGTCCACTGCAGCTCACTTTGGGGCCAGGGAACACAAAGGACCTACTTTTTCAAAAATGACCCTTCACATCAAATCTATTTGCGTGCAGCGAGGGCCCCTCAGCACGTTCAGAGAGCCACTGTGCAGAAGCACGATGCTGATTTACATTTTTCAAAGGTCCTGGTAGCTGCTCCATGGAGAATGGGGGACAGGGGCAGAGTGCACGCTGGGGGAGCAAGGTGGGGCCACCGTCAGTCCTTCAGGTAAGAAAGGATGGTGGTTGGACCCAGACTGGTGGCAGTGACAATACTCAGAAGAGTAGAACTCCAAGTTAGCAGAGGACCCTCTTAATTAACGTGTTTATTTATAGGCACAAAAATGTGTGAATAGCCACAAACTGTCATTAATCTGTAATTTCTCTTCCATTGTTCATCTTAGATTTACAAAATAGCCAGTGTGGCCCAAAGGGGTAGGAACACTGACCTCTCGTCCGCCGCTAGGGGGAGGGAAGCCGAAGCTGTATTTTTGGAGGACAATTTGGACAAGTCCACCAACGTTTTAAATGCAAAAAGAACATCTCTATTAGGAATATCTCCAACGACACACACAAAATTTACACTAAGATACAGTTAAAGGATGCCCAACATATTGTTGCATGACAGAATAACGATGACGACAACAAAAAGGCCACAGTCTGAAGGACCACCTACAGAGGACTGGCTAGCTAACCAACATGCCCCTGGACCATGGAATACTGTTTCGTCTTTTCCACGAAAAGATAACGTGGAAAGAGAGCTCTGATCATTTAAGTGTAAAAAGCAAAATGCAGAACAATATATATAGAAGAGAGTGTTCATAAAAAAAATTTTAATAGCCGAATAAAAAACATATACATTTATATGCAGCGATCGGCATGAAACTATTTTCTGGGAGGATGCACAAGAAACTGTTAAAATAATTCACTTTGGAGGGAGCCACCAGGGCTTCAGGGTAGAAAGCTACTTTCAGTTTTCATCTTACACCTTTTTAATACATTCTGAGAATTCCCCTGCAAGCCATGCATTGCTTTGGTTGGCCGAGTTCAGCCCGCTTCTAGCGGTCTCTTCTTGCGGAGGGCGCCTGCTGGGCCACTTCCTGGTGTCCTCTGGTCCCTCCCCTCAAAGGTCCGAAAGCCGGCCTTCCTCAAAGATTTCTGAAACCTATTGTTAAGTTAAAAACATAGACTTCAAATAACATGCACAGGATGACCCCATGTTTGTAAAAAATAATTGGGTACATGCATGTGCATGTGTGTAAAAAGAAAAAAAAAGTCCAGAAGGATTTATTCATTCATTCAACTAAAACATAACGCGCATCTGCCACGGGCTGGATGGTGCTCCCGATGGATGTTCAAAGGGGACCAGGGTCCAGGCCTCTGCTCAGTCCCGGCGTAACGTGCACCAGCAGGTGAATGGTAATTCACTGAGGGCGGGGCAGAGGGGAACTGTGGGAGAGCTTTCCCGTCACCTTCATGCTGTTCCATATTTTCTGATCTGTTTTTGGGCCCTGTGTATGGCATCAAAGAACTTACATAAACACAGTAATGAAGGCATAAAACACAGCCCCTCTATCCCTCTGCTTTTGTCCCCCTTTCCACCAGCCCCTACTCTTACCCATGCGATATCTGGACACTCTGATGCTAGAAAACAGTGCTGAGTACCTGGAAATCGAAGGTGGGTGGGCGTCCTGTGTTTTATCTGCAACCCTGCTGGTAGCGGTGCTCGGCCCCCTCAGGGAGCCCCTCCCCCGCCTGGCCTTCCCTGGAGGCTGTTTTCCTTGGGATGCGGCCTCCCCTGGCTTCTGCCCTCTGTCCTCACCTCTTGTACGTGTGGACAGAGGTGTGGCCCCAGGCCAGTCCCCATGGAGCCAGCCCACGATGCCCTGTTAGGTCCTCAGATAGCTCGCCCCCAACACGGAATTCCTCCCAGGTCTCCATCTTGCCCCCAGCGCCTGTCCGGGACGGACACCCACACTGCCCCCTTCACTCCACACCTCCTGCCCCGCCTCGCCTTTGCGTGGGGCTTTGAGGTCGTCTCCCACAGGTGGCCTCGAGGCCCTCCCCCACACACCCTGGGGTCACCCTGAACACATGCCCACAGGCCTTAGAGCCCTGGTTCCCAACCCCCTGTCACGCCTGGGTGCCACTACCCTTGGGTCAACGTTTCTCTCCCAATCCACACACTCGCTTTCCCTTATTTTAAAAAGCCCCGCAGGCCTCCGCCTCCTGCTAACAAGGCCCAGGTGCGGTGTGCCAAAGCGAGTCAGGAGGAGCCATGCAGGCGGCCCCTTGTGCACTGCCACCGGGTGCCCCTGGAACCATGGGGCACCACCAGGTAGGCACGGTGCCCTTCGGAAGGCACTGCCTTTCAAAGTGCCTACTGGCCGTCACCCCCACTGCTCTGCATGGCTCCCTCTGTGTGAAGGACACTCCAGACCCCGCCCCACCTTGAAGGGCCCTTGGTCTCTCCTCTCTCCCCATGACAACCCCTCCAGGCTGCCCTGCGTCAGACTCATTATGCTTCCTCTCCAGTTGCTATTTCACACCTCCCTGCTGGCTTCGCAGCCTCTGCCCAGGACCCATTAAGGCTTCTCCACCTGTCAAGCAGCTCGGCTCCTGCAAGACTCAAGAGGCCCCCAGGTGGCGAGGCCCCCCCCAGCGGCACCCCCCCGCCTCGCTTGTCCCTTCCGCAAATGCACAGGCATCAGCAGCTCATCTCCAGGGTGCTGGCGGGCTGGCTGGGATATCGGACCCTGTGCCCGCGGGGAAGTTTCTTTGCCACCTGTGGGCAGGCACACAGTAGGTGCTCAGTAAATGTCGAGCGGAGAGTTTCCAGGTCCCAGGCCTGCTTTGCCGTTTGGGCCCCTCCACCTGCCGGCGCATGCGACCAGTGCCGGACACGCGCAGTCTCTGCTTCTCTGAGCCTCTGTTTCTGTGACTGCAAAATGGGGACAATCCCAACGCCCACCCCGAAGGCTTGTCAGGAAGACCGCACGGACAAATCAGTGTGGGCTTGGCAGCCTCCGGAACCCTCCGGAAAGGGCGGCTTATTATTGGGGTGGTGACAAGAGAGCGATGGCTGACCGGCTGCGGTCGCCCAGTCTGCACTGTGCTGCCCCCCCCAAGCTGGGCTCGCTGTCCCCGGACACGAGCGCTGGGTCCAGGGTCGCCAGAGACGCAAGAATTACAAGCCTGTTTACTTAACGTTTAGGAAGCCAACGCATTTCCCTCCACCTTGCCTGCAACACTTAAGCCAATATTTGCGTCTTTGGGATTCTATTTGTATGGTAATTTAAAAATAGGGTTTGGACTCTCAGTCAGCCTTTCTCCTGAAACTCTGAAAGCACATTAATTTTCTAGATGGTAAAATAATGCCATAATTAAATATTACCATTTCTCTTAAAATCTGGTGACTCCTAACAAAATGGGTTTTTTCGAAACATGATGTCGGTTTTCCCACAAAATTGCACTCTGGGGAAATTCCTTATTTTGAATGTATGAGAAAGACCACGAACTTAATCTCAACACAATGTAGGAAAAATTGATTTGTTAAATTACAATAATTTTTTTGTATTTAAAATCTCCATGTTTCCTGTAGTGGCTGACCCAAAGCCCCCCCCACCCCCGCCATGTGTCTTTGGGGAAAGGCCCGAGGAGCCAAGATGTTTTGTTTCGTTCTTTATGACGCTTCCCAGATGCCTTTCTTGTGGTTCCAGTTGGAGTTTTTGTTCTGTGTTGCAAATGTCTTTGAAAGGAGGCAAGGCTAGATGACCCGGTTCCCCTCGCCCTCCAGTCTCCAAAGAGGTTCTCTGGGGGAGCGGACACGAAGCGCTCCCACGTGGAGGAGCGCGTGGGCCCCAGAGCCCGCCTTCCATGCGTAGCCTCTTCACCCAAGTCAGGGTGGACGGAGGGAGCCTGGTGGCCCTGGGCTGCAGGCTGAGGCTGGACGAGGTGGTGCCGGGTTTCGCCCGGGCGCCCAACCGCCCCAACCAAAGCTCAAGAGGGCCCCCTTGTGGAGACTCCCAAGAACAGCCCCATAAGTGGTACGCGTCCCCAACGCTGTTCCCGTGAGCCCCGACATCTCCCCGTCCTTCTCAGACCCAAAGGCAGGCAAGGGCGGCCAGCAGCCACCATCCTGTGTCGTCCAGACCTCAGTGTCTCTGTGAGGCGAGAAGGTTCTTGGAACTTCTGAGGAAGACCTGGTGGGGAATGAGGTCCTGAGGCCCCATGAAGAGTTAAACTCCTCAGCGTCCCCCCCACCCCCACCCAAGTTCCCTTTTCCGGGAGCTCTCACCACCGCCACACAAGCGTCTCCTTTCTTATTGAATGTGTCAAAACCTTGTGATTATCTTGCCAAATTCCTGTTCTATAGAACAATGAAAGCTTCAGTCTTCTGCCAAGAGAGTGAATAGGACGTGGTCCAATGGGAGAATTCTAGACACATGTTCTGTTTAGCTAATACTGACTTGTAGTAACTGCACCCCTGGGGAAACCCAGGCATGTCTCCATCCGGGGCGGACGCCCCTCGCCCCACTCCTCAAAGCACGGCATGGAACGTCGCTATCAGTGGAGAGCGTTGACCAAATTTGGTAAAAATTATTCAGATCTAAGGGCCTGCGTGCAGATCTGGGAGCACAGGCACTGAAGTCGCACTAACGAGGCCTCGTCTCCAAGACACCAGAACATCTGGGTGGAAAGGGAAACTCTCCCATCAATCACCCAGATGCCTTGGCTGTTTGAAAACAGCTGGCCTTTGGCTGGAATTTTCCACCGTTCATCTGGGTAGAAGCCCCCGCCAGAGCAAGGCGTAATTAGCATTATCACAGGGCCCAGGGAGAGTTTTTATTGAACAGATTTGTACTGGAACATTCCTAAACAAACAAACAAAAAAAACTGGCCGATGAGCCCGGCCGGGTGGGCCAGCCTGGCTCCCCAGGCCCCCCGTTCCTTCCCACCCGGTGAGCCGTGCTGTGCACTCCTCTTCCCTCGACAGGAAGCGCTCACCGGGGGCCGGGGAGATGCCTGTGTGGCCAGCCGTTCCCCTGGACGAAAGCTTTCCCCTTTCCGAAACACAAACGTAAAGACATGGCCTTCTCCACGTGGCACGTAGCAAGGTCCACCTTTGCCATCGACCCTGTGGTCCAGCCCAACCTAGGGCAGCTCACGGAGGCCTGGAGGAGCCGTGACAAACCAAACTAGTCCCTTGGCTGGCCTCCTGCCACGCCGACACCGGCATCTGCCGCCCTCCTGCTTCTCCCCAGCTCAGAACCTGTTTTCCCAGGCAGCTGGGCCCCCAGAATTTCCCGGGGTAACTTCCAACCCTCCAGCCCACCAGGCAAAGGAGGGCACGTTTCAAAGTTCTGGGCTGCCCGCCACGGGGACTGGGGTGGGGACTGCACTTTCTCTACGGCACACCATGAGCAAGTTCCCCAAGAATGCGGAGCCCGTTCCCCACCCTTGGCCTTGAAGGCAAAGACCCTTCCATTCCACACAGGATGAGATGCGGTTGCGGCCAAGGGAGGGGCTCCGAGGAATGGGAAGCTCGCGCCTCTCAGCCGGGGCTGTGGGTTGGGGGGCAGGGAGGCCCGGGCCCCTTAAAAGCAAAGTAGGTCTTCAGAGCTCTTTGCTTTGCCGGGGCTGCTGTAGCATGCCAACCTGCCCCCTTCTCCGGGGGACTTAAATGCATAGTCTGCGTGCTTTTTGTGCGACGGCTGCTGTGTCAACAGCCACTTTGTGAGGCTCGCTGGCCCAGCCACCGGTGAGGACATGGCACCGTCGCATGCCACACATCCCCACGGGTAGGCGGTGGCCACCTCTAATCACCAGAGGTTATTCGGAGGGGGGCGCTTTTTATTTAAAATGTGCACAAGATTCCAAGTCCAAACATTCTAGGTGAATTACCTCAAGCTGAGGATTTTGAAATAAACCAGAGGGTTTCAGATTTTTTTTTTAAGCAAAAGAACACTCCGCCCTCCAAAGTAGATCTTAATTAGGATCCTGGAACCTAAACCAGAGCAAAGGGGTTGCTTGGGCTAAAGTTGGGGAGAGGCCAGAGCTCCCCTCACTGGGTCTGCCCTTGTCTCCCCCAAAAACTACCAGCGGCCATCAGAAGCAGCTTCAGAACCTCTGGCACGGCCCAGTGTGACACGCAGGCCTCCCTGGAGTGAGGGCTGCGCTGCTCAGTAAAGGACCCGCAGCCCCCGTGGCCTCCGCCCCGCCGGAGTGCGGCCCCCTCTAAGCCGAGCTGGACTGCGCCTGCAAATCCACGCCCAATTTCGAAGACTTATATGGAGAAAACACATAAAGTATTTCGTTAATAGCTTTCATATTTATGACATGTTGAACTATCATTCTTCAGGCTGGCTCACACATCATTAAAATTAATTTCACCCATTCCCGTTCAGCTTTTTGAAAGGTGGCTGCTAGAAAACCTAAAACCACGCAGGAGGCTCTACACGAACGGCTCGCATTGTCTCTGCTGGCGCTGCTGTGGGCGCGGGCGAGGCCCTTGCCGTGGGCCCAGCGTCGCGCCAGGGTCCTGACCCCGCTGCAGCAGGCTCCCCGGGGCCACGGGTTTTAAGCCGAGCCCCCTGCATCAGACTCCTATTCCAGACCCGGCCCGTGCTCAAAGCTCTCGGCAGGATTTGAGGCTCGCACGTCAGGGCCCATTCATCTACTTCTCTCTCCTCTCTACCTCCCTGGAGCCACCTGGGCCCCAGCCTGATCCCCCTCTCACCCTCAGCCAGATTCTCTGCTACAAGCCCTCTCTCCCCCTTCCATTCCCGGCTACACTCAGAGTGGACAGCAGCAGCCAGTTTCACGAGGGAAACTCCCGAGGTGGGGGGAGGGTCAGCGGGGGTCACGTGCCTTGGTCTCATAAAGCACAAGTCACTCATCCACTCATTCAGTCATTCAGCTAAAAGCAAGAATTAAAACGAGCAAATCACTATGTGAAGGGATTTTTCTAAGTGTTGTCCTGGTTTTCACTAAAGCATATTTACTGATCGCCCCTCAGGGGCATGTTAGGTGCTGAGGAATCATAAGAATCTATCCTCTCGGACCTGGAATGCTGGTGGGGCAGGGGACCAGTGAGAGGGAGGAAGGAAAGAAGAAGAAAGGGAGGAAGTAAGGAAGGGAGGGAGGGAGGACGACAGGGAGGGAGGAAGGAAGAAAAGAAAGGAGAGAGGGAGGGAGGGAGGAAGAAAGAAGGAGGGAAGAAAGGAAGAAAAGTTGAAGAGCCCAGAGTGACACCTCAGTAGCAATGAGCACACCCAGAATTCAGATCTTGGTTTCTAAACACCATTCTCCAATCAAATTAACCAGGACTGCTTGGAGAAATGGCTGATTCTAGAGTTGGGGCAGGGAAAGTTCAAAATGAGCCTGGAAGATTGTCTGGCACCAGAAAATGAGGAAGTGCTCAAAAAAAAAAAAAAAAAAAAGGACAACAACATGTGTAAAGAACATACAAGCTGAATGATTCTAAGTGATAAACGACTCTAAATGATAGCCTTGCTGAGCAGAGCAAGCCTAGCTGTAGATCCCTACCTTTCATGACTTTGAATATTTCTTACTTGTCCCTTCTTGCCTGCAAAGTTTCTTTTGAGAAATCAACTGATAGTCTTATGGGAACTCCACTGTAGGCAACTAACTTCTTTTCTCTTGCTGCTTTTAAGGTTCTCTCTTTATTGTTAAACTTTGGCATTTCAATTAAGATGTGTTTTGGAGTGGGCCTCTTTGCATCCATCTCGTTTGGGACTCTCTCTGCCTCCTGGACTTGCATGTCTATTTCCTTCACCAAATTAGGAAAGTTTTTTTTTCATTATTTTTTCAAACAGACTTCCAGTTTCTTGCTCTTTCTCTTCTCCTTCTGGCATCCGTATGAGGCGAATGTTGGACCTCTTGAAGTTGTCTCAGAGGTTGCTTATGCCAGACCAACCTCTTTTTAAAACTCGGTCTTGTCCTTGGCCATCAGGCAGGGAAAGCACACATTTGCTCCAGTGAGTGGCCGCCTTTTCACACCCTCTAAAAATCAATGCGTTACCATGGGAATAAACACGCCCCCGGCTGCACCTGACGTCACCTGGCACACACCTCCCGGAGACGCAGAACATGCCAGTTAGGGGAGGAAAAGGGTGCCTGGCTTCCGCTTTTTGCCACTTGTGAAGACCTGCTATGTCTCCATCTGCTCTGGCCCTGAACCCCGCGCCGCCCCGCTACCCGTGGCCCCGCCAGAACCGGACCCCCTCTTTTCACGGACCATGAGCCTGGGTGTGAGACCACTGTAAGCTCCAGGTCTCCTCTGGGATGTGAGAACCACCACAGCCACTGACAGGGGGGCTGTGAAGAGCGGCTGAGAAAAGGGCACCTCTGTGTTTATCCCACTTCCGTGGCGCACCGGCAAGGCAGGCCCACAGTTGCCAGGGCTGGAGAGGAGAAAGGAAGGGACAGTGGCTCCTCATGAGCTGGGGTTTCTTTCTGGGGGGAGAAAACATTATGCAACAAGACGGGGGTGATGATCGCACAGCACGGTGAATGTTTCAAGTGCCACTGGGTTTTCTTTGTACCCTTTAAAAACGGTTAAAAGAGTGGGTTTTATATTACACATATTTTACCAATGGGGGTAGAGGGACAGTGGCCAGGGCCCTCTAACCCTCCAAACCTCAGTTTCCTCATCTGCAAAATGGGGGCGTCAACTGAATCTCCGTCATGCGTGGTTGTGCACATGCCAGGCGTTGGCCCCTAGGAACAGAGGGGGTGGGGCAGTGCGCCCTCACTGCGCTGACAGGTCACCTCCCCTGGACGTGCGGGGGCTCCCCACCACAATGCGGGCATGGCAGCTGACCCGAGAAATCTCAGCCAAGTGCCCGCACTCGGTGGAGGTTTAGCAAGTCCACCCCCCTTAAGGCCCCAGGCAGGTTCCACGCCGGAGGCCTTTTCCTGGAATCCTGACTCACAAGAAGACGCCAGGCTGGAGCAGATCATATTTTAAACCCCAGCAGCCCGGTCTGAGCAATTGGGCACTCTGGATTTAATTCTGCAGGTAATTTGAACGATGCTATCTAATTTCAAATGTCCCTGCTCGTACGAGTGCAAAAGCAGCATAATTTTTAATTAGTGGGTAAACAGTAAATAATGGATGGCGGTAAGTGGACGCCACCGTTAATTAAAAATCCATGGTTGATAAAAATCAATTTGGCCCACGCATTTAACTCAGTCTACCAGGTCCCTGCGAAAAGTTGTACAGTTCGGCCCCCCGCACCATCTGCTTCCGGCGGCTGTTTCTTTAGTTAAGACTTTTCTAGGAAAAAAGAGAGAGAGAGAGAGAGAGAAGAAAATCAAAAGACTTCCTCAAAAGCTGCAGCTGAGAAAATGTCACGTATTCTTTTAGAGTAGATGAATATAACATTTGCAGCCTTGCAGTGGACAGTTTGCGGACGGCGGAGGGCGCTATCTCTGGTTGTGTGTTTTATTTTGTGTGTTTGGGATGTAGGGAGATTTCACCGCATCACGTCATCTCCCGACTTAATGAAATCCTAATTTCTCACAGCAAATTAAGACAAACTCTTAGCTCCAGCTACACACTATCTGAGGATTCAGGACGGTGCCTTCCGAGAGAGTACAGAGGGAACAGAAAATACCTCCTTAGGAAACCGAGCTTTGCGGGACCTGTGCCAATGTCCTTTCAGGGCCCGTTCATGATTCTGCTCCGAGACACACGCTCGGAGCTGACGGCGTCCACCCCTGCGGTCCTTTGCTCCCACTGGGCTCGCACCCATCTCCCAGTCCGCCCTTTGGGACACAGGTGATGCTCAAACCAACCTGCAGACTCGCATGCAGGAAGGTACGCGGCGTTGACGCTGACGTGTGCATGTCTGGCTTGGGAGCCCCGGCAGGGTCCGATCACCGACGCCCACCCACCACAACGTCGGGGCTCTGGCCCCTGAAAAATCCGCTGTGCCCGAGCTGCTACGGAACCGCCACAGGTTCCTCTCACTCCGGACTTCCCTTGGTGTGGAGCCCCCTCGGCAGAGGGGCCCTGCGAGCGCTCAGGGAGCCTCGGCGTCCATGTGGGGACACCACAGCCTGGGCTCTGGCTGCTTTCATTTCTCCTGCTTGGCTGATTCAAACCAATAAATCAGCTGTAGGAGGAACCCGGAGTACAGCAGGGACCCAGGCTGCACTGCATCCCTATCCTCTCCTTCCTCCCCTCCTGCTCTCCTTCCTTCCTCCGTTCCTTTCACCCTCCCTCCCTCCCTTCCTTCCGCAACTGCCTGTGGAGCACGCGGCATCCCACTGAGCCTTGAAAACAGACCCTTCCCCTTGCCCCCCATGCAAGATGGGCAGTGGCTAAGACGCCGGGCCAGAGCCTGCGGACCTGGGCTCCACCCTGGCTTTGTCACATCTGTGCGGCCCGGTCCGTGCCCTGCGCCAGCGAAGCCCGTGATGCTGTCACAGACACCCAGGTCCAAGGGTTGTTGCAAAGGCCAGATAATGCATAAAACACGTGGGGTCGACCAACACGAGGTTAGTAGGACCCGCGCTTGTCATTGTCCCCGCCTTCCGCGCTGCCCCAGCTTTGTCAGCTGATCACTGGGGACCCCAGGAGTCTCAGGATGAGACCGCTGACCTCCCGGGAAGTGAGGAGTCTGCTCTGCCTCGTTTTCCTGAGAGACTGCTGGGGGCTGGCGTCGCAGGCCTCCCCCGGTCCTGCAGCTGTCCGGGAACCGGACGGGAAGGTGTGACTGTGCGGTGGGAAGAGGGCAGAATGTGTCATTCATTTGCTTCTCCACGCAGCCCTCCAGACATTCTGGGTCCCCCTGGGCCGTCGGGGCCGCCGCCCCGGGCTGGCTGACACCTCCACCAGGCCCGGAGCCCCTGACCCACTTTGGCCACAGGCTTGGTGGGAGGAGGGCCTGGGAAGCCCTGGCGGGGAGCTGGGCTGGGGTGGAGGCTGGGTGCCCGTGAGCAGGCCCCGCTGCTGTCCCATTCGGAGCTGCTGGTTGCCAGGCTCCCACAACACGCCGCCATCTGGGCTGTGTCAGGGCCAGGCCGCGGAGCAGAGGTGACAGTTTCTGGCAGGGTCACTGCTCTTTAGCAGCCGGAGGCCGGGGTGCTCTCACCCCTGCGCCCCGAGCAGAGGGCGAGCAGTCCCGCGCCGGGCCTGGCTTGTCTCCGCAGATGACACATCTGGGCTCACTCACAAGGGCCCGGGCGGCCCGCTGTTCACACCCGTCCTCCCTGAGACCCGGGTTCCTCCCCAGCCCGCTGTGGGCCACAGGCCTCAGCCCAGCGCCCACCACACGCTCCCTGAGCACTCACTATGTGCTAGGCGCTGGCCGGGGTCCCGGCGGGTGGAGAGGGACCACACAGGGGCCTGGCTCCAGGGAAGAGCCGCAACCGTCACCGGGGCTCCTCGGGGGAGAGGGTGGCAGCCCTGCTGCCCCCTGGGTCTAGAGTGCCTCTAGTCCGGGGGTGCAGGGTCCCTGGGCTCCTGCCGGTGACGCTGCACCACAGCAGTGAGTCTGAGCGGGGCCAGGGCTGCCAGGGGTCTGGCGTGGCAGGGTAACTTCCAGAACCTGGGGCAGTCTCCCTCCAGGAGGCTTGGATTCCATGGCGGTCCCCTCTGGGGACCCAGGAGATGGGTCCTGAGGTTCATCCTAGGCACCCCGGTTTGGCGCCCCATCGTTGCCTAGGGACTGGGGGGGCCTGAGGGGGAGCTGGGCGCGGGGCTGTTGGGGGGTGGGTGCAGAGGTGGCCGCTGGAGCCCCTGGGAGATGCTGGGATCGCTACCCCTGGGTCTGTCTGCTTTGCAGCCCACACTGCGGAGGCAGCGGGAATGGCAGGCGGAGACCACCTGCGCTGGACGCCTCCTTGCCAGCAGCCTCTGAACAACAGAGCGCCCGTGACTGCACTGCTGCCTCCACGCCTCGAGGGACCCTGGATCTCCACTGGGTAAGGCCCTAGGGACACCTTGGCCTCAGGCACCCGGGCTGGGGGACTGCTCTCTGGGCCTCGGCGCCCACGTCTGTGAAGCAGGCACAGTGCATCCAACTGCCCGAGAGGCCTGTGGCCCGCCGAGCGCGAGGCCTCGCTCTCGCCTCCCCCCGCCCCCACCACCGAGCGAGTCCGCAAGGCGGGCACTGAGGCGGGAGTCCTGCCCCAGCCACAAGCAGCAGCTGGGTAAAACCCACCTATTTAACACACAGGGCACCTATTGTGCCCATATGTGCTGAGTGCCTGGTGTGAACTAGTACCCTGGGGACGAGCTCCAAACGCATGAACACAGACATAAGTCACACAAACTCGGGGAGGCGCTGAGCTCCACAGAGAAGGAGAGAAAACCGAGGATGTGACAGTGCGTGACCTGGAGGGATTTCGTGAGGTGGTCAGGGAAGGCTTCTCTGAGGTGGTGACATTCAAGGGAGGAGCGAGAGAAGAGGAGTCAGCCCTCCAGAGAGCCAGGGGAAGAGTCAGGCCGTGGGAGCAGCTGGTGCGAAGGTCCGGTGGCAGGACATGGCGGGCAAGGGAGGGCCCAGGCCGCCCGCTTGCCTGTCCGACTCTCTTTCCAGCCTCTCGCGCTTGCCTGACTGCGTTAGGCGCTGCTGCTGCGGCTCTGGGGCGCCGGGCTCTGTGCTCTGCCCTCACTGGCGGGGCACGCTCTCTGCAGCAGCCAGCTGAGCACCCCCTCTTGGGACAGGGATGCGGAGAAGGGGAGCAGCGGCCTCCTCCACACCTCAGCACAGCTTCCTTCCCCCCCACCCCTCCGGCCAGCCCCATTGTGGGATCAGGGACAGGGCGGACTCTCCATCTCCTCCCCACACCTTCTGAGATCAGGGAGAAAGCAGATGCCAAACATCTGCTTTCGCTCGGGGGTGGGGGGGAAGGGGGGAGAGAGCTCCGCACGCCTCTTTGGATGCAGCCCCAGGCTCTCACCCAACAGCACTGCTGGCCGGGGTCACTCTCAGACAGAACTGGGGCTCGGGAAGGGTGCGGCCCAGCTGCAGGCTGCTCCTGCCCTGGGACAACAACAGCATTCCGGGAACAGAGCTTCTAGAAACTTCTAGAACCTTCTTCCTAGAAAGTTCCCTGCCGAGCTTTCCAGACAGGATCTGCTGCTTCCTGGAGTGGTGCAGAGAGGGATTCAGAGTCTGGGAACCACTGAGTGTCCAGTGTGACCTGCAGTGACCCTCAGGCACATGGTCCCCTCCCCGGCCTGGTCTGAGACGCGGGTGAGAGGTGGACTGAGGCCACCCGGGCTTGTGAGCCGCTTTCTTCATGCTTAACTACCGCCTGTGCTGGCGTTTCCTCGTGATGTTTCTTTAAACCAACTTGCTTTTGTTCACTTAAATATATTCATTTATTCTTACAGCTTTATTGAGGTATAATCGGTGTACGGTAAACAGCACATTTACAGTGTACTCTAATTATTTTTAAAGGAAGCATAGTATCTCCCTGGATCTGGAGAGCAGAGCCACTTGCCATAACTGGGAGGTAATGTAAAAAGAAAGTCAATGGAAACAAAACAACATAATTAAATGCTCACTAGATTCGTCTCCTGCCCGAGGCCCCCGAGTCTGCTCTCCGTGGGAGGACGGGGGGTGGGCGTCAGAGACACAGTAGCTCCCACAGAGGTTTTCTCCTTAGCACAACCAGAGACGCGGAAAGACGACACCACGGGGCCGTCTGCACGCTGGGCGAGCTGCAGCAGCCCGGGTATGAAACGTACAGAGAAAATAACCGTACGGGTGGCATTGGTCAGAGTAGCGCTGTTGAAGGGGCACCTGCCTGCTCTTTCCCCCTAGACTCATCTGCCACGTGCCCTACCTGGGCCCTCGATGGGAGAGTCTGGGAGGCATCTGGCCCCAGCCCAGGTGTGATGTCGGTCTCACAGTCATTCAGCGTTTCTTAGCGCCCAAGCCCACCCTGTGCTCACGTTCACCACCAGCAGAATGGGGCCGGGGTCAGGGGCGGTGGGGTGTGGCGGGTGGGCAGGTCCAGCCCACGCCTGTTTTTGTAAATGAAGTTGTGCGGCACACAGCCACACCCACACTGGCGTAGGCCTCCGGCTGCTTCAGCTCTGCAGCCGCAACCTTGGGTAGATGCAACAGAGACCAGATGGCCCACAAAAGCAAAAACTGTTGTGACCTGACCCTCTACACGGCTGACTGACCTCTGGTTTCGGTCCACAAGCCCGTCACAGATGCGGGTGACACTTGGTCAGGAAAGCCTGCCTTGCAAGAGGGAGACGGGCCACGAGAGCCTATTGTCTGCGCCCATCAGAGGTCCTGTGTCCTGGGCTCTGGGCCAGGAGCCTCCAGGGCTCTCCGGGGGATCCCCGAGTGGTGCCAGGGAGCCCATCTCAGCACCTCCCAGGTGCCGCCGCTCTGTTGGGCCTGTCCTGAGACCACGACCAAGGTTCTGCTACCTCCATGTCCCAGAGGACGGAGCAGGGTCGTTACCCGGGTTCCCGCCCCTGGTGAGGGTCAGAAGTAGGAACAGACCCAGGTCCTCCAGCTGCAAAGCCGGTGTACTTCCACAGCACCCATAGGACCCATCCCCCCAAGGGCCTTGACGCAGGGGATGGACGGAAGAAGGTGATGGGTTGAGTGGAGGAGAGACTCAACAGCTTGCACTGAGGCCGTAGGCACTGCCTGGAAGACCCCCAGCTCCCAGAGCGGGGCTCACTAAGATCACTCAGGGAAACTGAGGCTGTCGGGGCCCAGCCCTGAGCAGAGGTCTGCAACGGGGGCTGTGGGTGCGGAGCCCATCCAGAGGGAGTGGGGCTCGCCTGCAGGTTCTCACCGCTCTGCCCGCCCCGTCTCTCCCCTTTGACAGCTGCGAGGTGCGCCCGGGGCCCGAGTTCCTCACCCGATCCTACACCTTCTTCCCCAGCCGCCTCTTCCGAGCCTACCAGTTCTACTACAGGGACCCCCTCTGCCGGGAGCCCGCCCACTCGCTGGTCATCAAGGGCAAGGTCCGCCTGCGCCGAGCCTCCTGGGTGACCCGCGGCGCCACCGAGGCCGACTACCACCTGCACAAGGCGGGCATCGTCTTCCACAGCCGCCGCGCCCTGCTCGACATCACTGGGCGCCTCAACCGGACCCAGGCGGGCCGGTACTGTGCCCAGCAGCTGCCCCCGGCCCGGGCCTGGGTGCCCGGGGCTCTTTATGAGCTGCTGAGCGCCCGGGCCGAGAAGAACTGCATGGCCCCGCTGGGCTTCACCATGCACGAGCTCAGCCTGGTCCGCGTGCAGCGCCGCCTGCAGCCGCAGCCCCGGGCTGGGCCCCGGCTGGTGGAGGAGCTATACCTGGGGGACATCCACACCGACCGGGCAGAGAGGCGGCACTACCGGCCCACCGGCTACCAGCGCCCGCTGCAGAGCGCCCTGGTGAGTGTGGGGCCCCGGGAGGGTGAGCTCTGAGCCCTGGCCCAGCAGGCCCTGCCTGATCCGCTCCCTGCCTGGGGCCTCCTCCACTTCCCCACCCTGGTCTGCTGGCCACAGGACATTTGCACGTACTGTCTCCTCTTCTTGAGCCATCTTTTCTCGGGCCTTCGCAGGGCTGGCTTTTTTCCAGGAGGAGTCGCCCTTCAGCCTTCGCATGTCTGACCCTCCTGACCTCTCCGTGTGGGCCTCTAGGGACCCCTCTCTGCTCCCGCTGGGT
Source organism: Mormoops blainvillei (assembly GCA_004026545.1). Classification (NCBI taxonomy): domain Eukaryota; kingdom Metazoa; phylum Chordata; class Mammalia; order Chiroptera; family Mormoopidae; genus Mormoops; species Mormoops blainvillei. The sequence continues at coordinate 104,484 of PVJD01002676.1, read as the reverse complement.
GCGTGGACCTGGGCAGCTTCTTCCTACCTCAGCAGCCCTGGGCTGTGTTGTTTCTTTCCTTCTTTATTACCTTCTTCACCCTTCAGGCCCACACCGTCCACCAGGCGAAGCCCTGCCCCTCTGTGTCCCCACGCCTAGCCCAGAGGCTGGCACACGGCCAGGGCCAATAAATGTTGGAGACTGAACCGAGGAGACAGCCACCTTCCTCCGGGGCCCTGCGGAGTAGCCGCACAGCGCTCGGGAGGCCCCCCGAAAGCCCCAGGTGGGGCACACCCCTGAGTGCTGGCCCGGGGCCAGAGGCACTGAGCGCCCCTTCACGCTGCCTTCGGGTAGCGCGGCACCACTCAGGCTCCAGCCATTCTCAGCGCGCCTGGCCGGGGCGTTGTGGTGGAACCCAGAGCCAGCGCCCACGGGCCTGTGCTGGGCCCGGGACTCTGGGTTCCTGACGGGCTCCCAGCGGGCCAAGCTGCAGTGTAGAGGGAGCTGCCCTCTCTTTGAGAGGCAGCCCGGGGACTCCAAAGTGAACATCACACAAGCTGATTAACCTAGATTTTAGGTTAAGCTGTCACAAACTTTCTGTCACAAGACATGAGGCAGGAAGAAGCTGACTTTCACTGGGGTCATGTACCCCTGCCACGAGCAGAGAGCTGTGTGGCAGCGCGGACGAAGCCTCGAAACCGCTCCTGTGTGGCTGGGGCAGACCAAGGGCCCCCCTGACGGGAACATGTTTGTAAAAGCCTAAAATAAAATATACCACATTTAAATAGAAACCAATGCTGTTCGAGTAGGTGCCCAAGCCTTAAAGCGTTAACTTGGGACCCAACGAGAGTGTGCGTGTAAATTCTTTTTTCCTCCCTTAATTTCAAGGCAGCAATGAGAGTAAACAAAGTTTCCAGCATCCGCGGGTCTGTTACAATGAGGTAGGCAACAAAGCCATCCGAACGAACGCTTCAGGAGTTTTGATTAGAGGTTAGTAAACACGAAGGCGAAGTTTGGGGTCCAGGTTAAGAATGTCTGTACTTGGCACCCAAGGGGTAGTCTTTGAAAGGGGGAATGAGTGGATAGGTGGAGGGGCGGATGCATTTAAGGTGTCCCTATCAAGTGCTCTTTGATCCCTTAAGCAACTGTCACGCCCTCCAGCATATATTGAGGGCCTACTATGTACTAGACACTCAAGGAGCTAAACCAGATGGGGCAAGGTCTCACCCCTGGGAGCAGCCACTTGTCAAAGCACCCCACGGCGGGGGACTGGGGACCAGTCCGCCCCACTCCTCCTGAGGCCAGATCTCGGGGGCGCGGAGAAGAAGCGCCAGACATTCTCTTCATCGGAAAATCAGCCTGCGTTCTTTTCGTGACCTCAGGAGTATTCCCTCTGTGGCAGCCGGTGTTCCAGGCTGGGCTGATGTCACTCCTACTTAGGAGCAGGCATTGGGGTGGGGTGGCGGGGCGATGACCGGAGCCCACCGCCTCTCTAGGACGGACCCGCTGGCACAGAGGATGCCATGTTCATGTCTCCCCAGGCTGGGCTCCGGGCCGTGGACTCCTGCCCCTTGGCTGACTGACCAGCAGGGTCGCCAGTGCAAGCCGCCATGTGATTGAGAAGCAGGACACACAGGGACGTGTGCACAGACGAGCAGTGCCAGATGCACAGACGTTAAATTAAATGTCCCCGCTCTGGGAAAGGAATGGAAGATAATTTCAGAAAAGGAAACACTGCACATAAGCCCCCGAGTAACGGATCAGGTGGTACCTTACGCTCGGCAGGAGCCCCCGCCTTGCCCGCGGCCCACGCCACACAGTAAACAGGGGCATTTTTAGAAGTTAATTTAAAACCAATTTGATCCCCAAATTCATTGCCTGGATATAGACTCCTAATCAATCAGCCAGCACTCAACCAAAATCATCTAAGCCTGGTGTCACCTCTGGGGGTTAATTAGAAACTGTATGTGCTGTTGGAGAAATAACTTTATGTAACCGGCTTAAACCGGGAAGAGCCTGGCTCCCGCACAAGCGTGCATTCCGCCGGCGGAGGCCTCATTTATAAACACGTGCGACGCCAGGCCTCTGCAGAGGGACGCCTGGAAGATGTGTGCTGGGGAAGGGCCCCTTTCTTCACCCCCTGCGAAAGCACCACAGACGGGCACGCCGTTCCTCCCCCTTCTCTGATCCTACAAGCTGCACAGGCTCCCGACTGGTTTCTGCTCTCCAGGAAAGCACTTGTCCCTCATTACCCACCAGCATCCCCAGTGTCTTGTCTGCAGAAGACAGTTCTGCTCTTGGGAGAAGGGCAGCCCTGGGATTACTCTGATGTAATGCACCATGTTGTGATAATACACCTCGGTGTGACAGCGGTCGGGGTGCGGGTGGAAACACCTAAGCTCGAGTCGGCTCTTACCGGCCAGAGCTCCAATTGCCGTCCTCCCGCTAACTACCCAGCCTGCTGGCTTCCGCCCCTCACAGTCATCTCTGCCGCCATTGCTAGTGTGTCAAAGCGCCTGCCAGTACTCTGGGTCGAACCCCCCAGAAGAAAACAGGCACACTCCTGTACATCATGGAAGTCAAGGCAATTTTAGGTTCATCGGAGAAATAAATGATAAGCTGACTTGTATAATGAGGCCATCCGAAAAAGAAAGAGTAAAAAAAAAATGTTCTCCATCATCCGGTATTTTCTTTCTGAACCAGAGCTCCCAAACACTCCTCGTTTGGCATGAAAGTCACCCCGGAGCAATCTGCGGAAATCTTTTGTTTTTGGAAGGAAAAAAAAAAAGCGGACTCCCCAGCTGGGTCCCCAAGAAGGCCTTTCCCTTGCCAGCCCTGCAAACACGGGTGTGTGACTGTCCGCGCGCTGGCCTCGCTCTGACAGGCAGCTGTGCGAAGGACGGTTATCTTTTAGAGCGAGGCTCTGGACCGAACTCCGGGCAGCAGCTCTCTTTAAAAAACAAAAAACGAAAACAAGAACAAAAACCCTCACACCAACGTGTCTGTATCTGGTTCCTTCCCAGCTTCCGTGGAGACTTTTCGCTCCAAAATGCGGACGGACTGCTCCCATCTGTGGACGTGTTTCCCTGTAAACCTAGCTCATGGGACGCCGTAAGGCAGGGACGACTGCGAACACAGCCAACAAGAGAGGACAGCCTGGGCCACGGAGCACTGTGGCAGCACCTGACATCTTGGTGGCCAGATGTCCCCATTGTAAATGACACCACAGTGGACATCTTTGTGTCCTCTCTCCTTAGCACAGGCTCTAGGCTCTAAGCAATGGCATTCCGTGGGCATGAGGGCTTTCCTTCTTGGTGTCACGTCCACTGTCCAAGGCAGGGGAAGGAAGGGTGCTTGCCTTCCGGGTGAGATTTCTGAAGACACATAGTCTCTCTTCTCCACCCGGTGGTGGAGACACAGGCCCCTGGGCGGGGCATGAGGTTTTCCACATAGAAAGGCCATGGGTTCCGATGGGCAGGGGTTCAGCCCGTCTCTGCCACGGCCCGGCCCTCTGGGTTTAGCGTCTGCTGCGCTAACGTGCCACAGTTGCATGAGAAGTGCTTAGCATGGTTCCTGGCCCGTAGGAAGCACCTAAAATTGTGAGGGGGTAGAGAGAGTCTCCATGGGCAAGGATCCAACACTAAACCTGAGTGGCCGTGTTTCAGGACCAAGCAGGCCAGGTGCAGGAGAGGACGGCTGCCGCCAAATTCAGGGCAGGAGAGACCTCCGTTCCATTTCTCACTCCTTCATCACTCAGCAAATTTGTTCCTGCTTCGAATCAGGCCCCGTACCAGGCCCTGGGGACACAGTAGCCACAGAGGGGCAGTCCTGGCTTTCTGGAGCTTGCAATCCAATGAAGGGGAGGGTGGTGGGAAGCGGAGACGACAGGTCTCTGAGTGCTACAAAGGGCCTGAGGAGGGCCGAGCGTGGGGTGGCCAGGAAAGGTCCCCATACGGCTGCTCTGGGAGCCCTAGAGGACAAGTGGGAGCCAACCGGGCTACGTTCCAGGGGGATTCCAGGTAGAAGGGAGAGCAGGTGTGAGGACCCTGAGAAGAGAGGAGTTCCCTGAGACCCAGGAAGAGCAAAGCAGCCATCTGGCCAGATGCAGGGAGTACAGAGCGGGACAGGGGACCACCGGTCAGGCCCCCACCGCACCCCATCCCAGGTGCGTCCTGACTTCTCCACCTGGCACACCCACTGCCTTCTGTTTGTCTTCCCAGCACCATGCTCGGCCCTGCCCGACCTGCGGCCTCATCGCCCGCTCCGATGAGCACCACCCGCCCGTGCTGCCCGCCCAGGCGGCCCTGCCTTTGCACCTGGGTGGCCGCTGGGTCAGCCCCGGGTGCGAGGTGCGCCCCGCCGTGCTCTTCCTCACCAGGCTCTTCACCTTCCACGGGCACAACCGCTCCTGGGAAGGGTATTACCACCACTTCTCGGACCCCTCCTGCAGACAGCCCACCTTCACCATCTACGCAGCCGGCTGCTACACCAGGGGCACGCCGTCCACCAAGGTCCTCGGCGGCACCGAGCTGGTGTTCCAGGTCACGAAGGCACGTGTGACCCCCATGGACCAGGTCACCACGGCCATGCTCAACTCCTCCGAGCCGAGCAGCTGCGGGGGCCCGGGGGCCTGGTCCCTGGGAACCGAGCGGGATGTCACGGCCACCAATGGCTGCCTGCCTCTGGGCATCAGGCTCCCCCACGTGGAGTATGAGCTTTTCAGGATGGAGCAAGACCCCCTCGGGCAAAGCCTGCTCTTCATCGGACAAAGGCCCACCGACGGGTCCAGTCCGGACACCCCCGAGAAGCGCCCCACGTCTTACCAAGCGCCCTTGGTGCTCTGTGGTGGGGCAGCTCAAGGTTTCTCTCAGCACCCCCGGCACAGGCCTCTGTTGCAGATGCCTCTCGGCAGTGGGGGGTGCTGTCCTAGAGGGGCCCCTCTCCTCCTTCTGCTCCTAGTTCTCGGCCTGGCCTTCCTCCAGTGGCTATGAAACTGGGACGCCGCCTGACCCCGGGGACTCCCACCCGGCACGGACCCTGCCGCCTATCTGTGCGGAGATCCAGCTCTTTCCCCGGGCTGTGTCACAGACCGCTGGTGGCCCTGCCACTGTCAGTTCCGCCTGTGTCCTGGAGGCTCAGCCCCGGATTCCCACAACACCCGCAGACTCTGGGCCACAGCCAGTGGCCGAGTCGCGCCCACAAGCCAGGGCGTCGCGGCCATGTGAATCAGCCGCTTTGAGCTTTGAAGGTTCGCCCCCTGTTTTCGTGGGCACTTCGAGGGCCAGCGCCAGGGACTGGGCCCCAGAGATACCCGCTTCCCTCCCGGCGCCCTTGGGGTTTTGTGCGATGAGGGCGAGGGTGCCGCCGCTGGCCCACCCTACATGGGCAGTGGTTTAAAGATCATTAACGCAAACTTACCAGCACACGCTCAGACCAGAGCCCTAAGTTAGAGATGCCGCTCCGGGCTTCCAGTTCTCGTTCTCTGGCAGAGGGCTCATCTCTTTGGAGAAAACCCAGCTTCCTCGCTTGAGTTCTGCCTGCCAGCACCTGCATGCACCTGCCCGTGCTTCCAGGAGGCGGGCCTCAAGCGGAGGACACCAGAGCCTAGGAGCATGGCCGCCCTCGCCCCACCAGACACCGCTGCGCTGGGCTGGCTGTGGGGGGCAGGCCTTTGGGGGAAAGTGGGGTTTCCAGCCTTTGGAAAGGAATTAATACTAATGAGCGTGGTGATACCAAAGTGCTCTGTAATTAGCCCTGCACAGGCGTCCTGTTTTCAAGAATCCCTGGGCTTGACTGACAAGGAGCGAGAGAAACAAGCCGGATGTGTCTTTGGGACCACCCGGAGGAGCGGCCAGGGTCCAGGGGCTCCACAGAGACACTGGAGTGGGGCGGGGGGAGTGGGTGCAGGGAGGGGGGAGGCAGGCAGCCTGCTCCAGTGGGGCCGATGGCCCCCTCTGCTCGGCGGGGACAGGCTGTGCCTCTCCCTGGCCCCTGCGTGTGTCCCTAGGGCCGCGTCTGTACATTGTGAAATTAACGGGCGTCCTGGTGGGCTCAAGGGTTTCCGGGACTCGGTGCAGACGAAGCACCCCCTCCTTCCTCCACCCGATTCCTATCTCTGGCTCTTGTCACGGATCTCAAACAACAATCGTCTGTGAGGCTAATGACGCTTTCAGAAGGAAGCCCTTGTCCTTCCGTTAGACTGTGTGGGGTTCAATCAGCCCGCTGAAATTGCTCTAACTTATCTACCCATTCTTCTTAAAAAAAAAAAAACAACACCACCAAGTTAATATTGTCTGTGGGTCTCAGAGAGCAACGACTGTTCCCGGCATATTTACCAAAGCACAAGAAATAATTATTTACGGCCTCGGACTGCATCGGGGGGGGGGGGGGGCGCGGTCCCTAGCGGGGAGAAGGGTGGGTGGTGATGATGTGCCCATAGCTGAGCAAGTTTTGTGTCTGAGGCTTGAAGCAGCCATGCCACTATTTATCATCGAATTTGAATCTTTTAATAAAATTAAACAGCCTGAAAAATGTTCTTGCCAGTTATTAAAGTCAACCGAGGGGACTGTGATTCGAAGGAAAGGAGGTGAACTGCCTTCCAGAGAAAGAAAATAAAGCCAGTGGAAGTCCATGCTGGCTCTCTCTGGGACGCACCTTGAGCTGGTGCTGTGACCAGGCCCTGCTTTGAACACTGCAGGGGCTGCCAGTGCACCGTGAATAAAATCCCAACTCCCAGCCCCCTCAATGTCTGCATGGTCCCACCAGGCCTTCCTGGCCCAGGCTGCATCCCGCGATCCTTCTCTCTCTCGATCTCAGCAAGCCGGTTTCCTGCCCCAGGGCCTTTGCACGCGTCATTTTTTCTGCCTGACACCTATTCCCCCAGATCCTTAGAAGCTTGGTTCTTTTCATTCACATCTTAGACCACAGGGTCACCTCCACAGGTGACACCCACCATCAGCATCCCAAGAAGGCAGCCTCATTTCCTCCCTTGTCTTCTCATCCCTTCACTCTGCTGTATGTGTTGTGTGATGCTTCCTGATCTCTTGTCTGAAGTGAGTATTCCCGTGGACCCTGCCTCCTCTGCGGTGAATGAAAAAGGGAAGGACCGAGTCATACCGCGACCTTTTCCAGTGGGTTCGGCAGTGCCTGGCACGCAGCAGAACCTCAGTAATTACGGCTCAGTGATCCCTCACTGAGTTCGCCTTCACACCAACACGTGGAGGGGAAGGGGGTCACTGCCAGGTCAGGTACTGCATCCCTGCAGGGGGCCCAGCAGTGTGGGCGAGGGGGTGTTTGCTTTTTGCCATGGGGACCCTTGGTCAGGCTCAGAGGGGAGAGGGGGCTTGCCCAAGGTCACCAGCAGCTAGGCCTCCCAACCTGAGAGCTGAGCCTCCTCTAGAGTGGCCGCTGGGGGCTCAGACCCCTTACAAGGGTGGGATTCCTTGACTATATTTGGGGGAGGCAATTCAGGGCTGCTTTGTGGGACCCGCCCTAGCCGCCTGGACTGAGGCCCCGTCCCCCCTCCAGGGTGTCTTGGTTCTGGAGCCGTTGACGTGGACAGAAAAACATCCTGGCTGGAGGAAGGCCAGTGGGCCCACTCCAGGCTCGGGGCTGAGATGGGAGGGTGGGTTTGGGGGCCCCGGGGGCCTTTCTTGGCTCCCCACTGTGAGCCCGGCCCCCCCACAGACGAGCTGAGATGGCTTTAATCAAAAGCGGGGAAAGTAAAACCCACAGTTCTTGTTCAAAACAAAACAAAACAAAATTAATGTTCTCCGTTGTATGTTCAGTCACGTTTAAAAGGAAACAAGCGGAGCAGCTGATAATTTCACAGCGTAAGCTCCCAGGAGAGTAAACGAGCTTTTTTTCTTTTTTAATAAAAAGTTTAAATTGTATACAGCTCTCAGAGGCCCATTAACTAACAGATGCTGGTTATCAAAAGAAGTTATTTCTTTGCTTTTTCTAAGCGACTGTGTTTACTTCCCTAGCAGTGCCGCGGGCCCAGGAGCAGCTCAAGGTGCCCGGTGGCCGTGCTCTGCCTCCTGGGGCGGGTGACTCAGACAGGACACAGGCTGCCGGGGAGGGGGCAGCGGCTGCCCGAAGGCACAGGGGCGGGGTCTCGGGAGGGCCACCCCAGGGCCATGCGTGCAGACCAGAGGGGAGGGGCTGTTCCCACCTCTGGGCTGAACTGGGGCCACAGGCGTGACCTCCGACCCGCGCCGGAGGACCCTGGGTGACTGAGAGCCCATTTCCTCTCACACAGAGAAGCCCCATGAGGTGGGCGGTGGGTGGGAGGCTGGGAGTCAACTGCCTTCTGAGCTTAGGGGCAGGCCCTCCTCCCACGCGCTTTCCACCTCCGCCCTAAACCCCGGCCGGGGCCTCCCTGCTACCTGGGAATCGCAGCCGGGACGGCCGCTCCGGGTCTTTGCAGCGCTGCGCCCTCCGCCTGGCAGGCTCTGCCACCCCGCCCCGCGCAACCCCTCCCCCGCACCTCCTTGTTAGTTTCGCCCTCAGAGCATGTGTCAGCATCTGAAGGTCCCAACGGGTTCCTGTCCTTCTCTCTCATCCGCCTGGCCTCTCTCCTCCAGAAGGAATTCCTTGACAGGCGCCCACGTCTACCTTTCTTCCCCCACTGTGGCCCCGGTGTGTGCAAGGCGCACAGTACGAGCTCAGTAAGCGCCGAATGAGCAGATGCTGAGCGCCGGCTGGCTGAAGGGTCAGAGCTCAGGCGTCGAGAGGACAACCGCGCACTCTCAATGCCGGCTTGGAATCTGGGTGTCGCCTTGCTTTCTGTTTTTTCTTTTCTTTTCTTTTTTTAATAAGAACGGCTGAGCAGAACCTGCAACCATGCACTTGAGCATCCCTGTGTGCCACTAGCCAGGCTCTTCAGGAAGGGCACTGGGGACAACAGTTGTCCTAGAATAGAGGGCCACAGGGCCTGTGAGGTCCCTCGAAAGTCTGTCTCAGGTTACTCCTGCCTACGAGGTGGGGGAGACGGGCAGACCCTCAGCCTTAAGCAAACACCTAAGACTTTCCATCCTTCCGTGTGGAGTCCCGGGCTCCTGTAAGTTGGTGATTCCTGGAATCACCCAGCCCCACCCCCTAGAAAGGCCATCAGTGGTAAAAGACTCAGGAGGAATCAAGGATGTATTCTAAGAACAAGGGCTTTAAACACAGAAACCCTGACAGCATGGGTCTTTCCCCCCTGACATTGTGTTTACTTCCCAGGGGTTAATTAATAACCTACTATTCCCATCCCTACATTTGGTAATTTTTAATCCCTCAGAAGCAAAAAAAAAAAAAAAAAATTACAAAAACACTTAGGAGGTCATTACTTCTGTTAAAATCCACCATGTCGGTTTAATAAAGACCCGCATATATTTCCTGAGCCCCATATGAGACCCACATATATGGAAAGCACTGAACTGGGTGCCTTGGGAGCAGGCTTCCAGGCTTCTGGCTAAAGCGGTCGGTGGGCCGTGTGCCTCTACTTCCTTCTGAAACCTCAGTAAATTGCGGGTAAAGACTAAAAAGACACAAGTCATGTAGATAAACACAAAAGGAGAAGAGAGCACAGCCAACAGGAGATGTCAGCGGAATTCTGGAATCTGGGAGGCAGACGGGCAACCTATCATTGAGAGCAGATCACAGAAAGCAGCCCAAACAGTGCTGGCTGCGAGCAGAGCCCAGGGGCAGGTCCATACGCTCTCCAAAGGTGCAGGGATTGGTGCCCGAGGCCCCTGACAGGCAGGAGAGCTGGGGGGCCGAACACGTGATGACTCACTCAAAGACTCCGGCTGAAGTTTGCCCCCCCGAAGCCTTGTCTCTAACCTCTGTAAGAAACGTAAAAGTGAAGGTGCATGGTCTCTTTCGCCTTGAGAGATGGTTTCTGCCCAGAAACGAGCCCAGGTGAAAACTACAGATCTGACAGACAGAAAGTCCCTAGGAGGTGTGTTACGTCCTGGCCCAGGTAGGTCTCATAGAAACCCACTGTTCATGTCCCACCTACACATGTGCATCTGCCCATCAGATTGTCAGTGCTTTCCTTATGAGTACATAAGGACATTCAAGGGTTGGCAGGCATTGGAGGGGAGCCTTCAAAGTGACTGAGACACCAACCTAGCCCAAAGTGACCAGTAGGGGGAAGTTAGTGCAGGCGACAGATCAACAATGACTGTACTATCCTTAGTGAAAAGAATGTTAACCTTTTCGAGACCACCAAAAGTTTTCAGTCCCTCTTATGGAACAACAAAGAAGAACTTAGAGAACAACAAAAGAACTACAATTTCCTCAGTGAAAATAAAATGCTATACATCTACCAAGAGCAGCTGGCTATAAACAAATAATAGTAACCGCAAAGAATCCTCTAAAATTATAAATATAATAGAAAAATTGAAGAATTCCCCCTAGAAATAAATTTTTTTAAAGGATTAGGAATTAAAATGTCATTAGACTTCCTAAAAGTAACCCTGGAAGCTGGCAGCCAGTGAATAACACTTTCAAAATCCTAAGAATGACTTGCAACCTTGATTTTTATACCCAGGATAACTATCCATCCAGTGGGAGGGCCAGAATGAAACACTTTCAGACATGTAAAGTTCTCAGAAAAATTACCCCCCACACATTCCTTTCTCAGAAACGTGTTAGAGGATGTGCTCCACCAGAATGAGGTAGTAAAACAAGAGGAAGCCAGAAATCCAGAAAACAGGATCCAACCCAGAAGAGAAGAAAGGGTATTCCCAAGATGACAGTGAATGAAGGGTCTAGAAAGCAATCAGTCTACAAGAGAATGAAGAGCTCTGGAAATGGCCTTTCTGAGAAGGAAAAAAAAAAAAACACATCAAAGTCACAGACTACCTGTTGTGTGAAGGTACTAGGAAGATTTATACTCTGTCAGGGTCTGGGGCTGAATTTATGATAGATCCATGGGAAACAAAACAAACAAAACACTGAGATTTAGTAAAGCAAGAGGGGGAAATGGTTACGTACAAAAGGGAAATGTAGTATTATAGGACGTACAAGGCTGTGAACAATATTTTAAGGAGTCTTGGTCATGCAAAAGGATACTGACGTAGCCAAAAATCGCACTGAGAGAGGGAAAGGGGAGAATGTGCTTCGGATGGGGTGGAGAGAAAGGTTCTTGGAGCTAAGGCCTTGTCTTCCTTAGAAGGAAATCGACAGATAAATACCTAGAAGTGAAAAAAATCAAGAAAAAGTAACATAGCCACATTATTCAGAAACACGGAGATTATAGTACCAGAAGAAATGGTGCGAAACAGCCGCCTGCCGCAAGGGGGAGACCGGATGCTGGTTTCCATCACGAGCTGCTACCACTACAGTTGACCCTCGAACATGCTTGCATCCACTTATATGTGAATTTTTTATTTTCTCTTCCTCATAATTTTCTTAATAACTTTTTCTAGCTTACTTCATTGTAAGAATACAGTCTATAATACAGATAACATACAAAATATGTATTAATTGACTGTTTACATTACTGGGAAGACTTCCAGTCCACGGTAAGCTATTAGTAGTTAAGTTCTGGAGGAGGCAAAAGTTATATGCAGATTTTTGACTACATGGGGGTTGCTGCCTCCAACCGTGTTGTTTGAGGGTCAGTGGTGTGGCTTTTTGTATCATGCACGTGAAATGCTTTGGTAAAAATTAAATTAAAAATACGTAACTAAACCCAACCACCACCAAACCTAGAACTTCCCCTCAAATTGCTTTCAATCCAGTGATGGGTAGACCAGGGTAGCAGGTTTCAGATGCTTTGGGGGACAGGGGTGATAGGGTAGGGAGGGAGCCGGTGCCATCGAGCAGGCAGTGCCAGCTAATGGGACAAGACAGCATTTGAGGGTCTATGAAAATTGGGCTCACTGTCAATGTCCGAGACTGCAGAATACACTGGAGAAAATGCCCCAAGTGCAACAATGGTGGGGCCGTAGCCGTGGGCCGCCAACCCTCCCTCACTGGATGGACACTCGGTGATGGTTCAATCACCGGTATCGGGAAACATGTCTGACCTTTGGAGTCACATTTAGGACAAGCAATGTGACCCCAAGGAGGGAGGACATGCTACAACTGCCAGTCTCGGCTTGACTGTACAAAGCCCCTAGCCTTCACGCTTCCCTAACATTTTTGAAGTAGCATTAAATGTACATTTTTCCAAAAGTCCCAAACACTAACTCTGTGTTTCTCCAAATTTTTACTATCCCTTTTCTCCTCTGAAGTGATGTGAGCAAAGACTGCTCAGAAAACTGAAACACACACACACACACACGAAATCCAGCCTCCCGAGTGCAATTTCTGAAGGGATTTTCAGTTTCCGGTGGGGCACGTCATGCCTATCACAAAACCCTCGCGACTCCTTAGGGGACAGAGTTGTCCGTGAATGCACGAACGAAAGGTAATGGCCAATGAGGGTGGTTACTCTTTGGAACAACTCCTCCTTTCGTTGTCCAGAAAACACCTGTATCTCACAGCTCTGACTTTAACTCTGCAAAGATTACCACCATTTTCGGCGCCCCCTTAGGGAAGCTCCCACGATCTGGGAACCAAAACCCTCCCCTCATTTGTGTCCTCTGTGAACACCAGAGCCCCGGGCACACGGGTGTGACACAGGTGTTTGGAGAAGGGCAGCAGTGAGGTTGCTAGGACAGGGCCAGGGGCTGCACTCCAGAGCTTGGCCATAGAGAATTACTTCTCTCCCCTGCTAGTCCAGTTCTGCCCCCTTTGCTGCGAGTTCCTATTAGTAAAATAGTACAGAGACTCGGGTCCACATCCTAAGTACGTGGTTTTTGAATCTTCTTTCTGCTGTTTGGCCACCAGCCCTGGGTGTGGTAAGCCTGTTTCCTTTGACGCAATTCCCTCCCCATCTTCCTGAGTGTTCAGAGGGCCCTTACTCATATGAAAAACTGCTCAGCCTCCTGCAAAGAGAAGTGAATTAAAGCTCGGCACCCTTCAGATGGGAGAAGACGCGAAGGGCAGACCACTGGGACTGCAGGAAGGAGCGCGGGTGCAGGTGGCGCTGGGACCAGGAGCGGGTGCGCCCTCCCTGGAGCACAAGCTGAATGCAGGCCCCCTGTGACTCAGCCATTTCCGGGAACTGTCCTGATGTTCCTGCTCATTTACAGGGCTGTTTGCTGTAGCTGTGTTTGTAGCAGCAAGGCTAGAAAGTACGTAAATGCACCTCTGATTCAGTGAATTCTGGGCCCATCACACGGAGGAAAACTACAGGGCCATTAACAAAATATGTGGACATGAAATGATCTCTGACATACATCGGAAGTCAAAGTGCAGCACACGCTTCAGGGCAGGTGGGACATGCTGCCCTTGGTAAGAAAACCCGAAGGCTGGACACGTGCACATACGCACGCACACGGAGGGTCTCCGGAGTGAAACAAGAAATAGGAAAACCAGGGGCTTCTGAGGAAGGGAAGGGGGTGTGAGCTTGGAGGAAAGCTGACTCCGTACCCGCTGGTCTCACGTGAAGTCTTTGCGTTTGCGCGTAGTACTCTGCCAAAAGCAGCTAAAATTTTCTCGATTAAAGTGTTAACAAGACAACAGTGTGGCATGGGCAACTGTCAACCGTTACTTGGGAAAGGGACCACCCACGTGGCAGACTCAGAAGAAGCGGATGCCCATGAGCACCACGTGGTCCCCCAGCAGGAAAACGTGGGGGCAGCCCTGCAGCCCAGCTGACGCTCTCCGGGCAGGAGTTTCCGCATCAGAAAAACGAGGATGTTGACCGAAACCATCCCTTAAGTCTGTTTTCTGGCATAAAATATCTGTAATTTTTCATTTAAACCAATTTTCTGTTCCTAAGCCACAGTGAAAGAGTAGTGATGTGCTCTAGAATGTTCTCTAAAGCTCATCTCAAGGCTCTTAAGCCATCCATTCAAAATAATTTTACACTGAAGCATCCTTTAAGCACAGTCAGAGCACAGCTTATTGAACACAATATGGAGACAGCTCGTACAAGAGTTTATGCCTCGGCAGGGCGGGTTCCACCAGGCCGCCACGGAACATGTAAGAACACGCTGGGAATGCCTCCTTCGGCCTGCGTGCCGCAGAAGTACATCTCCTTCTGTCCGGCAAACGCTAACCCAACCAGAAAACCACAAACTGATTACGTATCAGATAACCAGAATGCAGAACGGTGGAGTCCTTCCCTGCACCAACTTTTCAAATGAATTCCATGTCCAAACAGGAAATACACTTAAAATACATTAAAGAAAAATTATGCAAACTAAAGCACTCTAAGACAGCTCTTAACAGCCTCAGTTCCCAAAATGTTATGTACACTGAAGTGACAACAGAAACACGCTGTGGAGGTCTTTTCCCAGACCAACAGAAAGATGTGAAAGCAGGGCAGGAAAGAACAGCTGAAATACTTCCGGGCTCACAATGAGGAGAGGGGAGGTACGGATCATTCTGAGTTTCTTAGAAGAAGTTCCAAATGGCAGCAGTTTATAAATTGTCTTTAGAAAGGAAATGCTAGGAACAGAAAGGCGAGCCAAATGTATTTTGCATTTTCCTCTCCGCCTATAAGCTCTACGGAATCGCGGTACTGCTTAGGAACGAAGACCAGAAAAACAATCCCTCCCATTGATTAATTTCTCAGTAACTAACAGAGAGAGGTAACTTGATAAATGTTGCCTGAAGGGGTGAGTGAATGAGGAAAAGCAAGAAGCAGTTTTTGTCCACCTGGTCTCAGGATTAAACAATAAATTCTGATCTTTGCTTCCAAGTGAAAGGGTCGATGGGGAAAAAAAAAAGGTTCTAAATGAATGCTGGACCAGAGGGTAGCAGCTGACTTTAGTTTATTTCTGAAACCCAAAGAAAGACATGAATGAAGGTCCACTGTTCACAGAAAGAACCAGACCTTTGGTCACTACCTGGGATGTCTCCGAGTCTAGGTCAGAAACACACCCCCAAGTACCACTGGCTTCCCTCTCAAACAGCGATGCGCCCGTGTTAGCGCGAAGCCTTAACGACATCGGGTTAAGATAACCGATTTGTCTCTCCTGGTTGGGGTTTACTGAAGCAAAACAGAAAATAAGGGGAAACCTGCTTGTTTTCAGCCAGACCCAGCTCTGGGTACACGTAAACGGAAGCTCTGGGGCTGCAGCCCCACCTGCAGCAGCCCCGGGCGTGCCTGCCACTCATCAAAATGCAAGCGGGGCGGGGGACAGTCAGCCAGCCCCGGGACTGCACCCACATCCATTAGCCAAATGATTAAATATACATCAGCCCCGTGGGATAATAAAGTAATTGTAATGGGGCATTGTCACAGGATCAATGTTTCCGGGGTTCAAAATAAACATCAGCATTTATCTAGCTGCAGAAACTATTACCCCGGTACTGTTGTATTCAACTGACATCTTTTAATCAAAGCAATCCATACCGTGGCATCATTCCAAGGTATCATAATTGCAAATATTTATGGCAAGTTAGATAATAGCTGTATTTTTGTTGCTAGCTTTTTCTTCCTTTCCTACAGATCGGATGCTGACATTTTCTAATGAATTAGTTCCATTAAGGAAAAAATCCGAAGTCATTACATTAATCGGGACAACCTCTCCTCCACCTCCAACCGGCTTCACGTTTTAACTAGCATGCACAGCCGTGTGTGTGTTCACGTCTTCTCAATTTTTCAAAATACCGCTGTAATGAAAATAAATTAAAATGAAAGCTTATCTGTCAGTGGTGTAGATAAAGACGCCCCTCCAGGGGAGGTCTGGGTCCCTTGACGTGGCGGGGTTGGGGTGGCCGCCTGAGCCTGTAGCCCCAGGTCCACGGGACTCGGGTGAGGAGGAGGGCTCGGGAGTCTGGCCGGAGATTCTCTCTCCCAGCCTCCCTAGCATGCCTCTCCCCGCGGAAACGCCCGACCGGGGTCTGCCATGACTGGCTCCCTTCGACGGTTTCCCAGAGGAAGGGAATCTGATTCAGGAGCTGCCGGGGACCAGCTGCCTGGCTGGCCGCTTCCAGGCCCTGGCGGGCCACTTCTGTGACGGCCACGCCAACATGCTGCCCTCACTCCCCCACGACCGGCACTCCTCACCGTCTCCCCAGACACGCTGCGGGTTTGCTTCCAACCCCCCAAACTCACTCCCCAGGAGCACCGAACAGAGATTACAGGCACTGGGAAAATGGAAAATGCATTTCTTCACTGTCTGAAGTGTGTTCAGTGCCAAAACCAAAAAGCATCTGAAGGGAAGTCCTGATTCTAGCCATTTTAAAGTGACTACATAAGGGATGAGGTTGCACCCTGGTCTCAGATGGGGAGCTGGCTCGCAGCAGCCTTGCCCACTGCCCCCTCTGGGCGGCCCTGAGGTTGAAACCATGTCTTAGTGACTGACTCAGGGCCTGCAGCAGGCTTCCCGGGCTCAGACTTCGTCCCAAACCCGAGGTTCTAGAAAGAGGCCCAATTTCATCTCCTGGAGGCTTCATCTCCTCCTTTGCAAACCAGGCAGAGGCGTGTCCCCTTCACCACAGTTACTGTGAGGATGAAGTTCGACGAGCGAGTGTTCTGGAAACACACAGGGTAGGAAAGGCATCACAACAGCAACTTTCTCTAAAGGTCCTATCACAGCAGCTCTGAGGACGGTTTAAAAGAAAAGGCCACCTGCCAATGTAATCAGGGTGGGGGGCCTCCCCCACCATGGGACACATGGAGGCCCCGCGGGCCTGGTCAGCTCTGCGTACCATACACTGGAGTCCCCCACTATTCTCTAGGGACCTAAAGCCAATGCCATTTCGGGACGAACAACACGGCCCAGGCTTCCTGCAGGTGGGACCCTTCAGTGGCACCGTGCACTTATTCCATAGTTTTGCTTAACTCTTTCTGCTCTTCCTCTAGCCACAGGATGGGGCCAGGGAGGCCACTCTGGGACCAAGGTGACCTGCCACTGCTAGCACGTGAAGCAGGGCCTCGGAGAGCCATGTCATTCGCGTGTTCGAGTTTGTAGCCCAAGTCCCTTTTCTCTCCTGACTTTTTTTCTTCTAAACCAAGAATTTCACAAACATGCCAGAGACAAAACCTCGTCAGTGGGCCAGTTCTCTAGAGGAGGAACCGAAAATGACAAACGGCGCTGTATGCTGGCGTGGATTCTGAGTTTGCAAATAGAGATTTGTGTGTGCAAAAAATAGAGGCATTATTGGAAAAAGTGGGGAGCTACTTACACATAGTACATATGCCACCACACACACACACACACACACACACACACAGCTTGTTTCGGAATGATTTGCAAGGCTACTTGGCTCTGAGCTATCACTGCACTCGTATCTGACTCCGCACAGCCCGCAAAGCTGGCACTGGCACCTTTCGATAGCAATTCTGTTTGTGGGGTTTGTTCGAAAGCCTTGAGGTTTTCAGGGACCACTAGAAGTTCCTCGTTTTCCCTGTTCGTTCTGGAGGTGTAAGGCATCTCTCTAGGCATAAACCACCCACTGCTAAAAATCAATTTTGATCTTATCAGTCTTTATTACTGCTGGTGCCGACAATTTAGAAGGATTAAAGAGGGAACACGTGCAAACTAGGAAAAATTAAAGCCGGACCCTCACGCCTACAGATAATACGGCCTGCTCTCTTTAAGAGATATTTTGTTTCGTGTCGAGGGAGCTTAAATTATCTGTTTAAGAATTCAATCAATAAAAATTTATGGGACTCTGTTACTGCTTATGTCTCTTCCTACTCACGAGCTGGGTGGTGGGTTTTTCTAGAACACGGGCACCACGCTCAGAGATGCTGCAAAACCAGTGACCCCCAGCCTGTGGTCGCCCAGCTCAGCTTTCGCCAGCACCCCGGCCGGCGATGACCTCGTGCAACACTGATTTAGTCCAAGGGTCTAACTCTTGCCCTCTCAGAGGAGAACAGACTATGTGATAGGGCTGCTCGAACCCCTCTTTTTGCCTTATTTTCATTTTTGCCTCCTTCTGGAAAAGACCCTCAGGAGGCATGTGCTTCTCCAGGGTCGAGCCCTTGAGTATTCCTGCCCTTCGAGTGGTCCCTGGACCTCGGCAGGGCTGGTTCCTCACACATCCTCTTCTGACACACTCTTGACTGATCAGGGCAACTCAGAGAATAGCCCATCTCCCTGCCACTACCCTCCCCGGGGAGCGCCCTTCTCCCACTCGGCCAAAACAGCCCACAGACGAATGCGTTCACCAAGTCTGAACCCCTAACAGGGAAAGGGGGTTTACAGGATGTTGAGTTAAAAAGAAAAGGCAACTTTGGATTTTACGTTTTAATGTTTCACTACAAACAAATGCCCACATCCACCTGCTCCTAGGTGTCCACAAAATGCTGTCACGTTCAAAAACCCAAAGCAGAGGAGGTCCCCAGGAACTCTTTTTGAAGACAGTTGCTCTAGAGAGGCACCAGCCCCAGGCCAAGTCCTGCCAGCTGTGGTCGTGAACGAGCTTTATCGGAAACTTGCAGCCTCGTCCTTTAACAAACTGGGACTGCCTGCAGCCCTCCCGATCCCGCTGCTTCCCAGGCCAGGGGCCCCCGGAGACGACGTCTGCATCACTCTGCTGTAGCTCCTACACTTGGGCAAATCCTAGTCCACTTTGAGAAAATTAACGGCAGAAGGCACATGCCTCGCAGCTCAGGCCGCTCGCTCCCTGGATCCACGTGGAAAAAACACTGGGAACTAATTTGCAACTGGGCAGCTTTCCATATCTGCAAGCACAGTGCCGTTTGAGCTGGAAGTGTGAGGCATTTAGGACAAGAACTCAGGACGTGGAGCAAACTTCTCACAACGATAGGAAGTTACTATCGGCCAGCAGAGCCTCCCACTGCCCCATGTCTCTCTCTAGGTCCCGATGGGGTCCCCAGAGCCAGAACCTCAGGGTGGGTGACCTCTAAGAACTGCCTTTCTGGTGACGAACTTGTCTTTTAAAACCCACTCACACACTGCAGCCACGCTCGGCATACCTTCCACTAGTCTTTTCTGCATGACACCTCAGCCCAGAGGGAAGGTTTCTCTTCATTGAGAGCCAAGCAATGGAAAGGCATGGGTGACTGGCAGCTGCTTAAGATGTTCAGCAGTTTAATTTTATATTCCCAGTTTAAGCTGCCCCCTCCCAAGTATATATAAATACATTGAAATAATAGAACATACAAGGTCTGTCTGGAAAAAGCCCAGCCACTGTTAATATAATGAGAACAGTTTGCACAGCACTGTGTAGCCTGGCAGTCAAGGAGAGCGGACTGGAATGCACATGCGTGAACAATGACGACTTCACTGTACAAGTCAGTGGGGACAGTAGACGCCACTGAGTGAGCCTGTGCACTGTTTGGCCATGACATTCAAAATGACTGAGCCAGTAGAGCAATGAATCTGCATCAAATTTTGCATTAAGCCTGAACATTCCTCTGTGCAAACTATTCAGATGATTCCAAAGGCCACAGCCATGGGCAACTGGTGACTGGTAGCTTCATCACAACACACCCACTCGTATCACGTCTGATGCAGTGTTTTCTGGTGAAACATCCAATCACCCAGGTGATTCAGACCCCCCGCAGCCCAGGTTTGGCATTCTGCAACTTCTGGTTTTTCCCAAAACTAAAATCACCTTTGAAAGGTTAGAGATTTCAGGCTGTCATCAATGAGATTCAGGAAAACGCGACGGGGCAGCTGGCGGCAAGGGAGAGAGCTGCGGGAGGTCCCCAGGTGCCGCCGCTTTGAAGGGGACGGAGGCGTCACTGTCCCATGTCCAGTGTTTCATCTTCTTCAATGAATGTCTCTATTTTTCACATTACGTGACCGGAGACCTTTGAGACAGACCTTGTATACATTTCCTCATGGATAGGGAACATTTTAAAATTGACCTTCCAATGACAAAATGATGATGATGATGATAAAAATAACAAATCCTCACATGCAGCAAATGTGACAAAATGACAAAAGAATTCTTAATTTGGGGGCTTTATTTTAATTTTTTTTCTTTTTAAGATGCTACATAGTCAAAACAGAACTGGATTGGTCTTTTATGGCATAAAATGACTCCACAGTCCAAGTCTCCGTTCCCACGTGATGGACGGACTATCAGGAGAGCCCCTCGCACACCCCTCTGCACCCCAACCGCTGGTTCCCTCTCCTAACCCCCCCACTGCCTCATCCCCCCACCCGCTCGCTGACCCTGACGCCCAGCCGGGGCCGCGGCTGGGGCCACATGCTGGGGGTGTGAGTGCGGGCTGCAGGCGGGCAGTGAACAAGCAGCATGGAGGGCTGGTTGCTCTTCTCCATCAGGGAGGGTGACGTGGAGCTGGCCGTGGCTGCCACACATCTCCCTCCCCAGCACAGCTGTTAGTTACGTGCGCAGAGTCACTGCCCGGCTGCTAGTCTCCAGCCTTCGAACGGACCGCACGTCCATCTGTAGGTGTGCAGAGCCCCCGGCCCCCTAGCAACGATGCCAGCGTCGGCCACCAGCCTCAGGCGGCACAGCCGGTCTTAGGCCACAGCATTCGTTATAATTTTGTGACAATAAGAAAACATGAGATGAAGTACATTAAATAAGTTAAATATGCATTAAATGTCTCTGAACAACAGCTCGGTCTCACTACAAGAACCAACAGTAATTTTAGCTTGGTCCCTTTAAGAGAACAAAGCATTGACTTTCCTTTCCAAAGTGCTGGGCCCATCAGTCCCCACTCGCCGCCCTCTCCCCCGCCCAGCAAGTCTGTCTGATGCTGCCGCAGCACAAGTCCTCTCGGTGCCTGACTCTGCCCATCGGTCCCCAGGAACTGATGGCCTGGGTGGCACGTGGACAAGCAGCCTGGGGAGTGAGTGAGCAGTGTGCGGTGGCCGTGGAAGGGACGGCACTCCCACCACGCTGGGCTCCGGCCCCCGGGGCCAGCACCACCAGGCGAGGAAGTGTCGTGTTTTCAAAGAGGTAATCCAGCAACATGGACCAAGGCTACAAATGTTTAAAATGACATTTACAACATGCCATTATCATCATTTAATCACGGTTTCCCTTGTCATTAACAAAGATCATTCTTTTCCCCAATCATGTACTATACATTTTTAACTTTCTAAAAGATTGTTATATTATGTTACATTTGTGTGTGTGTGCACTCGCACGCGCAGGGAGGGGAATTTAAAGGCAAGACCTGTGAGATGTCATCATACATTAATTTCTTTTTATACACGGTTATGGTAAATTTAAATCCCGAGACATGGCGGGCCCACCAATCCCATCGACCACCCTCGCCTGCTGCCTCTACAAGGCGATCTTCCCTACGATGACCCCGACGATGAAGAACAGGACCACCAGCGCGAGCAGCCGGGCGCTGAGACCCTCCTCCTTCCCCGTCACGGCGAGCGCGGGGCCCGGGCTGTTGCTCTGCGCCGCCTTCCTCTTCCGAAGTCCGTCTTCTTCCTACGGGAGCAAAGGCACATTTCAAGACAATCTGCGCACATGAGCGGGAGTCGGCTGCGCTGCTGAGCACAGTGGGCTCGCACCCCGGCCCCGTGACGCGCCCACCCTCCTCGCTGGGAAGCCTGTGAGGGGGCTGGCTCAAGGTCAGTCCAGAACGCCACCCTTCTCTGCTTCCATCCATTCTACACACTGCCGCCAGTTACCTTCTCACACCACAGATCCAAGCGGGGGCTCCTTGGCTCCCCCAGGATTTACCAAAAAAAAAAAGCTCCGAAGAGGGCCCAGCCTGGGACCACCCATGTTTCTGGTCATGTCCCCCCGCTACTGCTCTTCACCTATAGCCAACCCCAGCCCTCCATCCTTCCTTCCTCTACGAGTAGGTTTCCCTCGTCGTGTCACTGGCTTCTGAAATGACAGGTGTCTCTCAAGGCGTGAATATAAAAATCGTAAGAAACTTCTGAGCAGGGGCCTGGAAGCTCTCCCATGGCGAGCTGTGTACACAGTGGGTATCTGATGAGTTACATGTAGACTTCACTATTCACATAACATGGCTTTTGGAATATTAAATGTGATTAAACTTGATACATGTATCTCGGATATTTTCTACATAACGCATGGCTTTCCCAAAGAGGCAACATGGTTTTTCCTATACATGAAGATCCCTGGTCCCAAATCCCCCCAACTACACAGATGTGCGAGGAGCAGAGCCGTCTTCCTTCTTCCTGCCGCGAGGCCGACCCTGCGTTCCTCTACGGGACACGCACCCAGGCCTCCCTACCGGGCGCAGCCGCTCGCTGCAGCTGCAGCACTGGCTCTGAGGCCATCAGCTCCTCCCGGAACCCCGCACGCCAGCTGCTTTTCTTCTTTGCCTCCTATTCCTTCACATCCACCAAGCGAGTGCCTGCCCACCAAGCTGACTCTCCAGGCCTGGGTGGGCCCGCTCCTTGCCGTGGCTGCCTGTCTAAGGCAGTGCCATGGTCTACGTCCTCCCCAGCCCGTACCATTAGCAGGGAACTCTGCGAGGGCAGGACTGCTCCTGTGTGTGCCCACAGTGCTAGGCACATGGTAGGGCCTCAGGAAATTTATTGACCAAGTAAAGAATGAAAAAACACAAAACAAAAAAATCAGTGTTTGGCAGGATAAAGAATCTTCTAATGTCAAGACTGGTCCGATAATATTTTAAAGATATTCTGCTAATGGGGCTAGGCCAACCAATATCACTGCACAGTGATAAATGACCAGTGTTATTCGATTAACTTAAAAAAAAAAATGGGCACAGCAAAATACAGCATTTATTTTATTGGGTTTATATAGAAGCTATTTCTACCTATTCATCACTTTAAATGGCACAAAACTATTTCTGAAGAGAAATACACTCAACAAGCAGCTTTAGGCGTATCTTAGATTTTTACACAAAAAGTAAAGTGTGGGCACTATTGCTTCCCCACTGAAAAGTTCCTGAACGGGCGGATGAGCACTTCTGCAGATTAGGGAGAGGGAACCCCTTCCCAGGCCCTGTCAGCTCTGTGCCAACCACAGCTTCGATAAGAGAAGAAAGAGCCAACTGAAACGGATGTGTTACGAGAACCTGGAGCTGTGGTGGTTAAAGAGCGAAAACCTATCGTATTACGTGCTTGGGGGGTGTGACCAAGGTAGAAGGAACAGATCAGCCTCAAAATTTAAGCTGCAACAAAAGCTCTTGAAGGGGCCACAGAGACACTTAGTGAACAGAGTTCCAGGGGACGCATGATGAACACAAGACTCAGGGCTGGTCCAAGTCTCACTAGTCATCTCTGCAGCAGCACAGGCCTCCTGGGCAAAAAGTAGCGCCCTTGCCACCGCCCCCCCCCCGCCACCCCTCCTGCAGCCTGGACCCCGCAGCACCAAGGCCGCCTGCCCGGCCCTCAGCCGAACACAACTTCTCCTTCCCCCATCTCACCTGGCCACTCCGACAACTCCCCATCTCCAATCTCGACACTAGGGTCACAGTTTGATGAGGGCCTTCTGCTCAGGCCTATTTAGGATCTTCAAAAGTCAGAATTACCCCTGGGTTAAAGTGGAGTACAGGTCAGAACTGACCCCCTTCAAAAAGAGATTCTCATCCAGTGGGGATGGAGTGGGGTTTGAAAATATAAATTCCAAATAACCATTACTGTTTTATTTTTGGTCTCGAATCTTATTTTCAATTCATACTAATGGAGGATGGGAGGTTTGCTGTTGTGGTGGTGGTGGTGGTTTTAAATACCAGGGGATAAGAGTTTAAATAGTTGAGAAACTTCAGGCTCTTGACAGGGAGAGTGGGAGAGCGTGTCCTGGGCCCTCTGAGAACCTAATGAAGCTATGGGATCTCTCCCTGGGAGAAAAACGTGTGAATGTGAATGCGAACAACTCTGCAAATTCAGGGCTTCACAAGCTTCCCTGCCCCAGGCCCCGGTGGGGAGCCCGCCCCGAAGCTGGGCGGGGAGGGCGGCTGTTACCTTGCATTGTCTGTTCTCTTCCCGCAGCCGCTGCACTTCGCCTTGCAGCCTCTTACACTCTTCCATCACCTTCTTGACCTCAGTGTCGTCCAAAGAAGAGCTCAGAGGTTTAGGTACCATTGGTGTTTCTGTCTTTGGTGCAGTTGTGGATATAATTTTATTTATTTCTACATCATGCTGTTCAGAAATAAACGAAAGCCCAAGTGTCACCGACTACGTAATATGGGACTTTTTATGCAAAGTAAAGCGGCTCTCAGCAAACACCACATGCGGCAGCGTCTCACCCACACTGTGAAATGTCGAGTTTATTTTTAAAATGGATCACTTTACCTAGTATCTTAATAATCTAAAGCAACTGAACCCCAGAAATTACGGACAAGGGCAAATAATGAAGTTCGGCTGAGACTAATACCCCAAAGAAAGAAAAAAAGGGCTCTGTGTATTGTGCTATCAAATTCCTGCCATGCAAAAATTAGCATACAGTAATTGTGCAGGCGCAGGGATTATTAGCCACAAATTACTGTCACCATGAAGATGTGAGCACCCCCAGGACCGGCGGGGCAGGGGCGGGAGGCCAGAGAGCCCGGAGGGTGGTTTAGTCCATGAACTCGGTGCTGGGAGGCTGAGATGTGGGGAATCAGGCAGTGCCCGCAATGTCTCGGTCTGGGGAAGCATGTGTGCCCCCTGCTTCCCACATCAGGGCGCTGTCTGAGACTGACTAGGGACGTGTGAGTAAGGTGGGGAAGTGGTGGGGGGTGGGGGCCCGGGTGCTGGGGGAAATGAACCAACTGAGAACCACTCCTCTAGCACCGCCCTTTAATTTCCAGACGGTGACTGGGAGCATGAGATCCCATCTACAAAGCTAACACTTCACAGAGCGAGGACCAGAATACGGGCCCCACACCTTCCAAAGCCGCCCTTCGCAGGACACACTGTTCAATGCAAAGAAACGCGAACGGCTGGGCAGGGAAAGCACGCAGTGTTCCTGGAGGTCGTTAGGGGTCATGTTTGCAGATGGTCTCAGGGCACTTTCATCTCCCAAGTCCAGCCAGGAGCAGCTGAGGGCAGCTGATGCTCTGCCGAGGCTTCAAATTGTGTTTTTACTGTAATTTAAGTTTTCCTGGCTAGTTTGAAGGGAGCCCATACTAGCACTGTGGTCTTCTGTCTTCAGCTGGTCACAGCGAGGGCCAGGCCGGGCGCCGTCCCTCCGTCTTACACAAAGAGAACAGCGAGTGACAGCCCAGAGGACGCCGCTCCAGGGACTGGCCCCTCCGGCAGCCCAGGAGACTCTCAATGGGGGGCAACTGTGCCCCTCAGGGCGCACATGGCAACATCAGGAGACGTTTTTGCTTGTCACAGCGAGGGGTGCTGCCGGTATCTAGTGGGTACAGGCCAGGCATCCGACGAGGCCCAGGACAGCCCCATAGCGGATACGGAGCCCTGGCGGTAACAGCCGGAGCTTGAGGAAATGCTCCCCTAACAGCGGGTTTGTTGGAAGAGGGAGGTGGGGTGAGAGGTAGAGAGGTGGTGCTGAGGGGACGAACAGGCCGGGGCACTCGCAGGCGGGACTTTGCAAACAGCAGATCCTACGCGTTTACAATTTGTCAAGCATCATGATAGATGGCAAATTATTCCCTGTTTTAGTCTTACCCCCTTTTAATAGCAATCCGTAACTCTGCCACGTCAAAGAGGCTCTTTGGGATTTGTAACATTTCGACAGCCAACAGGTTGCACTTTGCAAGGGGAAAAATTGTTTCAATTAGTTGTCTTTCTGCAAGTCTTTCAAAGGCTGATTTCACGAGGGCCCACTTATTTGTCGACTTCAGCTTTTTTTCCCCTTCATACATCAGAAAGAGGAAAATAATTTGCCAACTTAAATCTTGGTTTTGCAGGAGATGGTATGCAAATAAGTATCAGCTTGCAACATTCAATTATTGTTAACTATAAACATACTTACTGGTTTATCATTTTCTGCTGGCAATTCAAACACACATCTAAGTTTTGAATCCATAAGGTCTTCCGGTTTTGCCTCCTTCCACTAAAACAATTTAAATTTAATAATCAGGATATTATAAAGCTGCTGGAAGAATAATTTTCTTCTTATAACTGACAATTTCAGAAAAATACTAATGAGAAAGCCCTGATGTACATCCAATAAAGAGCCAAGTCTGTTGAGATTTTAGTATTTTCGACATGACAAGATCAAACACACTCACTTTCCTGAGTAGCTGCTAACCCTCTGCCAGCCCCGGCCTCCCCGCCTGCCTCCTGAAGCCAGCCAGGGCCCCCGCACCGCCCATCGGCACCTCTGGCACTGGGAGGGCCAGTGCAACTCAGGCTCTTCGGAGGGTGAATCTGCCTGATGGGGCACATCCCGTCCAGACGAGGCGCACCCCCCGGGAGCGCTGCCAGAACCACGCTCTCAACCCCCAGTGGAGCACATGACTCGCCAGCCCCTCCGTGGCTCCCTGCACTGGGTTCTGTCTGGGCGGACAGCTTCCTGGCTAAGTCCCGTTCCGGGAGGATGCCCTCCTGCTTCACTCCTCCTCCGGGGATGGAGGGTTGGGACTCAGGGTGTTCTGACAGCCGCAGACCAGCAGAGCAGGAAGGTTACAACTCGGAGAAGGAACAGCCCCCCACCCTCGCCCCAGGGCCATGCAGGAGGCAGCCAGAGTGACGAGGGTGCCAAGGGCCAAAAATGGGACACGAGTATGTGAACAACAGGGGGCTGCCCACTGAATCCTGGCCAGTCTACCAGTGGAACAGCACGCTAGTCAAAGGACACTGGTGCGTGTCTGATGACAAGGGGCAAGTCCAAGGGACGGTCAGTGAAGACGCCACAAACAAGCTCCGGAGTCCGCTCTCGGGCACCCGTGCACGTGTGCGTCAGAGAGCGCGGGGCAAGGGTTGCAACCGGATGCTGAAGCCACGGGGGGAAAGGCTGCTGGCGAGCAGGATGTTCACGTGGCTGCTGGGCTCAGGGCTGCGTAGGGTCCCTGTGATCAACCACAAGGGGCAAAGGTGCTGTGACACTGGAAAGCGTTGGCCGTCACCACTGTAACCAAGTAATCCAACTCAGTGTCACCAAAGAGGGTCAATCAGTACTAAATGCCTTCTACTACAATGCATATGTGACCCTGCCTATGGACTACGCCAGCCACAAAACACTTAACCTGAATGTAATCACGAGGGAACAGCTGGACAAAGCCTGAACGTGGGGCACGCCACGAGTCCCTGCCCTGGACACTAAGACTGTCGAAGCCGTGAAAGACAAGGTCAGGGCTGCTCTACCAGAACGGGAACCGCAGGCTGCCCGGGGGCCCACGGAAAAGCACTGCGGCGTGCGTGTCTGAGAGACAGTATTACTAACGCTGGCTTCTTCAGCTGTGGTGACAGTGCCTGGCTGTGTAAGAGGAGGTCCTTGCTCTGAAGCGTTCAGGGGTGCCGCCTGCATCTTACACGCAGTAAAAAAGAAAGTGTGTGACAGAAATGGGAGTGCATGCGGCAAACTATTAAACGCTGAATCTAGGTGAAGGTGATACAAGTGTTTACTATGCCATTTTCTCCGTATATCAAAAGAAGAAGAAAATATTTTAAAATAAAGAAAAACCACAAGGCTCTCCTTCATTAACAGTGGTTGAGTGTAAACAAATTACAGGTAACTTTGTTTTTGAATTTCCAAACCCTGTGGACACGGCTGCCGCTCTGCACAGCACAAAAGGGACTCCCACAGCAACCGTGCCCGCAGCCTCCCGCTGCCCTGGACCAAGCCCTCCGGAGGGGGCACAGTGTGGGCGCGGGCCGGCCTCGGGCACGCCCCGGACGCCCGAGCCTGCGCGCCCTTCGGTAAGCTGGGCGGCAGGCGCTGAACGGGACGCGTCCACAGGCGGTCGGCATTTCGTACTGGCCATACAGGCACCGGATCTCCCACATTCACATGACTCAACGCGCTGTGCTCTGGGAGATGAAGGGGACGGCAGGGGATGCGGGCGCCTCAACTACGGTCCTTCGGAAAAGGGAGATGGCTCGTTGCCACTGATCTCTCTCAGACCAACACGGGGCGTCTCCTTCATTCACTGCCCTAAGTTAAACTCCAGGAAGATGGCCAGCTTCCCTTCCGAAGGAGGAAAAGGCTGGGTGGTGATGCTAGGGTACAAGGGGGCCATGCACGCCCAGCCCTTGGTATCAGGTTCTGAGAGAGAAGTGGCCCGGGCGAGTGTGAGTCGCAGCTCACGGTGGTTGGCAGGTCCTCCTCAGCTGACACCGGTCTCCTGGTCTGGGCTGGCAGGCGGGAGGGTGGAAATGTTGAGGCGACCCAGCCTTCCTTCCCCAGACAGGAGGACCAGGTGTCTGGTGCGGGGCCTCCCACTCACAGCGCGGGAGCGCCTCCTGTTTACTCAAATGTGCAGCAAGCTGAACTTGGAATTTCCGTTATACTCCTTTTTCCGGAAAAATCAGTAATATAGTATCATTTACTTTATGAAAATGAAGTCATCTTATTTTTAATAAAATTACAGTTAAACATGTATTTAAAGCAGAAAAAAAATGAAGAAATTAAAAAAAAAAAGAAAAAGAATCATGCTTACCAGGAAAAAAAAACCCTTAAGGGCTCCTCATTTAGCATTGAACTCTCAGCCCCTCTGGGCTCTGGAGGATGGGAGAGGCTCAGTAATGGGCAGTGCCCTTCTATGTGGGGCCCAGGATGTGGAAGAGAGAGAGAACCCACAAACCATTCAAGATACAATCCATCAGAACAAGGAAGTACTAGGGGAAACTGAGGTAGAAAAGTCAAAAAACAGTTTTCTGGGGGGTTACATAAAATGTTAAAATCAAAATTTTAGAAAAACCGTAAAGGTAGTCAAAGCACAAACCTCCCTGGAAACACCATTCCCCTTTAAAAATAACTGTGACACACTGGGAAACGCATGCACCCGCAATTCTGTACCTAGTCACCGAATCACTGAAAAAGTAAGAAGCATTCCGTACTTACTACTGCTTCCATATCAGAGGTGTCAGTCGGCGCAAACATAGACTGAACCATAAACTTGTGTTTACTTTTCTCATTGGGATCATAATCGAAAGGCTGTAACATCACTGAGAAAGAAAATAGGTCATTAGGAGGGTCAGACTGGTTACCAGCAGCCAGTTGTCAATACTTGTATGTTGGGCTGCCCCAACAGACAAAAAGGCGAATTTACCCAGTGCCCTGGGCCTCGCGGTGCCCCGGGGGAGTGAGCAGGGCGTGAGGACCAAAGCCTTCGCCACTGCTCAGGTCTCAAACCTGAGGTCCCACAAAGCCAGGTGACTTGCCTGAGGTTGAATAGCAGGAAGTGGCAGAATGGGGACCCAGGTCTTCCGAACCCCAGTCCTCTGACCACACACCTGACACGGTGTCTCCCACGGCCCTTGTGGAGAGGTGATCCGGGCAGAAACACCACATGCCTGTTTTGCTCAAAAAGACACGCCCAAGTGATCTCTCTACGAACTAAAGAGACAGATCCAAGACGTGTAAGGAACTGTGTCTGCTCCTCTCTGTCCTACTTCCCAGGGCGAGGCCATCAAGGTAGTGGCTGAGATGCAACCCTGTCCATTGACAATGTACCAGTTTCACAAGCAGCACACTCACACTCACACCCCTTGCCTCCTGCAGGACCTGGCCGGATCTGACCTAAAGGCTCCCTGGGGGGGCTACCGCCCCTGCACTGAGAGAGGGGCCCCTGCTCTGACCAGCTTCCTTAGGACCCACCTGTGTGTTAAATGATGTTTGCTTTAAAACACAGTATCTGTTACAAGGCACTGCCTAGCCACACGTTTAATTAAAAGTCTCTGAAACACCACTTTCACAGGCCGGAAGAGCCTGCTGGGCCCGGACCACACGAAGAGCTACTGTGGACGAAGCGCTTCCTGTGCATCGGAAACCGGGCTCTGCGCTTCAGGCCTATCATCACCCACGGCGCCCTCCCGGGCCAGTCCTGTTGGGGACGCAGTCTTGACACCCATTTTCCGACGACAAAGCTGAAGCACAGAAAGGTCTCACCGCTGAGAAAAGCGCACTTGGATGCGGGCGGTCTGCCTGGAGAGCCTCACTCAGGGCCACAGGGAGGGACTGGCTCCCTGTCCTCGGGCAGGGCAAGCTCTGCCCTCCTCCGCCTGCGGGGCTCCCACGCCGTGTTCCCTGGATACTCTGCTGGAGGTCTCTTTCCTGTGAACCCCACTTTGAGGCTTTCCAGGTCCTCCCTTGGAAGCCTCACAATCAACCACCCCCCTGCAGCAGATAAAGGACAAGTGTCCTAAGACTGAGTTTACAAATGAAGACGCTGGAGCTCAACAAAGTGAACTGACTTGCTCAAGGTCACAGCATTAGGAAGACAAAGAGCCAAGTGCAGCCCAGCACCCCTTCTGCGACAAGGGTCTCTCAACTGGACATGGGTTCCCATCCTGTACCCCAGGCCCACCAACAAGTACCTTACATAACCATATACGATGGAGAAGAGAAATACAAAGACCCCCCCACCCCGCCATCCACCTTGGGGGTGGCGGGGGTCCTTTCTATCTCGGAGACAGAGAGAGTCTATTAAACTCTAGCGACGCAGAGATGTGGGTGCTCCAGTGTACGCAGCACCCAGCAACTCTGCTGCCCATATCCCACCGGGGTGCTCTGAGCTATGGGGACCTTGCTGGGAGGCTTCTTCAGGACAAAACTTAATAAATGTGTGACCCTTTTAAAAATCTGGGGCTTGTATGCACATGACACCCAGTCTAGCTACCAATAAAGATGACTACAACAAGGTGTGCAGCCTGCGTACCCAAGGCCCAAACTGTGGCCATGAGCAGCAAGAACAGAAGGCGGGGCGGAAGCGCGGCCCCCCAGGACAAGCAGCCCTTGCGGGCAGCTCCGGGCCCGGCACCCCTGAGCTGGCGAGGGCTCTCTTGGACAGACCTGTAACATCGTGACCCACCAGCAGGTCAAAACCACGCACTCTTCTTCTGGAAGCTACCTTCCCATAGTACAACAAGGAAGAGAACATGTGATAAGGAGCTGATGGGCTCTTTCTTGGACAGGAGCTGTCAACCTCATTTGGAGTTGGGTTAGTCTTCAAACCACGGTCAGACTAATGTTCACCTTTTAAAAATTAAAGTGAACTGGGTTTTGACCAGCTGTGACAGCATCACGCTCCAGTGTTTTTCTGGATGGGGAAGAAGAAAGCCTGGTCCAACACGACACTTCCGACATTCAGCAGGGCACAGCTCTTGTCGCAGAAAACTGCCCCTTCCCAGCTGTGAGAAGCGCTGGGGCTGAACATGGATTATTCATAAAGAGCCTGACACCCAGAAGGTGAGAGCAATAAGAAGGCATTGCTCATTTTCAGAGAAGTTGGCTCTTTAGCTCAAACTACACTGAGTCAAACACACAGAACTGCTGGGTCCAGAGAACTCAAGCCCTCCCCCTTGCAGAGCCCGGGAAGCTCCGACACCCCTCCTCCACGCGGCGCCCCCTTCCTCGAGGCCATGCGGGTGAGAGAGGAACAGCGGAGAGGCCTCTGCGTGGCCAGAGCTGCCGCGCCAGGAAGGGAAGGAGAGGAACCTTCACTAGGGCCTGTCCTGCATGGGGCCCCACAGCAGGCCCGGGCCCACTCCGTTGGTTTGCCCACTTAGTGCCCACAACGACCCACCGAAGAGGCCCATGTCCTTATCTTCCGGACGAGGAGACAAGGGCTTACAAAGGCTACGTGGCCTCACCCAGGTCCCATGTTAGCACATTAATGATAGAGCCGGTCAGTGCTGCACCCTGGTTCTGCCTCCACCGTCAGACTCCACACCACAGGTGCTCAGAGCATTATCCGTAGACCATGAGGGTCCCCCCACTGGGTGGCCCATTATGTCAAAACCATGGCCATGAAAATACCAAGATGCTATGAGCCTTTTCATCTGTGTTGACACTCAGTGACACTGGTGCAAAAGCCCCGGGTAAACTGCGAGCCGGGAGCAGACAGCGAGCACCTGCAGGGCCGGCATCTCCTATCAGGCACGGCCACACATGTGGTGCTCCTCCGACGGAGGCCGCTTTCCCTTGGGAACAGCCTGGAAGGAGCCACGAAATCACGTCACTCCCTGACCATATCTGATGGCACATGGCTGGACTCCGCCCAGAATGCCCTGTTGCCATTGGGGGGGGCTCCTAGGCAGCTGCCTGGCCGGGGAGCCGAGCCAGACGCTGCCCGTGGACTTGAAAGCCACGGTGGTTCAGACCTGGAGCAAGTGTTTTCTCGAACATGAATGGAGTGAGTCCATCCATTCACGGAAAACAACTTACAGTGGCTGTGGCCAACGAAAAAACCCAGGCTGTCAAGCCATCTTGGAAAACTTAGGTCTGTCACCAAGAGCTTCAGTTTCCCAAGCAAAGACTTTTCCAATGAGATCAGTGGAAATAGTAACGACTGTGATTTTTTTTTGTTATATAATGAAGTATGTCAGAATTTGGAAGACCTGTACAATTCAGCTAACATAATATTACACAATCCAATCAAAGTGCAAGAGAGACCAATACATCGCAGAGAAACAACGCTCAAACAGCTCACAGACACAGTTTCAGGCTCCACACTGCACCAAACTTTGAGGAAGGGTCACATGTCCAGTTTTGGTGTAGTATCAAAGAATAATGTCCATAATTATCTGAAAAGGCTATTAAAATACTCTTCCCTTTCCAACTACATATTCTGTGGTAAAAGTGGTTTTCCTTCATACTCATTCATCAAAATGACACATTATAACAGACTGTCTCCCATTAAGCCAGACATTAAAGAGATTTGCAAAACATGTTAAATAGCACCAGTCTTCTCACTAAATTTTTTGGATGTAATTGATTTATTAATGTGATTACAAAATGAATTAATGCTTTTTAAATGTCTCAGTTTAATTTGCAATATGATAAATATTGATACAACCCGTAAACAGAAGTGTTCTTGGGCCTTCAGGTTTTGAGAGTGCACAAGGGCCTAGAACTAAACGCCTAAGCGCCACCGCTGTCCATCGAGCTGCCCTGCAAGGAAGCCCCTGCAGGAGAACTGGCCCAGGGACGTGGGACGCGGTTCTAGTGAAGGCGCCGGCAGCAACTCTGTCTAGTGCCCCACGTGGGAGAAACTGCAGTCAGGAGAGAGAGCTGTGGGTTCTAACACAAACCCAGCCTTGGGTTCTGGTAGGGATCGGGACTTGGTGGCAGTGGAAGCACACGTGTCCCTTACAGGGAGGGGACGGGGTTCCCTGTGCTGCTCTGACCAAACCACCTTGCAGCTGCCTGCTCCACCTCTGCAGAGGGCGCTGAGGTCCACGGCTGTCGCGGGCCTCCCAGCCGTTCTCAGCATGACTGCAGGCCTGGGGCACCCTCAGGGCCTGGTCACTACAGTGCAAACCTGGAAGCCTGGGAGGTGTCATTTCCACTCAGACCTCCGTGTTAAACAAGAATGCAAGCAGGTGGGTAACGGTGGTAACCAACATTCACTACCTTAAGGGAGCGCTGGAGACAGCCACAGCAGGCCGAGTATTCCTCCTGGCCTTGACCTGGCCGTTCACCAAGTGAAACGTCGCTGGTTCGAATCCCAATCAGGGCACATGCCCGGGTTGTGGATTCGGTCCCCAGTTGGCTAGGTGCATAGGGGAAGCAACTGATTGGTGCCTCTCCCTCTCTTTCTCCCTCCCTTCCCCTCTCTCTAAAAATAAATAAATAAAATCTTAAAAAGAAATCCCTTCTGCAAAGGTGGGGCCTCGTGAAATGTGAACAAGGGTGTCCAGTGCACCAGGGAGGCTGGTAAGACTTGGACACTCTGAACTGCTGGTGAACGCCCAAAAGGTCAGGGGGTAAGGTGGGCACCCAGCCCCTCACCCACAGAAACAACCCTCTCCCCTGCCGAAGAGCAAGTGGAAAAGAAGGTGTTTGCCAACTGCCCGCTCTCCTTCCCTCTGGTCGCCCCAAGCAGCAAGCACAAGTGAGGAGGTCCAGGGGCCACTCAGACTGTGCACAGCTTCCCAGACCCTCGCTGCACCTCAGGGTCGGCGCCCTGCACAGCAGGGCCTCCAACGCGGGCCTGAAGCTTGTCTGTCTCAGCACTATCGTCTTACGTCAAATTCCACTGGCTATGCCCTGTTAGCTGGAGCTTTATGAGAACATGACAGAATAAATGCTGTTAATCGTTTGTTCTTTCTGCTCCGTACATGCAAATTGTGACAGAAATTATGTACTTTTTCCATGACAGGCTATAAAAGAGCTTCCCATTAACTTAATTTATTTCACTTGAATACCAGAGACACTGATGATAAAACCCTCTTAAATGAACCATCTATCCTACTTTTAAAATGTGTCTGCTGATACTACATTAAAAAGAAGCCTGTTGCCAGGAGACAGCTTGGAGACCCGGCCACCGCTCACCAGCATCAACACTGTGATGCGGTGCCTGCTGCAGTGCAGGCTGCGAAAGTGGGATCCTGTTAAGAAAGGGCTTTTGAGGCCATAAAACACTGGATCAAAAAGACCAGACTTTCTTCAGAACAGAAGAAATGTAGCAGACTATATGCTACTTAACTCTCTCTCCCTCTCTCTCTCTCTCTCACACACACACACACACTTTGGAGAAATGATGACTTGATTAAATGCAGCATAAAAGCTTCCTATGAGAATCCAGGCAAGTCACACATCATTTTCATCGGCATCATAATGGTAACAGAGCTAATGAATAAAAGTCTAACCAGCGCCGCAGCGCGTGCTTTATTATTATTTGTTATCTCAGAACCTGATCTTCAACGTGTCTCTCTCCTGGTTTTATTGCCCAGTCTCAGCTAAGGCCTCCATGGGCATCTGGATTCCCCAACTCAGGTCTTTCCAGTTTCTCCTGGTTTCTCTCTCAACCAAGTTACCCTAGTTCTAGGGCCCCTATAACTCCGACAAACACAATCTCCCCTGCAGAGCCCAGTCACCACGATACTCCTCAGGTCAAGCCCCTACGACTTTGCGGGTAAGACCATCAGTCCAACTCTGCACAGTCGGCTCTCCGCAGATCTCCTGGCACGTAACCCAACCACAGGACCCCCACTGGTCCCACAGGTGTGTGCCCAGTGCTGGTTCCTTGCCCCGACATTCCCAGGGGTCCTGTCGTTACTGAAGTTGCCCCTTACCACGTTGACCCTACCTGGCAAGTTCCTGTTGGTCCCCCTGTCCTACTCACATCAGAATGGACCACACCTGTCAGTTTAACCTACTACTGACTCAGTGAGAGCTTCTGCCTCAGAGCCATCTGGAGTGCTTGCTGGCAGGTCTGGAGTGGGGCCGAGAACACACATTCCTAACGTGGTCCCAGCAGATGCTGATGCCACCAGCCCAGAGACCGCACCCGGAGAGCACAGGCTGCACTGTCTCCTGGCCCCATGGCCTCCGCTGGAAGGCGTGGTTTGATCCTCACTCCCAGACGCCTTCCTACATGTTTGCCTTTTCAACCCAAGCGGACCAGAACCAGGACTTCACGTCTTGACAGCTCCCATTCTGGGCACTAACATGCGGTTTTTCACCAGCTGATGGATGTGTGCCCTCCTCCCTTCCAACATTCATGCTCTCTCTAGAAATCTCCTAGGGGCAACGCAAAGAGAGGGATCACCTCTACCCCTCAGCCTGCTGGCTTCTCCTCTCTCCTACTGCCCTACCCGCAGTTTTAGGCAGTGTCCAGTGCTCTGGTCACGACTGTCCTTTCTCTTTCCTTTCATACAGTCTGTGTATCAGAAGGCTATTCCCTACCACACTGCACTTCAGCGTAATGATGACGTCATTGCCCCACTGTTGTAACCTAATCAAAGCCACCCAGTGCTCATGACCAGACGAAGGTGACTTGTGCTGCCATGACGAGGCGATGTAATTCCAGCCTAAAGTGAGGCAGCGAAGCGTTCACTTGCCCTGTATGCCCTGATCATGAGTAAATTTATTTCCTTTAGGATTCTCAAAACGTTGAAAACGTCACGACTTTCCTGGACCTCTGCCTATTTAGGGACCCAAGGATGGGACGACGAGTCTAGCAGGTCAATAATTAATTCTATCTCTTTACACAAAAGGGGACACTGAATCGTCTCCGTGACTTTCCCAGTTCAGTACAGCCCATCTCGGAGAGCCAGCCCCCACACAGGCCGGCGGACTCGTCTGCGCAGGCGCGACCCCGTGCGCCAGCGTCCCTGCACGCCGAGGCGCGCCACGCACAGGTCTGCGCGGAGAACAAGGCTCGTCTCCTCTTTTTCCATAAGTATCTTTAAAAACATACATCTCTATTAAGACGCCAACATACTTCCCGTCCCCCACGAACACTTCACGAGGGAGACAACAGAGCCTGCCCTCGCTCACTCTACTCTCGCGCTGTGAGCACGAGCGCACGTCACAGCCTCCCTCAGGGGACCTGCGCCCAGGTCTCCCCAAGCGGATCGACTGCAATATGGAGAGCGGTCGCCCTGGGGCTTAAGTGGTTCCGGGCCCCTTCGGTTATTTCCGAACCCTCCCTGCTTGTTCTCTATGGTTCCTGTCTAGTCCCCCACGACAGGGGCCTCTCGCTGCCCCCTCCTTTCGCTCTGGCCTGCGGCTGGTTAACAGGGCACAGACACGCAAAGACCTGTAGTAAGTGAAAGGAACATGACTCTGTAAGCCCCAAAGTTCTGCTGAGTTTTTGCTCCGCAGCCACGCTATGGAGCGAAGTGACCTTCCGCTAAGGGAGGGGGCTGCGTGTACCTGCAAGTCCTGGTGACCCTCGAAAATATAGTCTAAATCAATTGTGTCATACTCAAAATAAGTGAAACAACTTTTCTTAAGAAACTTAAATATTATAGTAAACTTAAAAAAATCTTTAAAAGTAGAATTAAGCTTTTTTTTTTGTAATTTCCTTTTTTAGTAAAACAGAGTTCTGTGTGGTGAACAGAGAGATACCTGTTAAGTGCGAATGTGAGCTGCTCTCACCTGAGAGTAATAAACTGGTTTCACCACCTGAGTGGTGAAAACCACTTAGGAACTGTCTCTTATCAGAGACCTGTCCCAAAGCAGACAGCCAGCAACCAAGAGTGAGGCTGCGAAGGCGTCCAGGACCCCCTTCGGCGCTCTCCTGCCAGCACTGGGAGGGCGGGTGCCCAGCCTCTGTCTGCGGGCAGCACACGCCTACTCGGGTGCGAGTCACCCACAAGCTGCGGCCCACAGCCGGGTAAGCAGGCCGCTCCATTACACTGAGTCAGCAAAATCTTAACAGGGTTAATCATCAATTGCAATACTACCCAATTACGTTAATTGACCACATTCCATCCAAGAAGAGCTGCTGATATTCACTGTCCTCAGGATTTCACTGGAAGAACTTTATGCTTTAAATGTGATTGAAATAAGTGCTGAAAAGGGCTATATGTCAGGAATGAATACTGCTCCTTAATTCTTTGAATTTTAATTTAAAATACAGATTCGGACACTAGAAGATTTATGTTTGCCCGTCTCTGAACCCTTTTCAATCGCCAGGATACACACAGTAAAGTATATCTGCACCCAAATACCGGTATCTTTAATGACGTCTTCCCATGCCCCTCCCGTCACAGAGATATTTTGCATTTCTAATTTGCTTGGTACACAGGCAACCAATGTGCATAATTGCACTGCAAATGGAGCATCCTTGCTACTTTAGTGAAATTAGGATTCTGTGAAGGTTATAAAAATATTAAACTTAATATCATATTACAGGAAGCCTAAGTATTTTTGATGGGCCCATAATTTTACCACTTCACCTGCTGTATCCGCTGGCAAACATGGTTTAGAATATTAATGGAAAACTCCTTCATTATTAAACTACACTATTAAAAAAAATCCACAACCGCTAACAGCTTACCACAAAAACATTTTCAGAAATTATCTACCTTAAAAATATTTTCCCACTAGACAGTTCAAAATATAGATTTAATTTTGTAAAGCTAGAACAAATGGGGAGACCCCCACTGCTTCAAACAATTCATTAATTCAAAAAATTCTATTTTCCTTACATTTAAAATCTCAGGGGGAAAAAAATCCAATCTCCTTTTCTCCAATCTCCACTTAAGTGTGCCGATTTTGCTGAGGTCCAGGTTAGAATAATTCAAAACCACCTCTAGTACATGGTGTGTCAGGGAGCAAGGAGTCAAAACCACAGCCTTCTGGTGCAACTACTGATAAGGGTAGGCACCGCCCCCCCCCAACAAGGGGCTCCTGGTGGAAGGAGGGGAGATGAGCACCTAAGTCAAGAACAAAGAAGAGAGCTCGAATCACAGACCTGAGCCCCGCTCCCAAAGGCCTAACTTTATACAACAGAGCTTTTTTTTTTTTTTTTAAGAAACCAGTAAGTGATTTGCCATCTTCTGAAGAAAACAGCATGAAATGTCAGAATCTAGACCTTTGACAAAAAATAAAAAAATAAAAAATTTTTTAAAAAAAGGAAGAGTTTCACAGTGCATATCTTCAAACACAGGCATCTGACAGCTAGAAACGCGCTCTCCGGCACGCATCGCAACCTCAGTCGCTCTGGCTAGCTCTGTGGGTGGGTCTCACCCCCCCCCCCAACCTTCTCTTTCTCGTGACTACTCCCCTCTCCAAGAATGATTTATAACTTCCCTAACAGTGGCACATCCCAACCCTTTTCAGAAATGGGAGAGAAGTGATATACCAGTCACGTCCTTTTCAGGTATGTGGTGACATTCTGCATTTCAGCAGGGCAATGCTAGTAGTTTTTGAAGTTGATTTGATGGCCACCTTTTCATAGATTCTATCTGAAAATTTACTAGCAGCTTTTCACTAAACTGCGGAACACAGAAAGAAGAAAAAACAAATTTCTCCTTAAAATGAGAAAAAGTCCATAAATTACTGAAATGTATGCAATTAGTATATTTCCAAAAAGGCAATTCAAATACATACCCTCCACCTCCCACAACATACTAGCCAGGATATATGACAGCCAGTAGAAGCCACCCCCCGTAACGTGCCTGCAGCTAACGTAGCACAGTAACCGTTCCATGAGGCAGATACCGCTCTCCTTGCTACACACGAGAAAACTGCAACCGGGAGCGGCGGATGGACTGGCCAATGAATGATCAGCCAACACGTTAAACAGCAGAGCTGGGCTTCCTAGCCAGGTTTCTGGACCCCAAATCTGGTGACCTTTGAGTCGAGCGGGTGAGACCACGCTTGGCCACAAGTGCACCTGAGAAGAAGGGGAGGCTGGTCTTTGGACAACCTGCACTACTGGCCTCTGGAGGATATTCTCTCTCCCAAAGGAACTGAGAACACTATGTGCTCTCCGATACGGCATCATGTTCCTTTTTACCCCTAAATGTGAACGTCTAATAAATGATACTGTAAAACTGCAACATATGGGTGCCAGCTTCCTGTGCCAATGGGTGAAGCTGTCCTGGAAATGCAATGACATCTGGCCTCCCCCACGTGTACCTCAAGCACTGAAATAGACACATCCAAATAAAAGCGAAGGAGTCCTTTGCCATGCGCAAGTATCTCCTGTCTCCCTAGGAGGAAGGCCCGCAGACACATGGACATTTTATAACTCGACTGCTCTTTCCCAAGCACGTCACGTGCCGAGAGCCAGGGCCCTTCATGTCTGAACTCTCCTGTGAGTGGAGGTTTTCCCTGACACAGCTGAGGCTGCTCAAAGGCACTGGTTCAGGAGCTAGGACACCTGGCTTCAAACACCAACTCTGCCACTCATCACCCAGGGACTCCAGGTGACCACGCCCACTCTCTGGGCCTTCTGTTCTCACATACCCAAAGAGGCCACACCCACAGTGTCTTGGTCTTCCTTACGTGTATAATCATAAATCAAAACAAATGCCCAGGGTCAGTTATTACTTTAAAAGACATTTCTATGATGGAGAGAGACGGATCTTTCTGGAAGACGCGCACACACACACACACACACACACACAATATCAAAAGGCACACCTACACTGTACGACTGCCTGTTGAGACTATTTTATCCAGAACACCATGCTGCTGCTCCCATATTTACTGTGAAAACTGGTAATTCTCATCTAACTGACAACCTCTGCTCAAATTTGATATGGGCAAGGAAACTGAGGGGGGGAAGAAAAGTCAATGAAAGAAGGGAATGAAAGAAGAGGTTGCCCATGATTTCAACAGAAAAATGGAAGCCCATGTGGTTTTTAAACCTGTGGAGCTAAAAGGCGCAGAAGTGCTAACAGCCCGGGTCCCTCCCTTCTGTCCCACAGGGCGCTCCACATCTAAGAGCCTGCGCTTCAGGGCCAGGCCGAGCGACCCATGTCCTGCTGTCCTGGGAGTATTTCTGAGCCCACTGCCACAGTCCCCTCCTTGGGGCGATGCAGGAACAGTGCCCTCCTCCCAGGGCAGAGAGCAAAAATTATAGGAGAGAATGTGTATGCAGGCCCAGCACGCTGGAGACCCTCGTGAACATGGGCTCCTACCCGCCTGACCTCTCCTGGATAGTAAGCCAATTCAAGGGTCCAGATCAGGTCTTGCAGCCTCAGAGGGAAGCGCACAGGGCGACAGCTGGTGTAGGCGTGCCATAACGAGAGAGACCAACAGATGTAGGGAGTAAGAGTTTGCAGAAAGGACCAGATAATGAAACACCTCCTATCTTTCCAAAGAAGTGAATCATTTTCTTTTAGGTGTCAAGTGAATAGCCAAATGTATCACAATCAAAATCTGTCATGGAAAAAGCCAGCCAGGTACCCATTTCGAATGAGTAGTAGCTTCTAATGATACAGAACCCGCTGTGACAAAGTCTCCTGATACTTAAAGGATAAACACACGCCCCCGTAGCTCCTTCACAAACACAATAGCATTCTTGGATCCAGAAGTTCTAATAAGCTAAAACTTTATTCCATTTCTAAAATACATTAAACTCAAACCCATCACTGACATCTCCTTAATTCTGAAATCCAATTCTCAATTTGGGCACTTTACCAGCATCTTTTCAAAAGTTTGACTTTGGAAAATATATGCACTCTCAGACAGAAGGGGGAAAAAACCCATCAGACATGCACAAAACTTACACCCTTGAATATATTCCAATTTCCTCAGCCCTCATCTCCCTTAGCTTTTCACAATCAGTAAAGTGCAGTTACCAATCATTGGAAATGACATGAGCTTAATGTCAGAAATCATTTAGCTTAAATAAGAAAATAACTCCATTTAGCTTTCTCCCACAAAGTAAAATTAAGTTTGTTTAGCCCTTTTTATTTATTGCCAAAGGGCAGATTTAATTTCAAGGGAGGGAAAACCGAACTCGTTCTGGAGGCT
Source organism: Mormoops blainvillei (assembly GCA_004026545.1). Taxonomy (NCBI): domain Eukaryota; kingdom Metazoa; phylum Chordata; class Mammalia; order Chiroptera; family Mormoopidae; genus Mormoops; species Mormoops blainvillei. The sequence goes on along the minus strand of PVJD01002676.1, from coordinate 63,324 downwards.
GAAGTTACCGCTGTAGTTCCGCTCTAACCGTCGAGGCACGAAGGCCGTAAGCACCAAACCAAAGGTGCAGTAACTAGGGAGAACGGCAGGTGAGTGGGACCCGCTAAGCCTGGAGGGTTGGGGGAAAACTCTGCCACTGTATCTGCTACATTGCAAATAGAAGCTTTTAAGAAATCCCACTGGCTCTCGGGGGCCTCTTTAGCCCACCCTTCCAGCCTCCAGTCTCAGGACTTACCAGATACATTAATGGCGGCCCCTGCATCAATGATCCCACTGTTGGGCCTCACGCAGTACCTACGTGGTGCTGTGGTCTTCACTTTGAAACACACATTTCGGTCTGTCGGGTTGCCAAGCTTTAGGTTGGTGGTAACAACATCAGTGAAGGGACCTACGGAATGAGAAACAGAGACTGACTGGGGAATCTCAGGAGGAAAGTGTAGAAGACTGACATGCAGTCGGGGTAGGGGAGGAGTATGGAATACGGTTAAGAGAAGACCCAAGATCCAAAACTATCTCACTATCACAACAACAGAGATGAGCCGAGGTTAAATGTGCTAACAGTAGCGGCTAAAGTTCACCATGTTCTCACCATGCCACCGGGCACCTGCTGAGTATTCTAAACATATCTCCCAACTTCAGGATTACTGCTGCTTTACAGACGAGGAAACGGAGGCTCGGGAAAACGGGTTACTTGTCTAGTTTTCGTACTAGTTAGTGGGAGTCAAGCTCTGACTCTGAGGCCAATTCCTATCTTATGCTGAACACTGATTTCCACAGTAACAGGAAGAAAGCTGATGGGGAGAGTGTGAAGGGCCGGGCCTGGGGGCGTAATGATGACCAATGGCAAAGGGTGTGCAGAGGGGCAGACGGAAGATCGGCTTTGAGGTGTTAAAAGTCTATAAACACAGAAACCCCCAACAATAGCGTTACTGCCCAAGAAGCTACTAACATCTTAGGTGACCAGACGTTCATGGTCCTGCTGGGCAGCCCACACCTGAAACGTCACATGTGGTTCTAACTACCCAGGCTGCTGGGAAGATGGAAACAAAGCTCAGTGCCCTCAGGATATATTTTATTATTATTTATTCATTTTCTACTTTATTAGATTTTTTAATTAAAAAAGTAAAACATGCTTCTTACAACAAGCCAAATAATAAAAGATGTATAAAGAGGAAGTTAATAAGCTTTTCCTTGCCCCCTGAGGTAACAATATGGGAGATTTTCCACATCGTCTATGCTCACACAAACAGTACATACATGCCTGCATGGGGAGGGAGGATTAACGAAATGAGATCATACCACTCACATGACTCTGAAACTTGTTTTTCTTCCCACTTACCAATCTACTGTGGACACCTGACCACTGGGTTTATTAAGGAATCAGGTGGGAAGTATGAACTACAAGACCTCTTAGGTCCTTTTCAAATTTATATCTTTTCACCATGTAAATCAATGACACCTTGTTTTTCTGGGCAAGCTCTTTAAATGTACAAGGAAGTAGGGGAAGGGATGGGAAGGTGTGTGTGCGGGTGTGTTCACCGACCAAAAATTACACAACGCCGCTTCACTGGACGCTCCTAAGAAACCCGGCCAACACAGGCATTCAAATCCACGCCTTGAAAACTTTTTAATGAGACTCTAAGCCCCTGAGGACGAGGGTAGTACTTTCGGGGTTCCTGTATCTCAGGCACTGAGCCTGGCATCTAGGAAAGGGGTGTGTGTGTGTGTGTGTACAAACACAGATATGCACACAGACTCATGCCCTACGGAGGAGACCACCTCACAGAGTACCACTAGCTGAATTAAAATCTCAGGCTGCTCTCTCTCTTCCAGAGATGCTCAGGGTTTGAAAAATCAATCTGATGTGGGCTTAACTTAAACATAAATTAAGAAATCAATAATGATAGAAAGAAAAAACGAAAAAGAAACTCAATTCCAAAATCAAATAAACTACTGTAAACTACTATAAAGCTTATTTTGAAACAGTGACTTTGTTCCAATGTGATTGCTGTGCACGTTAGGGGGACAATCGGAGCATTAAACAAATTTCACACTTGCTTATGCGTGGTTATCTGCAAAAATGCTAGGAGAGCCCAGAAAACCACGCCCTGCTGAACGGCATTGCACAGAAGGGCTCACCTCTGGTCCAGCTGGACCACCGCCCACTGCTACCCCTGCACCTTGTGGGTCAGGGCCACATCCATCACACCTGGTGTTCTCACGCTCCCTTCTACTGCAGGTGACCTTCCTCCCGCCTCTCATGCCACTTCCACGGGTGAACGTCAGGTCTTCCGAGGTGAGTAACGTGCCACACTGAACAGCAGTGTTTCTGTGTTTCCTGCCCACTTAACACGTGCAAAACTGCGCTACTGCGTTTATTAGTTTCCTATCCTTGGGTGGGCACGTGTCCAACAAAGTTTAAGAATTTATTTACGTATGTATGTATTTAAGAAAGAGGGACAGGGAGGGAGGAAGACAGGAAGAGAAGCACAGATATACGAGTGAAACATCGACTGGTTACCTCTCATAGGCACCTCGACTGGGGAACAGACCCCTTAACCCAGGCACATGCCTCTCCAGGCATCAAACCAGCGACCTTTTTCACTTTGTGGACAATGTCCAACCACACAGGTCAGGGTCAAAGTTTTTCAGTGCATTTAACTTCATTTCCCCTTCATAAGTCCTGCGGTTTTTGTGCGCTGTTCTGTGTAGAATAATTTTTAGGAATGCATATGTCATATTAAAGCTGAGCCGACTATATTAGTGGATCATCCGTTGTTTGGGGGTCACTTGTACTAAAAGCTATTCTCACTACTTGAGCAATGATACCTTCGAGAATGAAAAGCCTGACGAGAGGCTGACCGTCTGTTCACCTTTCCAGTAAGCCCTGCCTTTGGTGCCCCCGCCCCTGGGGGTCGCCTGGAAGCTGGGGGGCTCTGCATAGGCCCCTTGGGGCCAGACTGGGGAAAGGCGGGGCCTTGGGGGGGCATCACCTTCCAACACCAGCACAAACAGCCCCAGCTCCATGCCCCACGTCATCTCCTTATTAAGAACTGAAAGTTTACACAAGAGGGCCGGTACCCCGTGGCCCCAGAGGATTTTCAGCTACCGTGAGGGGAGCCAGGTGCTGACCACACTCCGTCCTTGTATCAAGTTCTTGGCGCCGAGCGAGGAACAGGACACTTGCTGCTGAGGCAGGGTTTGGGGGATTAGGGCGGCGTCGCCTGAGGCCCCGCCCCGCTCCCAGCGCCCCGGCTGCCGTGGGTGCAGACGCGCGGGCAGCAGTGGCCGAAAAGGACAGTGCCCAACACAGCGCCAGTGTTCAAGGTTCAGAGAAGGCGCACCCCCGCACCTGCAAACCACACACACCCACGGGCCTCCCCACGAAACCGCCCGGCAGGGGGACTCCGTGCGGGCTGGGCTCCCGCTCGGCGGGCCCGTGACACCGGGGCGCGAGCGCGGGCAGAGCGAGTCTTGGGGAAGGCTCACCGAGGGAGGGTGAGGAGGGCTCACAGCCCATGGCGGCCATTCATAAACTCTCAGGTCTTCCAGCTTTCCAGACAGAAGCTTGAAGTTACTAGTTTAAAAAAATTCTGCCTCAAAGCTACGGAAGCATCTTTAGATCAGAATGCCAACAATTAAGGACTTCTGGCCAAGACGGTGGCGTAGGTAGATACACTTTGTCCCCTCACACAACCAAAAGAGGGACAACAAATTTAAAGCAAAAAATAACCAGAACTGTCAGCGAGTTGGACCGTATAGAAGTCCGACAACCAAGAAGTTAAAGAAGAAACACCCATGCAGGAGGGTAGGAGCAGGGAGCGGGGCACCCAGGGTAGAGAGGACACGCGGCGAGCCTGCAGCTAGCGGACTGGTGGCCCCACCTTTGCATGCGGATCAACAGGGAGGAACAACTGGGGAGCTGGAGAGACCGTGCAACCCAGGGCTCCAGCGCAGGGAAAAGAAAGCCTCAAAACCTCTGCCAGTAAAACCTGTGGGGGTTGCGGCAGCAGAAGAGACTGCCAGTCTCCCAAGGAGAGTTCGTTTGAGAGACCCACAGGGTCGTATAATGGACACAAACCCACACACCTGGGAATCAGCACCAGAAGGACCCGGTTGGCTTGTGAGTAGCGGGAGAAGTGACTGAGAGCCCACCCAGAGCCACGCAAGCGACATTGGTCCCTCTCGGCCCCTCCCCCACATCCAGCTCCACAAGGCAGTGATGTGGTTGCCTCGCCCTGGTGAACACCTAAGGCTCCAACCCTCACAATGTAAATAGGTGCACAGAGACTAAGAAAACATGGTCCAAACGAAAGAACAGATCAAAGCTCCAAAAATAGAACTAAGCAATGAAGAGTTAGCCAACCTATCAAATGCAGAGTTCAAAACACTGGTAATCTGGGTGCTCACAGAAATGGTTGAGTATGGTCGCAAAATGGAAGAAAAAGTGAAAGCTTTGCCAAGTGAAATAAAGAAAAATATACAGGAAACCAATAGTGAAGAGAGGGAAACCAGGACTCAAATCAACAATTTGGAGCAGAAAGAAGAAATAAACATTCAACCAGAGCAGAATGAAGGGACAAGAATTAAAAAAAAAAAAAAGAAGAAGAAGAGACACCGAGGAACCTCTGGGACAACTTTAAATGCTCCAACATCCGAATCAGAGGGGTGCCAAAAGGAGAAAAGGGAGAGCAAGACATTGAAAACTTATTTGAAAAAATAATGAAAGAGAACTTCCCCAATCTGCCAAAGGAAATAGACTTCCAGGAAGTCCAGGAAGCTCAGAGAGTCCCAAAGAAGTGGGACCCAAGGAAGCACACACCAAGGCACATCATTACATCACCCAAGACTAAAGATATGGGAAGCATCTTAAAAGCAGCAAAAGAAATGGAGACAGTTACCTACAAACTAGTTTCCATAAGACTATCAGCTGATTTCTCCAAGGAAACCTTACAGGCAAGAAGGGGCTGGAAAGAAGTATTCAAAGTCATGAAAGGCAAGGGCCTATATCCAAGATTACTTTATCGGGCAATAAAGTGCTTCCCAGATAAAGTTAAAGGAGTTCATCATCACCAAGCCCTTATTATATGAAATGTTAAAGGGACTAATCTAAGAAAAAGAAAATGATAAAAAATATGAACATTAAAATGACAACAAACTCACAACTATCAACAACTGAACCTAAAAAAACAAAAACAAAAACAAACTAAGAAAACTGCTAGAACAGGAACAGAATCACAGAAATGGAGATCACATGGAGGGTTATCAGTGGAGGGGGAAGGGGGAGAATGGGGGAAAAGGTACAGGGATAAGGAAGTACAAATTGGTAGGTACAAAATAGACAGGGGAACGTTAAGAACAGTATAGGAAATGGAGAAGCCAAAGAACTTATATGCACGACCCATGGACATGAACCAAGAGGGGCGAATGCTGGTGGGACCAGGGGTGCAGGGCACAGGGGAATAAAGGGGAGAAAACAAATGGGACAACTGTAATAGCATAATCAATAAAATATACCTAAAAATATGCGAACAATTCAAAGTTACCCACAAACATAAAAAAAAAAAACAAACCCGATTTTTCTAAGGTAGTTTAAAGTGTCCCGAGAGAACACAGTGGAAGCCAGCGAGCAAGAGTGCACTGCAATGAGACTGAGTGCGCTGGTTCCCCAGCTCAGTCTCTCGTGTCTCGTCCTCCCGCCCTACCTCATGACGCTGGGGAAGCCTAAATTTTTAAAATACAGTTAAGTCCTTAACATCACAGATAGATCCTGCGCCTTTAAAAAAATGACATATAAAGAAACCAATTTTGCCACAGACTAATTGATATAAACAAGAGGTCAGTTCCTATGGCATCTCATCAACATTATGGCAAAACTACCTTGAACAAAACGACATTAATTGAGGGTCTGTTGTATTTGTTTATCCCTTAACATTGACCTTTTCTTCCAGGTACTCCATAAAAAAAGAAACAAAATTTAACTGTGAACACCAAGCTGTTTCTGGAAACTCCCCCAGTTAATCTATTACACAGCAATCGAAATACTGTTTAAACTATATGAATCACATAAAAAGTAATCTAAATTATTAAAAGACAGTATTTGTAGTAATAAGCGGGATAAAGTAAATATCCCAGATTTCTACTTAACACTCAATCATGGGCCTGTAAGTATTAGGGATTTCTTGGGCTTTCACAGGTTTTAATTTGTAAAAAAATCTGGAGGGAAATATACTGAAAATACGGTGTCCAGCAGAAGTAAGGCCTGCTTGAGCGTGGTTGGTAGGATAATAATATAGGTGTAATAATATATAGTTTTAATCTGAACATTTCACCTACAGTGTCATACGGTGTGCCTCAGTGTGACAGTGTTATGTTACAGAATTACATGTTTATGATTTCGTAATGAAAAAGAGGCGTCACTGGTGTTGGACCCTGTGTATGCAAATAAACACCACCACTGGTAAAAACACCAAAGTCTCATGAGTAAAAATCAAGGCATTTTATAAAAACAGACCAACCCTTCTCTCCCCACCCCCGGCAATTTACTCGAAGACTTTCTTTGAAAATAAATTCTATTCGATTTGAGTGATTACAGGAAATAAACAATGTCAGCGCCCTCCTTTGCCCCGTATCAGTGAGTAAGACTCACACAAACCTCAGTAAAAGTGAGACAAGGGCTTATGAGCATCATTCAGGTTTTCACTAGTCACTTTCATTTCATGAAACTGCCATTTCCATTAAAGCATTATGTAAAAAAAACCAGGAATTTTCCTACACCAACATGCACATTTATCACCAATGAATTTAAACACTGCTTAGAAAGTACAAAGTCAATTTTACAAATGAAATCTCCTCCCAAAGTTAGACTTTTTTCTTTTAAGAGACAAAAAAGATGATTAGGTATCTCTAGAACCACAGCACATACTTTTAATAATTTTTCTTTCTAATCTTCTATTCTTATTTCCAATAATGTTTATACAAAACTAGGAACTAAGCACCTAAAATGTGAAATGGGAGGTCAAAAAATGAAGCAACATGATTTTGCAAGAAATTAGGACTAGTGTTTAATTTTTTAATTTTTCCTCTTTTTAACAACTGGACTTTTTGGTTTTTTTAGGTTCAGTTGTTGATAGTTGTGAGTTTGTTGTCATAATGTTCATTATGCCCCATATTATATATGTTCACTTGTGAGAGGTTCTTGTCAGTTACATGTTCACTCACACCAGGAACTAACTGGAGTATGAATTCCTTGATGTGACCTAAAAGACATTTAGATACAGCTAAGCACAGTATAAACCATGGCAGGTCCTCGAATAACACTGTTTCATTACAGCACTGACAGATGCCCTAAGAACTTAGCTCTTGTTTACACCAATTAGCCTACAGTAACGCTGGTCATTACATATCATTTTTCTTCATGTCACAAAATCTTTCAACTTACTGTCTTTCCTAAACCTAGCCTTGATTTATCATTTTAAAGTATTTTAAGGCAGTACACAGATCTAGAATTAACCTTAGAAAGCAAATATAATGCCAGCACAAATATGCATAGCATTAAAAGTGAAAAAAGAAAGTCAATTTTTCAGTCTTACAAAAATGGAGCCATAGAATTACATAGTGCTGGCTTAAAGGTCAAGGCAAGAAGGTGACAATCCAACAAAGTTCTCAACAGTAAGAGTTCAGGCTTCAGGTAGTGAAGTTTATTGAAAATGGCTGGATAAACTTATCAACCAGGAAACATGACAACAAATTTGGAAAAAGTATCCCATCAAATCTTTAAACATTTCACCTATCTATGCACGACTAAGTACTTCTCTGTAATCATTCATTCAGAGACCCACACAAGAAAAGACTATGACAAAACTCTTGGATTCAGGTCCCAACAATTGTAAAAGGCACTAATGAAAACTCCAAGTGATCTCAAAATTCAATCTTGGTTTTACCATCTGTGTACCCTCAAACATATCACCACACCTTTAAATAGTAGAACAGAACTTTTTTTAAAGGGGGAATAGATCATTTTGTTCTTACTCAACAACTCAACTAGAAAAATAACATATGTACCTGACCAGAAAAAGTCCGGCCACTGTTAGTATAACAAGAACGGTTTGTGCAACATTGATGTAACTTGGTAGCTAAGGAGAGTGGACTGGAATGTGTCTGTGTGAACAATGACAACTTCACTGTACTAGTCAGTGGGGGCAGAAGACACCCTTGAGTGAGCACTGTGTGGCTGTGGCATTCAAAATGACTGAGCCAGTAGAGCAATGAATCTGCATCAAATTCTGCATTAAGCTTGAACACTCCTCTGTGCAAACTATTCAGATGATTCTGAAGCCCATGGGCTACTGGTGATTGGTAGCTTCACCACGGCAACGTGCTACGCATGCATCACGTCTCGTGCAGAATTTTTTGGTGAAACATCAAATCACCCAGGTGACTCAGCTCCCCTACAGCCCAGATGTGGTGCCCTGTGACTTCTGGCTTTTCCCAAAACTAAAATTGCCTTTGAAAGGGAAGAGATTCACAGGAAAATATGGAAAACATGACAGGGCAGCTGATCGCAAGTGGGACAACTGTGTGAGGTCCCAAGGTGCCTGCTACAAAGGGGACTGAGGCATCATTGTCCTATGTACAATGTTTCTTGTATCTTCTTCAATAAATGTCTTTTTTTACATTACATGGGTGGATACTTTCTGGACAGGTCATCTATTTGTGTATGTACACACTCATATATATATGAAACACAAAACTCCTAGAAGTTAACAAAAATACTCTCGATAACCTTGGGTTTACTGATGACTTTTCAGATACAACACCAAAGGTATATTCCATGAAAGAAATCACTGATAAGCTCTACTTCATCAAAATTAGAAACATCTGCTCTACAATGGATAGTGTCAAGAAAATGAGAAGAAAAGCAAACAGCCCTGACTGGCACGGTTCAGCTGGCTGGGCACCATCCCACAAAATGGAAGATGGCTGTTTCAATTCCTGGTCAGGGCACATGCCTGGGTTGTGGGCCCAGTCTGCAGCTGGGGTTATGTGCAAGGGGTCACCGACTGATTTCTCTCGCACACTGATGTTTCTCATTCTCCCTTCCTCCCTTATCTTCTCTCTAAAAATAAATAAGTAAAATCTTTAAAAAAAAAAAAAGATGAGTAAGCCACAGACTGGGAGAAGGTATGTGCAGAAGACATGCTTAAAAAAACACCCCACAAAACCTGTATCTGATAAAGGACTGTCATCCGAAATATACAAAGAACTCTTAAAATGCAACAACTAAAAAAAAAAAATCAGCCAAATTTAAAAATGGGCAAAAGATCTGGACACCTCACCAAAGATACACAGATGGAAAGTAAAACATACAGATGGAAAAAATACACAAATAAAAGATGCTGAACATGTCATTAGAAACCCGCAAATTAAAACAGCAATGAAACAATGAAATACCAACACACACTTATTAGAATAGCCACGATCTGCCCTGGCCGGCCCGGCTCAGTGGACTGAGCGCAGGCCTGCGAGAGGCAGCAGACCTATGTATCTGCCACGCACTGACATTTCTCTCCCTCCCTTCCCCTCTCTCTAAAAATAAGTAAATAAATTCTTAAAAAAAACAACAGCCAAAAACCTAAAATGCTGAACATTAAATGCTAAGATATCAAAAAGGAGCTCTCATTCATTGCCAGTGGGCATACAAAATGGTACACTTTAGAAGACAGTTTTGGCTGTTTTTAAAAACAAACAAACAAACAAACAAACACCTCTTACCATACAATCCAGCAATCAATCTCACTCCTCGGTATTTATTCAGACTGCCAAAACTTGGAGGCAACCCAGATGTCCTTCAGTAGATGAATGGATCAATGTGGTCCATCCCATGGCGTATCATTCAGTCCTAAAATGAGCTACCATGCTCAGACATGAGGAATCTTAAATGCATATTACTAAATTAAAGAATCTAATCTGAAAAGGCTACATCCTGTATGATTCCAATTATATAACATTTTGGAAAAGGAAAAGATCAATGACTGCCACGGTTAAGAGGAAAAAAAGGGATAAATAGATGGAGAGTGAATCTATTCTGTGCGATACTATAATGGTGAATACATATTACACATTTGTCAAAATCCATAGAATGTACAACGGCAACACTGAACCCTAACGTAGACCAGGAATATTGGGTTATAATGACGTTCTCAATGTAAGTTTCTCAATTGTAACAAATACATCCATCCAGTGCTAGATGTCGACAGTGAGGAGCCAGCATGTGCAGGCTCAGGGGCTTACAGGGACTTTCCGTACTTTCTACTGGATCTTGCACGAACCTTAAACCGAGCTAAAAAGAACCCCCATCCCCCTTTTTAAGAGGAAGAAAAAAGTATCGGGCCTTCATATTAATCCACTTTTGGTAGCACCACCCAACATTTCTGATATGAAATATTACTGAGATTTTCAAATATATACGTATGTAAATGAATTAATAAAATATGTAAAATGAATAAGATGTTTTCTTTTCCAAAGAGGTTGCTTTTCTTTCCTTTTTCTAGAGTTCATGAAATTCTGGTGTTAGAAACACATATTTTTCCTTTGTATTATGTCTCCTGATGTAGCTACAATGCTTTGAAACACAAACCGTGTGTGTTATCAAGTAAGTTTTACATACCAATTTGATATATAATCTATCAGGTCTCAGCTTTCCAGATATAAACTTAAAGTTATTAGCTCCACAACAGCTCCTTTTTTTTTCACTCTGCATAAAAAGAGCTGTATTTCATACTCTTGCAAACACAATTTAGGTACAATACCTCTTCCCTCTTCAACCATTCCAAAAAACAAGTTACTGTATTTCACTTCAACTCTGGAAAGATTACCTCCTGGGAAGGTAATAATCTATCCCCAGAAGGCCTGGGCTTGTGATGGATTTTGTTAAGACAATAAAATTATGTTTGGGGTTTCAATGCAGTATAGTCTGTGCATGGGAACCCTGCATTAAAATGGGGGAGTGGGCAGCATAAACTAAAACCTGCTGGACATCTTACAGACGTCTTTAAAGCTGGCCCTTTGGCAGTCTGTTTTTATTCAGTGTGTCCTCTCTGCTTCCTGCTTTCCCCACTCATCTGCAGTGCACCAACCCTCACATCGTCTCTCTTCTTGTTTGTGTAAGTCTCCTTCCTTCCAGAACATGAACTCCATGAACACAGGGACTCTTCTTCTGTCCCTCTTGTTCACTACTGATGATCAACGCCCAGAACGCCCCAAACGCTGAGCAGGCCATCAGTGAACTGGCTGGTTCAACTGCTGTGCCCACCTCTATCCACCTGAAGCAAGGATTTTCTCTCCCCGCACACATCCTCCCGTAAGCACAACCAGGTGCTGAGCGACCCGCCTCCGAGGCTCTTGTCAGCCCCTCTCCAGCACTGTCGCCCTTCGACCTTCAGCACAGGACTGAGGACCAACACACACTCCATTTGTCCCCATCTAGAGCCAACCTCCACAGGAGAGAGGGCTCCTGCCCGCTCATCCCACCCACCCCTTGACGCCCTGAGCCGAGGACAGAGCAACTGCTCCACGAGACAAGGCTCAGTAAACGGGCGCAGCGGGAACGAACAGCAGGCCCCCCGAGGGGCCGCTCGGCGCAGAGCCTGGCACGCTTCCCGTAACAGATGCCTACTCCACAACTTGGATCGAAAGTCAGGGTAAATATGTGCTGTTCATTACGGGTTGAAGGTAGTAAAAATATTCACTTCTGTCAATAACGCTTTTATCATTATTATTCTATGGTAATTTTGTTTAAAGTTGCTCCCTCTAAAAAATGGAAAAAAAAATCATAGTAACGGATATTCAAAGAGGGTGAGCTCTTACATGGCCATGAATTCAAGAGTAAGGACACTGGGAGGAATTTTTTTAAAAATCTATTTTCTTGATTGAATTGTTAGCTCACACATTAAATCAATGCTTTAGAAACAAATAAAGCTTTGCAACCAATGTGTTTTTAATGGCAGACACTGGATTCCAATATTTCAGCAGAAAACCTAACTATGTAGCTCTTATTTTGAAATAACCACACATAAAGAACCCTCACATAGATATAACTTTCCTGAAGAAATCTTAGACTGCAATGTGTTCTAAATTAATAAAGTAACCCCCTTGATATCCTCGGGAGACAGCCAGCAACTGAGAAGCATCACACCCATGATTACAGCCAGAGAAATCAGAGCCGAGAATGCTCACTAACGGTGCCATTAGAGGCGCACTGGAAGGCAGCCTGATTGAAGCAGACGACACCAACCTTTCAGGCTGCTCTTCAACTCACCAGTCTCCTAGTTCCTTTGGAGCAGAAAAAAATAAAACTCAGTTTGCCACACGGGTAGTGAAACTGGCGTAAAGATCCAGTAGGTGAAAGCACTATGGAGGATCTAAGATCAAACTAAGGAAAGCTACCCAAGAAAGACGTAAAGCTAGACAACAAAGAACAGCCAAGGAAACTAAAAGATCCCTGTAGCTTATGCTAACAGAAAAACAAATATTATTCAGATAACAGAAAGAACTCTTGTTAATAATAAATGTGCTAAGTCCTTATGAAATACTATGCAATTAAAAAGAATGAACTAGATCTGTATTTCAACAACAGATGGGTCTCAAAAGCATGCTCAGTGACACCTGCCATGGTCCTGCCTTAAGTAACAGAAAAAATACCACAGCAGGAGGTCACACTGAATTCCTCTGGAGGGCAAAAAAGAGGAGCATGAAGAGGCAGAGGTGGAGGGCAGGTATGTCTTTAAATTCTCATTGAGGTTTATTTATTAAAGAAAGACTTAAACAAGTATAAAAATTATTAACAGTTAGTTATTCTGTATTCCAATGTTGTTTATTACATTATCTCTATTTTTCAGTATTTAAATTTTTTCCACATAAAAAGAGCTACCTGTAGTTCATGTAAGATCCAGACTGTTCTTTCTAGAGAACCTTCTTGCCTAGAATGCCTTGTCTGTATAAACACCGGAGCCTTGGCTTGCAGAGTCAGAGAAACAATGGACTTACACTGTGTACAGAGCAGCAGTAGTCTCCTTAACTCAAGACAATGCAAACCTAAAATTTTGACCAAATCTATTGTAAGAACTTTGAAGACTAAAAGCCTGTACCCACCTAGAGATCAATACTATGACTATTTTTCTTTAATGCAACACCTTTTCTAAACAGAAAGATAGCTAAAAGTATTATATAAGGATTGAAGTTTCACACATCCTATCTATACCCAGCACTAAGACAGATTATAAGGATACAGCTGAGGATTATTGTAAAATAATAGCATGCCTGACTGGTATGAATTTTATATATCATTTCCAAAAGGATCTTAGACTATTTAATAAACTGAGTATTTTCAATGCACAATCTCTACCCCACTAACGAACATCTAGTCATTTTTCTCTATTTAGAAGACCAAAATTTGTGATTGCAGTGATCATGAATATAAACAAAAAGATACACAATATTCCACTCCAAATAATATTCTACCTAAATCGGAGAGTGGCAACAAATGACTCATTTTTTTCAGACAAAGCAGAAGCCAACACAGACATCAGTGAGGGAGATGAGTAATGAGGGAGAAAGAGGCCCCAATTTCTCAAGGTTGTAGTTGTGGTTTTAACTTGACTGAGTTATAAATTAACAGTTTGAGTCAAGCACATAAAGTCAATACCAGTAGAAGTGAAAAACTCCCCCAGAACGTTGGATCCTCAGTGGAGATGACAGAGCGCATACAAAACCGCCCACACCAGAGCCCACGCATCCCGATTCACAGCAGACACACAGTGAGGCAGGACACATGCGCAGTCTGCACCTCCAGGGTCCAGTCTGAACTTTCAATTTGTGAACAACGAGGAACAGCAGATGGGGCTGGTCGATCAGCATGTCATCTGTCCTGGCTTCCTTTCCAGGAGAGCCTACATGGCTATGGCGGTAAAAGGCGACGACCAACCCGGTCAGTGGTTCCTTGGGCCAATTCGACAGGGGCCCGGGGAAGAAAAGCCTGGGAGACCGGGAGGAAGCACTTTTATGTTCCCTGCCCTCTCCTTCAGAAATCATACTCATTCTCCAAAGTTTCGCTCAAATGTCTTCTCTTGAAAAGGCTTACCTCACCTCGCAGCCAGAAACAACCACCCTTGCGGCATGGTGCTAGCGAGCTGGCCGCACGCCCTCTTGCCTGAGCCCGACTCCAGGTGGACTGAGCCTCTCCGGTTTACTGTGTCCAGGCTGCACTCGCGCGTCCCACTCCCCTCACCCAAACCCCACTGCTTCCCAACTCAGGAGCGGAAATCGCCCTCCACCAAAGGGCTCAGCCCCCAGCAGTCACCTGGACTTCTCTCTGCCTCTCCCACCCCACACTTAACCAGCAGCAAGTTCTGCAGGCTCTGCCTTCAAAATCAATCTGGAACCTGAGCAATTCCTACCACCTTCTCTCCACTGCCACCACCCTGGTCCCAGCCGGAGTCTCCGTCACACCCTTGCCTGGATTACTGCAGTGCCCAGAGCTTCCACACACAGCGGTCCCCACCCCTTTCCCAGATCTACTCTCCCCGCAGCACCTTGTTCTCTGAAGAGCGACTCCTGCTCCGGGCCCTCCACGGCTTCCCCCCACAGAAGGGCCGCAAGCCCGCGGCCTGCCGAGTGGCAACACCCTCCCTCCTCTCGGAGCCCCTCTCCCTACCTCGGTGCTCCACCTCCACAGCGGAACGACGACCTTGTTGTCCCTTGAACACACCAGGCTCATCACCGCCTTGGGGACCTGCACTTGCCCTTCCCTCTGTCTGCAATCCTGTTCTCCCAAAGGTGTGCAGGACTCACGCACTCATTTTACACAGGGTCCCCCGGTTCAAAGGTCACCTTTTCAGAGGTACGGCCTTCCCAATCACCCTCTTTAAGACAGAACTCACTCCCACGCCCCTCCGCCCTGCAGCCCCTCCATCGGCACCTACCAATTCTCCGGCACCACGGTTCTGCAGTCCCCTCTCCGTTTAGTGTCCGTCTTCCCCACTGAGTGAGTTCCACAAGGCAAAGGTTTTGTTGGTTTTTTTCGTCTTGGTCTGTCAAGTTTCGGAACAACGCCTGGCACACTGTGGGCATCCAGTAAGTAGCGGGCGAATGAGAGCTCCGGGTACTGTGCTGGGCCCGGGGCCCTCAAGCTGGAGACGACCCCGCTGCTCCCGCCCAGAGCCCGAAGAAAACAGGAAACAGGCCCGCAGCACCACTCCAGGACCCACCCAGAACTAATGAAGACACATCTCGGGGACTGGGGATCTCGAATGATTTACCTTGACAAAAATTATCAAACAATAGTGACAGCAGTTAAGACTGAACAGTGCCAAGTCTGTTCTGAGCACTGTACGAGTGTCAGCTGATTTCATCCTCCTAACATACCCCATGGTGAAGGATCGCAGGCGCAGAGGTGGTAAATATTTGTTCCAATGACATGCGACTTTCACATGGCAGCTCCAGGATTCACACCCAAGCAGTCTGGCCCCTGAATTTACACTCCTAACTGCAGGGTTGTACACTACCTCTCACTGCACTGAATACCGGGCTAAAGGTAACAGATGAAGTTTTAAGTGAACACAGGAGTGTGAAGAGGGCAGAGAGCTGAGCACTGAGGAAAGTCCTGGTGTTTGCAAAGATGAAGGTATACCCACTTTGAGCTACAGGAAATGCCTGGTGTGGTAGGGTCAAAGTGCAAAGGGCCCTGACAGGGGATACCACACGGTTAGAGTAAAAGGGGCATGAGGGAGGTGAATGAAGCTGAGAAATGGGGGTTGGGGGTAGTCTCTTCCTATGCTTTTAAAAGCACATACATAGTTTAAGTAAAAATAAATTGTAAAAACTATCTTAACCCTACACAAGTCTGACAATGTGCTCTGTACGAGGAAGTGGAAGGAAAAATATTAAAAATTATTCTAGGAAGGTAAGTGTGAGGAAGGAAAATGGATTTTCCTTTTCTGATCATGGGCTCTAAAAAAAGTCCTCATTGCCTCTACCAGCGTTCAGCATAAACCAGAGATAAAAATACACATACTCGTGGCATGCCTGTGTGTGTGTGTGGGTCTGAGTGTTTGTTATTCTAGACAGTCTGCAATTACTGTAGTTGTTTAAAAGAAAAAACACCAGCTGAGATTTTTTTCTAAAGCACGGCCTGATTGTGAAAGGCTCTGACACAGCCTAAGACTTTTAACCACTAACCCATAAGAACTAGGAAGTCAAGGAATGTCTTAAAATAAAGAAACGACACGCTCGGATTCCGATTTGAGGAAAATGATCTGAAGGCTGTACGCAGGGTGGTCTGAAGGGTGAGGGAGGCAGGGAGAAGTCAGAGGCAGGAAGGCTGCAGGGAGTAACCCCGAAGGGAGGGCCACGCCCGGGGTGCGGCAGTGGGGTAAAAAGGAAGCAAAGGCGCGCAGTGGCTGTCGCTGATTAAAATGGAGGAGTAGACAGGAGAAGTGTGGAAAAGGGATGTGAAAGATGAGTTCAGGATTTCTGGCTTACCCAGCGGGGTGCCAGGGCCACTCCCAAGACAGGGGAGACACACTGGCGGGAACAGGAAGGACAATCAGGAATGCGGAGTGGAACATATTGTCTGCGGTGCTTCCGTGACAACCAGACAGGCAGGGATGCCCACTGAGCAGACAGCTGAGAGATCCTGGCCTTGGAAGTCTCCTGTGTAGAGGCGAGAGCCGAAGGCAGTATTAATGAGACAACACAGAGAGGACAGGTAAATGGGGCAGGAGCTTGGGAAATGTCGACATCCAGTAAGATGAGAAAGAAGTGGGTCATTCACCAGAACAGTCAAAGACAAATGTCAGAGGGAGAAACCTGGGGTGAACTGAGGGGGTTTCTGTGGAGGGGTAAAGTTTCAGAATTGATAGGAAAATGAAGACATAAACAAACAACTGAGATTCACTGCTTCCAAAAATCTAGTTACTATATGATGAGGACTAGGCATTTGCTTAACTGTGGGAGTGATCTGGAGGAATGCGGTTTCTTTTTAGGAAAGTGTAAACATGTTTACGGACACTGGGAAGGAGTAAGTAGGAGAGAAATTCAAGATACCAGAAATGGGCCGGCAAATGGAGCACAACACGGCAAATGATGGGAAAGTTGTGAGTAAAGAATGGGATGCGAGGGGATAGTGCTGACTCTGAAAGCGGAAGGGAAGAGGCGAAAAAACCCGGGCGGGGGGAGCGTCACCAAAGTGACCTCAAAGAAGCGAGGCTGTGCTGAGCCCTGGGGCGGGAGGGCATAGCCACACAGGAGGAGTGAACTTGTCACCCTGAGTGGGGGAGACAGCTGCTGCCACAGTCTAGGACCAGGAAGACCGAGAGGCCGGAGCACAGGCATAAGGAAAGAGCAAGGGTGACAGGCACAGATGATTTTCTAGGTCTTGCTAAAGAATTTAAACATTATTCATTTGGCATTGGGTAGACATTTAGTGATTTTAATCAAGCAAGAGATAAGCTCAGATTTGCACATCTGAAAGTGCCACCAGTCTGGCGAGAAGAGAGGACTCAGACCGGAGGGCCAGTTAAGAGGCCATCACAGTCATCCAGAGGGGCATGAGGCCACCGCAGAGGGGATACAAGAAAGAAGAGGCAGATCTGAGCCACGGGCTCTCTGAGTTCGTCAGCTGTGTGGGTGTGGGTGCCACTCAATGAGACAAGTGCGGGAAGAGGAGGTCTGCAGAGAAAAAGGAAAGCGGAATGATAAGGAGTAGCTTGGGCCATGGTGCATTTGAAGTAGCTGTGGTCCTGTATGTGGGCTTGGGTCAGGCCTGGGATCACCCCCAAGTGACATCAGAGGCCCACGGTACTGGCAAAAGAGCTCCACAAAGGGGAAAAAGGAAGATGGGCAAGCAGGGAAACTGCAAGAAAGAGAGGAGAGTAAGGAGGGGGGGAGGAGAACCTGGAACCCTCCGCACCAGCAACAGAACTCCATGAGGAGTGGGCCGAAGTGGCAGATGGGCGGAAGAAAGCCAAAAGAGGGCGATGGGGGCGGGAGTTGGGGGAGAGTGTCGAGAAGCAGGACAGCAACGGGCCTCAACACTACAGAGCGCACACAAGAGGTGAGGAATAGAAGCGCAACAGCAGACGCGGTAATGAAGCACGAATTAAGCTCCCAGGCAATGACGGCAGGGGTGGGTGGGTAGCGAGAAAATGGAGAAGAAGACTGCTATTTCCAGAAGTTTACTAGGGTAAGTCACAGCAAACACGACTGAGGACGCAGTTATTCTTTTTTAAAGATGGAAGAGGCGACACTCAAATGTTTACTGAAAACGACTAACTGCCAAGAACTGTATTCACGTTAGGTATATAAAGGAAAAAAGGAACAATCCTGCGCTGAAAGGAAAAGGCAACAAAGACATCTTTTTAAAAATAACGCTAAAATAAAGCAAAAGACCCAAATGAACTCCTCATTTCAGCTTCCGTGAACTACTCTGGGCGACCTCTCCTGTTCTTGCGCCTCTGCCATTCTCTTTGCAAAATCAGAGGTCAGCCAGGCAACACCCCCCACCCCTGCCGCCGGGTCAGCTGTGATCCTCCTGTTCCTCAATTACAAGGGAAGTTTTGAGTAAGCGCATCTGCAGATCCTCCAAGGAGTGATTCATTGCTTTCCTTCATCCAATTAGTAAAGCAGTGTCTGACTTTAAAAAGGTCAAAAAGCACGAAGTTAGATTTTCAGAGCAGTCCATCAGGATACATTTACATGCCAACAAATCAATTCAAGCAGCAGAATGAGAATTCAAATAAGCCTCCGCAAGGACAAATCTCTGGTTTTCTAGCAAATCCCTCTTTTCACTCTTATGTACGCTTCTTCAAATGGTCACACCAAACACTAAAAAGACACCCAAGTCAGGGTTCTATCCCCATCTCTGGGGTTAGAAGAACAAGAACAGAATATATCCTATTAGTCTCTGCTGGTTAACACTAAAGAAACAAAACCTGTAAAAGCTCACATTCTAGTGGGGAAGACAAAGCAACCAGTCAACGAGGCACCCAGAGAGTAAGACCCGAACCAAACCTGAACAGGACATGTAAACCGTGAAATGGGAAGTGATGCAGAAAACACTGGATGAGAATCTCTCCAAGAACGCTCAGGAAAGGTTAAAGGAAGAGTGAGCTTTTAAAAAGGAACAAGAGGGTTCGCTGATTACACATGTGGAAGCCCACTGTGCAAAGCACTGGTAGGTACTACTGGACACGCAAGCTCCAGCTTCTGTCTTTGTGGGGTTTCCATATTTATTCCTCTTCAGCTAAAATAAGTTTGAACCTCTCAAAGTTAGAGGTGGAAGAAAAACCAAGACGCACTGAGTTCAAGCCTCCCCATCCAACAGAAGAGAAAATCAAAGCTGAGGAGGTCAGCTGATGGCCCCCCAGTGCCGGCAAGGGCAGGAGCCGAAGCCTTCTCTGTAATGCGAAGCGCCCAGAGGCTGCAGGACAAAGGCGCAAACTAACACATTTTGCAAAGTCCTGGTCCTGGGTTTTCTATTTCTTTCTTTTTTTAAATTTATTGATTTTAGAGAGAAAGAGGAAGGGAGACAGGGAAAGAGGAGAAGGGGAGAGAGGGAGGCAGAGGGAAACATCCATTTGTTGTTCTACTTATTGATGCAGCCGCTGGTTGTTTCTGTATGTGCCCCAACCAGGGATGGAACCTGCAACCTTCGCTCTAAGGACGATGCTCTAACCCACCAAGCTAAGGCAGTGCTCTAATTTCTAAAATGGAGATAACACTGAGTTCTCAAATTGGTACCACTCCTTTCCTTCCCCTTTTCCACTATACTGTAAATGCTGAGTGATGTAACCAAAAGGCTAGACAGTACCCAACTGCCTCACACAGTTCTGACGGCAGACATGGAGGAGATATAGGACTTCAAGTCAGGAGTGGGGTGGTAGAAGGGAAGGTATAGTATTAATATTAGCATACAATTTTCAATACAAATAAATGATACAATCGGAAGTGACCAAGATAGGACACAAGTGCTTTGGGGAAAACAGAATTAGTTAAAAAAAATAAAATAAAATGTTTCAGTCAGTTACTCTAATGTTCCAGAACAACTCTGTACTTCAAGTAAGCAGTGCCAAGGAGGCCATTACTAGATTACAATTACAATTAAGCTCCTTTCTTTTTCTATCTCGTTTCTTGTTTAATCCCCTTTCTTCATTCCCAAGGTCCTATTTCCAGTCCTTTCATCTTCCTAACAACGTAATAAATAAGAAAACTGAGGGCCTTCCTAGTCAATCACATTTCCACTCATCTTTTATGGGAAGAAATATAGCCAACATAATGATGAAGAACATGGACTTTGCAGTCAAAACAGATCTTGGTTCAAATCCCAGTGCCACCTCTAATTCAGGTGCGTAAGTTACCAACCTAAGGACCACCACTGTATCCATTTCCAAGGTTTGTTGTAAGAACCAGATGAGCATTTATAGAAAAATGCCCAGCCCACAGTATGAACTTGCCCAATCACACATCTCAAAGGTCACCTTTCTTCTGGCAGCCAAACCAGGAAGTGGAATTAACACAGCTTTTACTAAGTTCCAATGGGGGACTGCCTCCAAATTCTCTCTCCCACACCACCTAGAGCCTGGGAATCCTAAGGGGCAAGACTCCTCCCTTGTCTCCAACTTTGCGCCTGGCCCACAGGAAGCTTTCGGCAAGGGATGACCAAACCAGCCCTGCATCACAGCCATGTTATATTCTACAGATAAGATGGGGTCATCAGTCCATAAAGGGGCCCTCAAAGAATGAGCTGTTAAAAAAAGGTACCAACCCGAAACATTCCCAACTGGACAATCAGCTATTATGTGCACAGTCATTATATCCACGCATGTCTCTAAACCCTCTCCGATCCCATTCATGTACCTGGATGTCATCTTTAGGGGAAAAGACTTCCCAAAGTATATCTCACACAGAATAAGACAGCACCTTTTGTAATTCACCTTGAGTGTACCTCTTTCAACATCTGAGAAATCGCTAACTACATATAGCTCACCTTATTTGTTTCCCTGCCTAAGGTAGGGGCCTGCCAGGAGCATGCAGAACTAAAGGCTTGGCAGCTTAAAGGCTTATAAAGTTTAAGGTGGCACCTATAAAGGTCACTGATTTTAGACATTCTTATCATAATAAGAACCCTTTCCAACTTCCTTAATTCCCAACTCACAATTCTGCAAACCTGTTGAAATCTCTACCACACACAAGTTCCACCCTACCTTCCAAACTCAGCGGAACTGCAAAAATTATTCAAAAGCTAATGTTTTCTAAATATAGAATCATTAAACACCATCAAAATCTGATATAAAAAGTGAACATTCACAAGGTAAAATAAATCAAAAAATGACTTGGAGTCCTTAATATGAACTTTTAAAAAAGCAATGGGGAAATCCCTCTTAAAAATTCCACAGAGACTAATCCTTAATTAAGTAATGTTCTTAATCAATTACCCTGACAGCTACTAACACTTCCTCAGTGGTTTTAAATCTGCGCCCCCGCCCCCAGAACGACCTCATTGGTGAGCCCATTCTAAAGCGCTGCTGGTGACGCACTGGAAAGGGGGGGCTTCGGGGCCAGGCGGCCCAGGGCTAATCCCCGCACCGCCACGCGCCACTGCAGCCTCACCCACAGGCACGCTGCCCAGCCACAGCACAGCTCACCCCACAGGCCAGGGACGGGTTAAACGAGCTAAAGAACGGAAAGCACCTCCAACGGCCCCTGGACTCTGAGGGCCACATTCTGGAAATCAAGCATTTATCTTCTAGGAATGTCCACTGTTCCCTTCCCGCCGCCCCCCCAACCTCCCATTTTGCAAAATAAACGTCAGCACCACTATGGCCACACCTCTCACCTCTAGACCTAGCGCCCTGAGGGTGTGAGGGGAGCCTGCCACTTCGCCCCTCCAAACACGCCTTCTGTGCCTAGCCCCCGAGGTTCACTTTTCTCTTCCTCTCCGTTCTCTGAGTACCCTCCGGTCTTTAAAGACAACCCAGAAATGTAAGAGTCATAAAGGTATACCAAGCCACATCACAAGCAATTCAAATCTAGTTAAATGGACCAGGGATCCATTCCTCTGTCTTCAAGTAGAATCCAAAAGGCACAAACAATTTTCTCAATCTATCGCTCCCCCAAAATATTTATAGATGGCCCCTGACTTACAATGATTTGACTCAGGATTTCTCAATTTTATGATGGTGTGAAAGTGACACGCATTCAGTAGAAGCCATACTTTGCATTTTGATCTTTTCCCAGGCTAGCAATATGCGATGCGATACTCTCTCAGGGTGCGGGGCAGTGAGGCGATTTTGCCCAAATGCAGGCTGACGTGAGCATCCCAAGCACGTTTAAGGTGCTACGCTGAGCATGAGGTTCACTTAGGTTAGATGTACTAAATAAATGCATTTCCTACTTACGGCATTTTCAACTTACAACGGATTTATCAGGACACAGCTCCTTTGTAAGTTGAGGAGCACCTGTATACCCCCAGCCTCCTTTTTCCAAATAGGCCGAGGCTGCAGAGCCCGCTGCAATGCCAACTGCACACCGATTCAAACACGCTGCCGGTAAGGGCACGCCCACCGGCAACTCTTTGGGTGCCGAGCTGGGTGAGCCCTCACACACACAAACCCAAAGCCTGGCTGAACACATTACCTGACAAAGATGACGAGAAAAACTGCCTGTAAATCAAAAAATGACTAGGATAAAGAAAACAAAATGGGTGACGGAAAAAGGATGAAGGACAACTCTATGAAGCTCTATCTGTAGTCTTACTGTTTTGTGCAATTAATGCTAGAGCATTATTAAAAGAAGCCCTTCAAGATTTTTCCCACGGGACTATTCAACAGTCTGAATGATTTTTTTTTTCCACACAAGGGGAAACACTAAAGCACAGTAGGGCGTTGTTTCTAGACATTAGTACTTCTGTTAAAATAACAGTTAAGGCTTTGAAAAAATAGACATTCTAGAGATACTATTTGCCAGACTGATGTTTTTTAAATAATCCTAAAATAACTGTCAAGATCAGTAACTTTGTTTCCATCACAAAGCTCTCAAAATAACTCCTTTTTAAAAAGCCAGCAGTCTGGGTCTGTCAAGTGAAAACTTCAAAGAACGCACCCCCTCACCAAGCAAGGGCCAAGTGACCCTGGGCACAACTCTGGATGCGCTGTGCCCAATGGCAGCCCGAAAGGGGCCTGAGATGCCAGAAAGCCAGGGAGCCAGCCTGGAAGCCATAACGTGACTTTGTTTTTCACGCAGTCCCTGGTGTAACCTGTGCAGAAGGCTTTTACTTTATTTTATTAAAGACGCTCTATGGCAACCTTGTCTTTACTAATGGAACTCAGTACTTTTTGCTTTCCTCTTTCTTGTCATCTTGCTGAAAGCTGTGGTCATTTGCTCCAAATCACCGTCATCTTTCACATGGCAAAATTTTCAAATACAAATACAAATGGGGGGTGTATGAGACCATCTTGGAGATAATTTCTTATGCAAAAATTCAAGTTTCAGGTTCTAAAAATTGAGCCTGAGGGTAGTGTTTGCTTGATAAAACCAATATCGTTTACTCCCTTCACTCCTCCCCTAATTTTCATCTACTTATAGGTAATATTGGAGGATCAAAGTTCTCAGTATTTTGCTTTCAGCACTAGAAGGAAAGATGTTACATAATTTTAACAAAAGGTAGTATTAATAATATTTAGAAGCTCATCTCTTCAATAAGCATCAATTCAGGCTAATTACTTTAATAAACCCACACTTGGATGTAGAATACCAGCTAGCCATGAAGGTAACTGCGACGCCAAGGAGCCATTGCTGGTTTCCAAATACTGTGTAAGCATACAGCCAGGAACTGTTTTTTCCCCTATGGAGTTAGGTGTGAAGAAAAGTTAAGCGAATAGTCCGAGCTGGTGTAGCTCAGTGGATTGAGTGCCGACCTGTAAATCAAAAGGTCACCGGTTCAATTCCCGCCCGGCCAGGGCACATGCCTGGGTTGCAGGCCAGGCTCCCAGTAGGGGGCGTATGAAAGGCAACCACACACTGATGTTTCTCTCCCTCTCTTTTTTCCCTCCCTTCCCCTCTCTCCACAAGTAAATAAATAAAATCTTTAAAAAGAAAAGAAAAGTGAGTGAGTATAAGTAAGTTAACTTCTAGTTCTTTTTTTCTAGTTCTTTACAGGAACAAAACTTGTAAGTAAGAAGTACAATCTATGAAGATTTAAGTTTGACTCAACTTTAGTAAGTTTAATGCCACTTGTTTCTGATGAGCAAGCTGGTTAATAGTTAAATAAATGAAAACGATCTATTCAGGACAGATTTAACCCACTACCATAAAGAATCTTAAGCATGCTGCTGACATTTTGTTGTGCTGTAAAACACAGCCTGCTCTACGTGATCATGAAATGTTAAGGAAATCAGTGCTATGCTAAAACTAAAGAATTAATGTCGTACTTAGCATCTGAAAGATAATTAATGCATTGAACTAACTATATCTACAGGATTTTATGTTTTTACTTCCTAAACAGTGTTAAATTACACATTAACTTAAGGGAGTAAACTAAAGATTCTACACATGCTCTCCTTATACAAAGACAGCATCCCCAACCTGTGTCCCATCTACTGTACCCACATTCCTACCTCCTCCCCAAGCTGGGGCCCAGCCACACCAGCCCATCAGGGACAGCCCACCGGATATCCACGCTGACCAACAGCACAGCCATCTGAGGTTTCTTGAAGGCCACTGGTTTAGTCTCAAAATAAAGCAAAGGCGAATGGGTCCACGGTTGGTTTAAACCTCAACTTCGTAGCTCAGGATGGTTCAAGGTCATTCTCACATGAGAACGTCATGGTGGTGGGAGGGGAGGAGAGATATGGTAGGATGTGAAGAGGGATTAACACTCTTGGACAATGGCCAAAAAAACAGAAGACACACAATTTACTGTGGATGCAATCTGATGGAAGGGGAGGGAGAGGAGAGAGAAGAAAGGACAAACACCCTGAAAGTGACTCATTCAAGAAGCTCTCTCTGGGCTGGGCAATAGGCAGGACCTCAGAGAGAGGGGATGGAAGGGACCCATCAGTCCTTGGAAGGGGTGTGATCAACAGAGTGAGAGACGATGCAAAGTGCACGGGTGCGGGCTTACAAAAGCTCCTAACTCTTTCAGACAGGCCCCTCCATACCCCCTCCAAAGGAGTGTCTATTTCACCATGGCTGATGTCACAGTGTCATGCCAGCAGTCTCTCTCCTTCTGATACTGAACACAGTGCAGCATGGCACTTCCTGTAAGACTGAACGAGGTGATGCAAGCCTGTGTTCTCTTTTCTTCTGTAACGTCCTTAACTTCAACACATCAAACAAAATGCCCAAGATCAACTAGAGCCCAAACTATACAATCCCATATCATTGTAGGCTGCCCTTCAAAGTTGATTATCATTTCCTTTGAATGATAGGCATTTTAATTATTATCTTCTTAGGTGAAGATAAGTTTGATTCCTCATCTAAGTGAACCACCTGAAGTCAGAGTCATCAACCTGAGTGACCTGGGAGAGACCAGACAGTTCTCCTCCTGAAATGAAATGATCTCTACACAGCAAGCCAGGGTATTGAGTCTCTGTTCTAATTTCATTGTTTTAGCAATCAGCTTAAAACAAACAATCTCATGGAGTGGTTTACACATGACTACAGATGCCTCTTCTGAAGTCATGAGCCAACAGCCTTCAACAATTTGACACCACTTCTTCTGGACCACTTTCCTAGCAAAAACACCCAGTGACTTTGGCCATCATTACTTTGGCCAACCCAGGGCCAGAAAGTTCACTCTTCTCCGCTATACCTTTTAAGTAAAAAAGATGAAAGGATGAAATCAACTGTCTAAATACAACCACCAATCTCTGTATAATATCTGGCGTTTACAATGCCTTCTAAACAACAGCAGAGCTTCCTATAGGAGGCAAGGTAGCTATGAGCTCCACCCCCATCACTAGGGAATGATCCCAGGCTTTGGGGAGGGAAGTGGCTGGCCCGTGGTCAATTTTGGAGGCAGGGGGAGGGGGCTGAGGTTGCAGGGGATCAATCAAAGGACCCGCTAAGGAGAAGCATCACATGACCTTGGACACTGGCTGTATCTGTGCACAGAAGGCCTTAGATCTGACCCGTCTACCAGCCAACCTCTTCTACTTTGTGTCGCGACCCCCACAAATGCTCTTTGCCTATCCTTCAGAACTACTAGTGGCATCAAAGGAGCCCAGTCAGCTCAGCCTTTACATGCAACTTCCCCTACCTGACAGGTTCCCCACCCACTTCTTCTTTTAGTTGCTTCCACTGACCTTTAAACTCAGCTCAAATGACAACTCTTTGAGAAGCTGACCTCCTTATTGCTCTCAGAGCCTCGGGATTACCTTACGTCACTGCACTACTCTGGCTGATTCCATCTTTTGTCCCCTTCCCTGGACTTAAGCTCTTGAGTAGGGGGTTGAGGGACAATCAGGGCATACACGTGATGGGACCTATCTCCTGCTAGCAGCACCTGACACATGGAACTGACGCTCAGTAACCGTATGTGGACGACATGAGCGAACGTGCTAATCCCAAGAAAAGCCAGGCCACCCCCCCCCCCACCCCATTCCTGTTGGCTGCCCCAGCCTGGCTCCTCTGGGCCACGAGAACGTCCCGTAAGCTAAAGGACCCTTGTAGAATTATAAGGCATGTTAGGTTTTGCAATTGGTTCTGTCTGTTTTTGCTTTATTTTCATTTTAAATGGAAAACCTCTGGTTCCCTCTATGTTGGGAGTAACTCTGAATCGCTCTCCTGGGAGGCAACGTGACAGTCACCAATCGCGGAGAACTTCCCAGGGGTCAGGCAGCCTACCTGTCAAGAGCGTGAGCTCTGAAGTCTGGGTTCAAATGAGCCCTTGGTCAACTGGGTACCTGGCCGGCATTCAGTCCACAAATATCTACTGAGCTCCTACCGTGGGCCAAGTGCTGGCGATAGTGTGGGGGCCTGGCCATTCAATCTGCAGTGCACACTTGTGATGTCAGCCTGTGAATCCCCTTGACAGCACGGACCACTGTCGCAAAGAGTCTCGCCAGCCGGTGTGTCTCCTCCCCTCATCAGACAGTAAGCGCTATGAGAGCAGAGGCCTTGTCTGTCTGGTCCACTGGTTGTCACTCCAGTGCCTTGACACGCGTGAAAAGAAGGCCTGGGTAAGTCGGACCAGGTCCCTGTGGTCCCGCGGTGCTTGTACTTTGCTGGAAAAGGTAGGCGGGGGGTGGGGGCATGAAAACTATCATGCAGGGGTGCCCGACCCGCGTGCGGCCCAACACAAAACCGTGAATTTACTTAAACACTGTATTTTTGTGATTACATGTCGTGATGTATGTAATGTGTGGCCCAGAGCCTCAGACAGGCTGGACACCCGGACGGGCTCCCCCTGGGAAGGCCCTGGCTGGCCGAGAACGCTGGCAGCACGCTAGGCTTCCTCCGGATTCCATTCCAGGCAGCTCTGGGGAGAGAAAGCACCTCCCACCCCAGCAGCTTCCCAGGGCTGCACTGACGGGGGCAACAGGCCGCGGAGACAGCAGAGGAAAGCGGGGCCAAGTCTCACTGGCCTCCCGCGGAGGCTCATTTCCTTCGCTGGTGGCCCAGCTCCGTACTAGGCTGCCCGTGTGCGCCAGGCACCCAGCAGAGAAAGGCCAGGTCCTGTCCTCACGGAGCTTCCCTTCTAGGTAGGAACACAGTGCACAAGGAGGTAAGGCGGTCCTTTCGGGGGGGTGGGAAGCGAGTGCTGACCAAAGGGCCGAGGCGCGATGGGAATGCCTGTGTGTCCAGGTGGGGTGGCCGCTCAGGGCAGACCCCTCTGGGGAGGTGGCATCTGACCTATGACCCGAAGAGGACAACCTCACGGAGAGCAGCGAAGAACCTCGAGGGCAAAGGTTGGCACCGAGGCTCACACTCAGGAGCAGAATCCCACAAACTCGACAGTAAGTTAAAATGGCAACTGTGCCGAGTGGTTGGAGCGCGAGGCGCGCACCGGCAGGCTCTGGGGAGGAGCGGCACGACCCGGACGCCCGGCTTTCCGGTGCAGGCGGCCCTCGCCAGTTCGGGGGGCGCGGGGCGCGCACGCCGTCGGACGGGGGCGGGGGCCGCGGGCCGGGCAGGGTCCGACGTCACCACCGCGCCGGCCGGTCCCTCCGGAGCGCGGGCGGCGGCGCGGGGCGGCCAGGCCTGGCTCGTGGCCGAAGGCGGCCGGCCTCCGGCTTACCTCGGAATTTGAGCTCGTGCTGCGGCTCGAGGCTCAGGACCTGCTCCACCTTCGCCATGTTCCTCCGCGGCGGGGCACCTCTGGCGGGGAGACCCCTGAGAGGTCACCTGAGGCGGGAGGAGTTAATGCTGCGCCCCCTTTAAATTTGGGAAGGCGGGGGCAGCCGGGGCGCGGGCGGGGGTCGCTGCGGGGTGCGCGCGGAGCGGGGGGGGGGGTGGCCTACGCGGTGCAAGCGCAGGGGCGGAGGGCGAGGGCGAGGCCGCGGTGCCCGGCGAGCGCACGGCACGCACGCAGCGACGCACGCAGCGGCGTACGCACGCACGCACGCACGCACGCACGCAGCAGTCTGGCTGGCTAGGACCTTCGCGCAATCGGGCGGCGGGAACCTGCGCTCCCGGAACTGCTCTTGGGGCAGTGCGCAGGCGCAGCGCTGGCCTCGGGGGCGGGGCTGGAGGGGGCGGGGCGTCGCGCTGGACTGGAGGAGGGGCGTGCCCAGGAAGCGCAGAAATGAAGACAGCCTCCGCCAAGGCTTTTTTTCCCAGGGCCCGTGGGGACCGTCAGTTGTGTTAAGTGCTTTATTCAATAATAATTAATAATAAACTTACACTTGTCTCCCCCTCATGTAGTGCCAGGCACTGTTAGAGACGTTGAAGGATAATGAAAGTTTTATTTATTCACATTATAAACACATTTATGAGTGAGCTATGTGTGCTAGGCACTGTGAAGTTTGTAAAGCACTAAGTATAAATAGTTGCCAGTTATTGCTTGTTTATTTCGTGCCACTGGTGAACGCTTTCAGTAACAGCAACAACTAAAATAAAAACTGTGCTACATTACATGTTTACTATTTAACAGACTCTGTGCTGAAACTTTTGCTAATAGATGCAACCAATGTTTAGAAATGTAATGATAAGAAAAGCTGACCTGGTCCCTACCCTCTCCCTAGAGTCTTTTGGAGAGACAGCCTTTGACTCAATAACCACACAAATAAGTTACGTGATTAAAAATTACTGGAAACCCAGATCTGCTTGGCCTCAAAAGTGAACACTACCTCATTATTGCCATCTAAATTTTACTTCATTATATAATGTTTACTACAGAAAATATGTGTTAATAGTCTCCAATATATAATAGATGAAACAAACACAGCAAATAGTTAACAGCGTTCAGTCTGTATGGCGGGCACATGTTGTTTGTACTATTCTTCTTGCTTTTCTGTATATTTGAAATGTTTCATAATAAAAAGTAGTTAAGATAATCTTTGTCTTTTAACTAGATCATTTGGTCCATTTATACTTATTATATTTACTGATATATCTGCATTTATTGCCACCATCTTATTTTGTGTTTCCTGTTTGTCATGCCTGTTTTCTTTTTCCACTCCTTTCTTGCTTCTTTAGGGCTGATTTTATTCATTCCATTTTTTTGGGGGGGGTAATATACTCTATTTCTGTTGTTTTAGTGATTACCCTAGAAATTTTCACATGGGTACTTACAAAGTCCAGTTTTTAAAATACCTTTACTTTGCTTTCTTAAAATGTCAGGACTTTGGGATACTTTAATCACCCATTCTCTCAATTATATGCTTTAATCGTACTGTATTATAAGTGTAATCCTTTCCTTTTTCACCCCATGAGTTATTACTAAGTTGTTTTAGACAGTCGATGTTAGTTTAGACTCAAACACACAGTTGCCAGTTTCTCTGCTTCTCTTTTCTTCTTGCATCTCAGAACTTACAGCTAGGATCACTTTTAAATTCTATTTCAGTGAGGGCTTGTTGGAACTGTTCGAGCAACAACAATAAATAACATCATATTGGATTATAACCCAAAGTAGAAAATAAATATCCATGAGTTCATACTGATATAAATAAATGATTGAGTAAATAAATAGACTATTTGGAAAAAATTCCCAAACTCCCTACTCCTTCAGTGAGAACTGTGCTTAGTGATATTCTTTCAAAGAGTACAGTATGGGAAGTAGAAAAATAACGACTCTCTCAGGAGAGACCTGGCAAACAGCACCTCAGCCAGGTGACCACACTCAGCCTGAGGGTGTGGGCCTTGCTGTGATGTAACCGGAAGGGCACTTGGCCTCTGGGGTCTCTTCCCCGCAAGTCCACTCTAATTATAAGGAAAACGTCAGAGAAACCCAAACTGAAGGATGTCCTACAACATACCCAAGCAGAACTCCTCGAATGTCAAGGTCATCAAATACAAGGAAAGTCTGAAAAACTCACAGCCCCGAGAGGCGAAGACTAGATGACATGTGGCATCCTGAATGGCGTCTTAGAACAGAAGAAGGGCGTCGGTGGACAAAGTCAGGGGAGGGGTGGGCTGGTCGGGGGGAAATGGACAAAACTGCCCTTGAACAACAATAAAAAAAAGGTTAAAGGGCATCGGGAATACCAAGAAAATCTGCATAAAAAAGGAACTTCAGTTAAAAATGGCATATTAATGTATGAATAGCAGTTCATCAGTTGTGACAAATATACTCATTAATGTGAGACATGAACAGCAGGGGAAACAGTGCTGGACATGCACAAACTCTGTTTACTATCTTTGCAACTTTTCTGTAACTCCCAAATTTTTCTAAATTAAAAGTGTATTTAAAATATTTTTATTGGCTTTCAACCTCCTATATTGGCGTTTCCTGCGGTGCGAACTGTGACTGTTGCCCTCTGGCCCTCAAATCCTTCAATGACCAGAATGTGCAGTGCAGAACCACGGTGAGGAAATGGATGGCCCCGTGGGATTCATGTCATCGTCTTGCCCCACTTCTAGCTCTGGGAATGCCACCACTCCTGGCTGTCCAAATCCCGCCCAGCTTCCACGGCTTCCATCGCTCACTCATTTTCTCATTCATTTCCTCACCTAAGCAGATTCCACTGCCTGAGCATCCTGCAGCGGGTGCATTTAGCCTGAGCTAAAAAGATCCTCACTGTCTAGTGAGCAGAGTTGAAAGAAAAAAAAAATCACGCAATTAATTACAATCTGTGGTAAGTGCTAAAACGGATGAGAAGAATGCTGTGGAGAGACAACGAACCTGACTCTGGGGCTGGGAGAAAACTTCAAAGCTCAGAAGTATTAGAGAATAATAGTCTTGGGAAAATAGAAGGATCTTGCCAGGCAGAGAAGAGAGGGAAGGGTTCTCCAAGTGGAGATACAGCATATGGAAAGGCCCTGGGGTACATGGCCTGCCCGGGTCTGCTTGAGGAAAGGCAAGGAGTAAGAACAGTTTCTCAGATTTCCTTAGCTTCTGCTGTGTATCAGACAGTGTATTAGAATAAGTATCGGTTTCCTGCAGCGCCGTAACAAATTACCACAAAATTCAGTGACTAACAGTTCTGCAGGTTAGAAGTCTGAAACTGGGTCTTCCAAGGCTCAACTCTGCACTGTGGCTAGAGACACCTTGACCTTTCCAGCTTCGGGGGGTGGGTCGTATTCCTTGTCTCCTGGCACCTTCGTCTCTGAAGCCAGCAGTGTAGCGTCTTCAGTCTTCTGTCTCGGACCTCTGTTCCCCTCCTACTGCGTGTGGGCCTGTGGGCCAGATGCTGCACCAACTGCTTTGTTCCTGTTCACTTACTTAATCCTCGCAACATCAAGACAAATCACTTGTCTCCCCTTTAAAATTTTTTCTTTAATTTTTAAAAATTTATTGATTTTATCTCAGATATTCCATGCAGCAACATTTTCACTGACATGTCCCCTAGAGCAAGGGGCATAAAGGAATAAACAAATGGGACTTCATCAAATTAAAAAGCTTCTGCACGGCTAAAGAAAACATCAGCAAAGTGAAAAGGGAACCAGCTGTATGGGAAAATGTATTTGCCAACGATACATCAGACAAGGGGTTGATCTCCAACATACATAAAGAACTCACATGACTCCACTCTAGGGAGACAAACCACCCAATTAAGAAATGAGCAAAGGACCTGAACAGACACTTCTCCAAGGAGGACATACACAGGGCCCAGAGACACGAGAAAGGATGCTCAGCATCACTAGACATCAGAGAGATGCAAATTAAAACCACAATGAGATACCACTTCACACCGGTCAGAATGGCTACCCTAAACAAATGAACAAACAACAAGTGCCGCGAGGATGTGGAGAAAAGGGAACCCCGGGGCACTGTTGGCAGGAATGCAGACTGGTGCAGCCACTGTGGAAAACAGTATGG
Organism: Mormoops blainvillei; assembly: GCA_004026545.1. Classification (NCBI taxonomy): domain Eukaryota; kingdom Metazoa; phylum Chordata; class Mammalia; order Chiroptera; family Mormoopidae; genus Mormoops; species Mormoops blainvillei. The sequence continues at coordinate 30,848 of PVJD01002676.1, read as the reverse complement.
AATTACCTTAAAAAAACTAAAAACGGACCTGCCTTTTGACCCAGCAATTCCACTGCTAGGATTATACCCTAAGAACCCTGAAACACCAATTCAAAAGAACCTGCGCATCCCAATGTTCAAAGCAGCACAATTTACAACAGCCAAGTGTTGGAAGCAACCTAGGTGCCCATCAGTAAATGAGTGGATCAAAAATCTGTGGAACATTTACACAGCGGAATACTACACAGCGGAAAGGAAGAAGGAGCTCCTGTCCTTCGCTACAGCATGGATGGATCTGGAGAGCATTATGCTGAGTGAAATAAGCCAGGCGGTAAAAGACAAATACCCTATGATTTCACCTATAAGTGGAGACTAATCAACAGAACAAACAAGCAAGTTAAATGTAACCAGAGACATTGAAGTGAAGAACAAACTAACTGAAAAGAAGGGAGGGGGGAGGAGAAGAATGGGGTGTGGGGTGGGAACAAGGGAAGGGTGGTCAAAGAACATATATGGGGGACTCATGGACAAAGTCGAGGCGGGGTGCGATCAAGGGTGGGAGGAGGGGGGAATGGTGGTGGGAAAATGGACAAAACTGTACTTGAACAACAAGAAAAGAGAGTAAAAAAAAATTGATTTTCGAGAGGGTGAGGGGAGAGAGACAGAGAGAGAGAGATCAATTTGTTGTTTCACTCACTTATGCATTCATTGGTGGTTTCTTGTATGTGCCCTGACCAGGTATTGAACCTGCAACCTTGGTGTATCAGGACAGCACTCTAACCAACTGAGCTACCCAGCCAGGACTTATCCCCACCTCACAGATGAAGAGACCAAGGCCCCAAGAAATGCAGCCAGCAAGGGCCAGGGGAGGAAGGATCTTCTGTTATGCCTCAGAGTCTAGGCTTTGGCTTTGGATATCCTTGGCTGTCCCAACGTTTTTATACAGAGGAGTAACATGACCAATTATATTGTTTTTTAAATTCTTTTTTCATTTGTTTTAAATTTAAAAATGTTAATGTATTTCTAAATGTAAAAACTTTAATGTTTTGCTTCTAAATAAAGTATTTTGCAATGATTTGAGATTTACAGAGAAGGGGCAAAGGTTGTACAGAGTCTGTCTGCGCCCGCCCCCCACCCCAAGCAGTTTCCCTGAAGTGATCGTTTTACTTCATTTTACGTGACCATGGTAGCAACACTGGAACGTTATTATTAACTAAACTGCAGACTGTTTTGCATGTCACCAGTTTTTCCACTAAGGTCCTTTTCCTGTTCCAGGATCCAGTCCAGGACACCACACTGCATTTTGCATACTTAGCAAACTCATTTTTCACAGTGATTCTCAGAAAGCAGACTGGGGGGCGGACTAGTACCAACAGCTGAGCCCCCAGTGACCAAGTGCCACGTGACAGGTACTCCTCTCACAGGTTCATGGGTATCACTCATACATTCTCACCACAACGAGGCAGTAACATTGTCGCCTCTGGCTCAGAGGAGGAAAGGAGCACAGGGAGGTTTAGAAATCTGCCTGAGGCCCTGGCCGGCTAGCTCAGCTTGTTAGAGTGTCGTCCTAATATGCCAAGGTTGTGGGTTCAATCCCTGGTTAGGGTGCATACAAGAATCAACCAATTAATGTATCAATAAGTGGAACAAAAAATTGATGTTTCTCTCTCCCTTCCCCTTCCTGTCTCTAAAATCAGTAAGTAAACAAATTTAAAAAATGAAGAAATTTGCCTAAGGGGAACTAGAGTTGGAGAATGAGATGAAATGGAACACAGGGGCAGAGGAGGGGCACATTTCTCAGACATAGGGGTGGCAGAGGGGGCCACGGTGGGGGTGTGAGGCCATGAAGGACACCCTGGAGAATCCCAATGGCCCTGCCACAGGCCCTTTGCACTCACGGTTCCCTGCCCTACAGGGCCCTTCCCTTGGCTGCCTTTATATCGCCACCACCACTGGACAACTTCTTGAGTGCCTGCTGCCTGTCAGGCACCGCGCTAGGTGCTGGTGCGGGGGGGCATGCCAGGTACTTCTGCACAGGAGAAAGAAAACTAACCTTGGGGAGGGGGTTCTATGAAAAGGTGGCCGTGGATGGGCGTGAGCGGGGCCAGGCGCTGTTCTGGAAGGCTCCCCGCCGCTGCTGTCCAGCCCCAGCTTCCTCGTCAGTCACAGTTGTCTTCCCGGCACGTTGCCAAGGTGGAATTACTTCTTTTTTCATTTATCTGTCCGTCTCTCCATTAGGAAGCAACTTTCGTACATGGTCCTTCCCTGAAGCACAACGACTAAGGGAGGAGAAATGAAGAAGGAAGGAAGGGGAGAAGGGGAGGGAGGGGGAGACAGACCCAGGGGTACCAGGCCTTGAAGTTTTGGGACTGGCTTGCACCCGGAATTTGTTAGAATGCTCGCAGACCTAGCAGTTCAGAATTGGCGTGGATGGGGGTTGGGAAGATTGTGGGGTCAGTGCTCCCTCACAAAGAGGGGCGCAGCCCTGCGACCTAGTCCTGGCCCTAGAGGGGCCCCTCCAGCCTCAGGCAGGAGAACGGGGCGTCTCAGCGGGCGACGTGCCCCTCAGGAGGCTCTGCAGGGCTGCGTCTGGGGATGGAGCTTTACCCCTCTTCCCAGAAGCCAGTTCTGCCCCCACCCCCGCACCCCCACCCCCGCATCCCTTAGTTCTTTACTCCCAACAGTGGGCTCTGGGTCCCTAGCTCTGTGCCTGGCACATGAACGTGTTTGATGAAAGAAGGAAATAATGTAATTAAAAATTTGAGGGGTGGGGTCGGTCAGGGGGCCGGTGAGGGTCTCCTGGGTCCTTAGGACTCCTCCCCAGGCACCCCGAAGGCCACATTTGCATACAAATAATTGATATTCTAATTACGAATCATTGGTATTGATTTATTAAGCAGATCCCTGGAGGATCTCTGGAAGATAATTAGATTCCACGCCCCTTCGGGGGAAGGCAGGCGTATTTATCTCATTGTCCCCCGTGGCAGTGGGAGGCAGGCGCCGTGTCCATGTTTGATGAGGCAGGGGGTGAGCGTGGGGAGGAGTTTATGGGGTCCCCACAGGTCATCCCAGTGTGCTGGGCATGGGCGGGCAGGGGATGCATCCTTGTGTAGGTACATTTGCAAACCTCTTTCCCCACCCCGCCACGCTCAGTGACTTTTCACTGCGTGGCCTTCATTCACGGAGGGGCGCACTGGCTGAGCCCTGGGGACCAAGATACAAAAGACATGCAGCCCCCTCTGTCCCTGTCCAGCCAGGAGACGAAGCAAAGCGAGGCAGTGTCCAGCGGAGGCTGGAGGCTGCGGGCGCCAGCCTCTCTCCCCAAGTCACCGCAATTCAGTGACATGGTAGGTAAACATTGCTAATGTAAAACAGATTGTGCGACCAGTGAGGAAAGGCATCAGTAGGAAACTTTGCTGTTTCATTGATCTGATTTTAAAAGACTGGGCCTGCTCTGTGAATGCAGCTCCGAGTCCTCCCGCCTCTGCAGTCCTTCCGACCTACTGACCGCGGCCAGGGCCCTCTGAGGACAGACACCTTTCAGCAACCTCGGGTTGGTGGGTTGGTCATCCGGGTCAGAAGAGGAGGGATCCCTGAATGCCGGACCTTAGGGCTCAGAGACTGAGGCTTGGAGGCAGGGACAGAGAGCTGGGACAGGTAGAGGCGGTTGCAAATTTGTTTCTCCATTTTCACGTTCCTCCAACCCACTTCCAGAAATACTCAGGGCCACAGATGCTCCAGTGACTGCCACGACTTCACTTTTCCATCTAGGGAACAACGAAAACAAGCCCCTACACTATGTAAAGCAAATGCAGCATTCTAAGAAAGCCACATCGTTGCTGTGAGCCCCACGGCTTCAACTGCTGAGGGCTAGGCCACCTGTAAGGAGACGGGGAGGCAAATGACTAAGCTGTTGGCAACCGCACCCTTCCGCCCAAGCAAGGGCCCTGGGGCCACACCTATAGTCGAACCAGTTGGGATTCTCACTGTGGGGAGAGGGGTGGGAGGGGCAAGCACACGCTGCTGGGTGGGGTGATTTTGTGACCGGGTGGGCAGGCCGCAGCCAGCACACAGCTGTGCCTGGCAGAACGGCCACCTAACCCTCTCTCCTCAGAGGGGCTGGGGGAGGGAATGTCTGGTCAGGCTCGGGGGGCGGACAACGCTGCTGTTGGGTCCAGGCTCAGTAAGGTAACAGAGGGGTCTGGGTTTTGTCTTGACACACCATTGTCACGGGGCGGCCTTGTGTCCTGTGAAACCGTTCATGTTCTAGGAGGGAGCCCACCAGGCCAGCTGCGTGCGCCAGCCAGCTCCTGGCTGCCAAGGCCTGTTTTCTCCCTCTCAATGCCCATGCCTCAGTTTCCTCCTCCGAAGGTGGGGGATAGTGAAGGTTTCTACCTCTCACGGTTGGGGAAGATTCAATGAACAAACAAGTTCAGTTCGTCCCACAGAGAAATCATGAGTCCGTCACGTGGCAGAGGCCCCCTGACCCCAAACGCGGCCCCTGCAGGGACGAGGGCATTCACGCCTGGTTCTTCATCGGGAGCTGGTAACTTAGAGACATCCCATGTCCCTGATCTTTACGTGTTTTAAATAAAAGCAAATGATTCTAAAATTGTAGCAATTATAACAAGGGCCATAGCGTGGGCAGCCTGTTACCTCCCGCGATGGGAGAGGCGTCTCCTGGTCTTCACCTCTCAGATCAACTCCTGACTGCAGTCCTAGGGTGTCTGTGAAAACGGCCAGAGTGTGAGAGGAGTCACAACACATGGTCCTGGGGTTCGTTGATTTATTTCTGTGTCCGAGACGTCAGGCTTTGCCATGGCAGGACTGTGACATCTGACAATGCAATCGGCCTCGTGAGGCTGGCACCTGGGCGCGGGGGGGTGGGGTGGGTGGGGCGCCTCTTTAGGTGGCGGCAGTGGCGGGGGCAGGGGCAGGGCCCGGCTGCACCGTTCCCAGGCTCGCCACCTCTCCAGCTGTCCGAGCCAACCCCGCCTTCACCTTTCTCCCCACTCCAGGCCTCGAAGCTTCTCCCATCCAAAGCCCTCTGACCCTGTTCTGCCCCCGTAGCCAGGGCTACAAGGAAACCTTTTGTCTTTTTCTCATTTTATTTTGCAATTTAAGTTGCTTGTCTTCTCCTTTTGTTTCTGTGTGCACTCACAGGCATGTGTGTATGTATTTTTTTAAGAACTACAGCATTATGGGAAATAAAGGCAAACTTAAAAATTTTTTTTAAAAAATTTTATTGATTTGTGAGAGAAGGAGGGGAAGAGAGAGAGAAACATCGATTTGTTGTTCTGCCTATTTATGCATTTATAGGCTGATTCTGGTATGTGCCTTGACTAGGGATTGAACCAACAACCATGGTGTATGGGGACAATGCTGTAACCAACTGAACTACCCAGCCAGGACTGAAGGCAAACTTTTATATGTTTATGCATAATAGAGAAACAACACGGAAGTTCCTAATGGACCCACGGTGAAAACAGAAGGCCCTCAGTGTGTGTGGCTGTATTCGTTACATGCGAGGGCTAATCGCGGTATTTCCATGCTCATTATTGGTGGGATTAACACTATTGATTTATAGAGCTTGACTGCTTGTTACCATGAGCTATTCGCGGTAGCCCCATAAAGTCTGCGTCATTGTCCTTTAGTACATAAAGCCACACCCCCACTTGTAGAGGAGGTAGCCCAAGGTTAAGCACAGCTGCTGAGTCAGCAAAATGCCGCCCGTCTTCTGGCTGCCCTTGGAGCCCCCCTCTGAAAGCTGAGCCTCGAGTCATCATTTCAGAGAATATCCCAAATCCACACAACGCTAGTCCGCTTCTTGAAACGCTCTCTTGAAGATTTCTGGGTCTCGGGAAACCTGCACAGCGTTTGAATCCGCCGCCCCCTGCCCTACCCCTGTGCCGGTGAGCCTTGCCTTTCCCTACTGGCGACAGAATTCTGTTTCCCCTCCAGGTGACTGAGCTGCTTTGGGAGGGGAGAGGGTAACCTGACACCCACAATAAGCATCTCCACTTGCTGTCCTGTAAGAGGCTTCAAAACTTGCTGTCTTTTCATCACCCACAAAGTCGTCAACAGGCCATTTGTAAAAACTCCCCCTCGGCCACCCATGTTCCCATCTCCAGTTACGTTCGGGAGATTTGTTTGGGGAGAAGTAACTTAAGAAGGAGAAAGGAGGAAGAAGCCCCGCAGGGATCCTGCTTCTCTTATGTGGGGTTATCCCACTGGAAATAGGAAATACAACAATAAATTCGAGCATGACGTTCTTGCTGGGCTGTTTTATGACTCCAGGGCCCAGACGCTAAGTGACTGGTTCAGGCGGCACATCACCCTGTCGGTAAAGAGGCCCCAGGCCATGGCTGTAGTGTCTTTTTTTTTTTTTAAATTAAAACAAAACAAAATTATGGTGTGTTCTCATTTCCATGCAAAGACAACATGACCTGACCCCCTCGCTGGAGCAGCCGATGGAAACGCTAATGGGGACGACAGTCCTCCACCGCCCTCAGGCTGTGCATTAACCTCACATTTCCATCACTCCAAACCCCTACACTGTTTTCCCCCCTGCAAAATGCCCTTTTGCTAATCCAGTGGAGCCGCTGCAACCTTCCCATGAGATTCTCCGAGTCTTTTATTTAAGAGAGGCCTGAAGGCAACATTCTACGCTGAGGGTGGAGAGTTCTGGTCGTCTGGGTGCCCTGCTTCGCGCCTCTCTAACAGTGGTATTTGTGGTTGTGTCACCTGCATGCAAATTTCTTAAAAGGGCGTCTCTGCATTCTTGCACTGTTTCTTGGGAGATGCTGGAAGGTTGTGCTGAACATAAAAAATTGAAATGACCAGAGGTCTGATGAAAATCATACTTAACAAACTGATGCATTTGGACGAGGCATTAGCTTATGAAGTCTTTTTTCCTGCCTGTCTTGCAACCTCCGGCAGTAGTTCTCAGAAAGAGATAATTTCATACTCATGGTGGGTACATTCTAGAAGGCTGATGATGCTTGACTTCCCAACCAGTGTTTTCAGTGGAGAATTATATTTTCCGCTAGTATTATTGTAAGCCGAACAACTAAACATTTTAAAAGGTCTTGCATTTTATTTCATAATTTCCTGTCTTAATGGAAACTCGTTCTTAAGTCCTAATGGAAAAAAAACCCCTGCCATAAACAGTAGGTTGCTTAGAAACCTGGGTCCGTGGTTTGGTTTTTCTATGCTTTAAGGGCAAGCAGCCCGTGGCTTATATAAAAATACAGCAAAGCTGCTTTGTGTATGCATTTCAAACATCCTCGTCTGTGCTAATTGGTTTCTTCCCTTTGGGCGCAGAGTCGTCCTTTTTCTCGGAGTCTGTCGGTAAGACTGGCCTCGGCCACAGCGTTGATTGACAGGCTCTAGACGAATATTCTCCTTCATAACATATATTTATCCCCCTTCTGAGAGGACATAGGACAGCTTGAAAAGCTATGTATCCAGTATCAAAATAACTTTTAGAAGTATAGAAACACATATAAAAACAGAAAGTGAAAAAAGGTGACAGTTCTGTCATCCACGCTGCTCTCTGTTGCGGAAACTGCTGCCAACAGCTCCAAGTCCACACGGGGTCCGGCAGCGGTAACGCCCGCTGGAGCGCGGTTGGTAGGGTAATAACATGGGTGGAATAATTTATAGTTTTAATTTGAACATTTCACCTAAAATGTCATACGGTGTGCTTGAGTGGGATATTCTTACGTTACAGAATTACGTGAGTATGATTTTGTAATAAGAGATTTTTGTAATAAAAAAGGGGTGTTATTTGGGCTGGACCCCGTATTCCAGATTTACAGAGCTTGCACACGTAACTGCGTGTGTGTGCGTAAACGTGTCTTATACACATGGAGTCACACTCTGCACATTCTGAAGCGCTGTCTTCCTTTCTCGTGTAGCTACACAGCTACACACACGCCCAGTTTGCCATGCACGTGTGTATGGGGCGGCTCAGGTTCCTTTGCCAGCAGCCATCCGCGAGGCCGCCACGACCATGCTTCTCCAGCTGGGAGTTCTTCCACGGCATCCCCGGGGCCATGTCTTTAGCTGTGGATCAAGGGAGGGGTCCTGTCCAAAAGGCTGGACGTGCTCCCACAGAGGGGTTTCAGGTGGCAGTTCCTGTCCCTGCACTGTCACTAACAGGCCAGAGACCATAGTTCACTGTTGCTTGAATGGGCATTAGTGTGCTTTAGCCTCTTTTATTTGTTAATTTACTGTCTGTATTTTCTTTTTCGGGAATTGCCATTTCATGTAATGGGTCCTTTTATTTCCCCTTCTGAGGGTAGTTCATTTTGCTTTAGAGACAGGAATCCGTTCTGTTATCAAGGTAGCAAACGTGTCCTCCCCAGTTTGGCTCACCTTTCAACTTTCTTTATAGCTGTTTCTGGTCTGACCACGTAGCCCGATGGGGGGCCGGAGGGCCGTGACTCTGCACCTTCCCCCACACGCAGCTCCAGCCACGGCTGTGTGCACTACACAGGACGCCAGTGGAGGTGCACTGAGACACAGACTCCCCTTCAGGCACGGTTTAAAAGCCCTGCAAAACATCCATCGACTAGGAAAACGCAAACCCCCCTAAATGATAGCACCATACACCTGCCGGCATGGCTGAAATCGAGCATCGAATGTTGGCGAGGATGCTGAGCAATTGGAAACCTCATCTGCTGCAGGTGGGCGTTTACTGCGAGGCCACTTTAGGAAACTGTAGGCACTAAAGCGAAAACAAACCAACCTACAGATACATCAATCTCTCGTGACACAGTAATTCACTCCGGGGTATATGTCCAATAGAAATCCGTGCAGGGGCGCCAAAGTCGTGTGAAGAGTGTCCGTTGTGGTACATTCCCAATAGCCCAAGCCTGGAGACAACGCAATGCCTGTGAACTGGGAACGGACAGGTAAGCGGCTCCGCGCCCACACAGCGGTACAGCGCGTGGCGGTGAGCGCGGGCGCGGGGCCACCTGCCGCGTTGAACGGAAGCAGCCCAGCCCTGGGGCACGTATCCTGTGGTTCCACGTGGTTGGCGTCTCGGTCCAATTCAAAGGCAGGCAAAGCTAATCTGTGGCATTAGCAAACAGGAGAGTGACCGGAAGGGGGCACGGGGCGCGGCCTCTGGCATGTGGGTGATGTCCAGTTTTTCCACGAGTGGGGGTTACATGGATAGGTCTCCTTTGGGAAAATGTATTGAGGTGGACACAAGATTTATGGAGTTTTCTGTACGTTATACTTCAAAAAATGCAGGAACCAAATAAAATACAGAACTCATAACAAACAGTTATTTCAACTGGATCAGATATGGATTGTCAGAGAGATGGCTTTTAAGAACTAATTCCACGTGAGCGCTTGCTCTACGGCCACGCTGTGCCGAAAGTCAGTACACGAGGAGCGGCGTCACGCCGCAGCACGCGGTGGGCTCTCTCCCCTTCCCGCTCTGTCGGGCGGTCAAGGACTTTGTCTAGAACTGCACAGCCTTGAGAGGGGCTGAGCTGAGACTCAGCCCCAAGTCTGTCCGTCGTCGCAAGCCCTGCCCGGGTCCCTCGTTAGAACATGTCGGTCCTCTCAACAGAACCGCAAAACGTAGGCAGATGTACTTCTATCTCAGGGGGATCTCTCCGAGAAAATGTCCCTCTGTGGGCAGTGAACGGCACAGAGGGACTCCAGGGGTAACATCAACACCAGGAGGGACATTTGCTGGCACCTTTGATGAACTCTCCCAGTAATGGGCAATGACATGAAGTTTTTCTCCCGGGAACCAAGCGGGGCCCCTCACTGTTCCTGGGATTTCCTCTGACGCTCAGCCCCTCAGGGCCTTTGCGGCCGCCTCCAGCACCCCGGCTCGCTGTAACTATGGGGGACACGAGTTCGTGGAGAGGGGGCAGCTCACGAACGGAGAGGCAGGAAGCTGGGGGACCGGATGGGCGCCTGTGTATAGCTTGCTGCTCGCCAGACACTACGGCTATGGCGACCGGAGTTCTGCTGTTTGTTTTCAGAAAACCATTTTAAAACAACTTCAGAATGTTTGGTTAAGAAAAACGGGTGATGCATACTCTCACAAAGAGAAACCATTTGAAAGGCAAACACATATATTTATAAACATAGCATTTTATTAACAAAACGTTTACACCCTTCTTACAATACAACAAATTTTGTAGTGATTCAGCACGTTATCCTCTATAAAAGTTGAAGACAGAATATTCAAGCTAAAACAATACAGGTTTAAAGTAGGTCAAATCAACCACCATTTGCAAACTATCTACCACCAGCATAAGTAAAAACAGAAAAATCTTACAACAAAAATCCAAAGATGTAGTTTTTCTTTTGTCAGCATCTACAAACAGTACAGACATCATACGGTTTATCTGTAGACTCAGGTCCAGCCCAAGGTTACGACTGCAAAAATAAAGTCTTTACACACCCATGTAAGCTTGGCAAACCATCATTACAATATTTCATCACAGGTAATCAAGCGATGCGTCATGCAGGGAAGCCACGGCTATAAATCTGGGCTGTTTATAGTGCTAGCAAGCGGTCAAAACTGGAAGCAACTTCGTTTTATTCTTTTCATAACAGACCCTATTATAAAAAGGCACAAATGTCTTACCCCTTGCATCAGGTCTTGAAAAGGCATGACATTCTTAGGAGACATAAGAATTGCTGGTATGACGGCTTAACTTTTTTTTAATCTAATGTTTAGGCTCGCTTTCAGATTCCGTAGCTGTTTCTCCTAAAGACTATGGCCTCGGATTTTTTACATCCTTTGACAAATTGCTCTATTACAAACGAGGCAAAGTTCTGATACACTATCTCAGTACCAACGGTAGAAAACATTCTGTCACTCGGTCATGCTGCCACTGTAAGTCAGTGCTGCCCACAGCCTCTATTGAAATAGGGGAGCTCTTCACCTAAAATTAGCCGTGTTTTCTGACGGCCCTGGTTGTGTCTTGCCTCCCTGGTTGGACGTGGTGAGCAAACCCTACTGCTCTCGGCACGGAAGGCAGCGCACAAGGAATGTCACGTGCACTTAGGAGGTGGCTGGTCCCCTGCGCCTTTAAGGGAAAGCCCACTGCAAAATGAGAAGAGAAATAAGGCAAGAAGTCCGCTTCCATCACAGAGAAGGCAAGACATCAATTCTTAAGAAGGTTGGAGGCATGACTGACAATCGTGTGAGTGACTCATAAAGTGAAATGATGGAAAGACGGGGCTGGATGAGAGTGAGAAAGAAAATCTTTTCCAGAGCAGTAAAGCTGTGTCTACACAATACAACAAATGGTGTAGAAAACAGAGCCGCCAATCAGCTGCTCTGAGTAGCCGGCTGCCGAAAATTTTTCCTGCAGTGAATCGACCGGTCACGGTGACATCATGTGCGTGGTCCATACTAAGGAAAAGTGTCACAGCTTATGTAATAAACTCAGGTGTAAAGTAACAGGAGGCACACAAATTCGAGCTCTGCTTTAGAAAAATTTCAGGGGGTAAAACGGACTATTCACAGGTAAATTTAATGAAAACACTCATTAAGGACAAAAGAGATTACGATTAAGCCCCAAAGTGAGGTCACGTGTTGCCACATGCGGACCGTGTTCGCAAGTGGGTGTGTGTGCTTCCTGTCCCCACCGGCTGACTCGCCTCCCTCGGCCTTTTCTACAGCATGGTATGACTTCGCGGGAGTTTCCTGGACAATTTCAGTTCTGAGTAAAGATTATCGGCCCTGGGTACAAAATGCTATTTTAGAGATAATTTTCTCCAAAGTAGCACTGATATTAAATAAATTGCTTCCGGAAACACTGAAAAGTTCCTGAATCAAGAAGTGGCATTGAAACCAGCATGTTTTGTTTCTCTTGCATGTCAAAGAAGAACATTAAGGTCTACTGTTTAAAATTGTCACCTGAAGAAGGCCCTTTCAGAAACTCATTACTGTCTTAGGTGTTCCCATTAATTGGCTGCATTCTTGACATTTGAATTCCTAAAGGAGCCCAGAATTTTGTCTGTTTCAATTCTGCAGCATTTTGGCGAGGCACACTGGGCGCTGTACACATCTGAAAATGAACTGGCAATACATTAAACATTTCTTTTTGGTTAAATTTAAGGCTCCATGATTTTAATTCCAGTATCTACCAATGACACATTCTAATCTATCTAAAATGTTCAACATAATAAAAAGAAAAGATGAAAGGTTTTTCTTTTTATTGAACTTCTGAATCTTTTTGTTTTGAAGCCCCAAATATTCTAGCATATCCATAACTGATTATATTCTAAAACGAAAGAACACAGATATTAGTTATTCCTGATGGTACAGACCATCAAATTACGGTTGATCTATTCTACTGGAAGTCCTTCTCGATTTGGGAAGTAAATCATTTTCCCATATGCTAAGAGGATCCTGAGGACAAACTGAGAAATATGGGCAGTCTTGGTTGTATTTATCCACTTTCTTCATTATGTCTAATGAAACTTCATTGCAAGTCTCCCACTTATCATTCTCTCGAATTGAAAAAGTGGAGGCTCCTGAAAAAATGTAGTACCCTCCTAATATTTTTTAGACTTTCATTTGCACAAAGAACAGGACGAATGCCCCACAATTCCATTAATGTTTCTTGCAAATCGGGTAATCAAATTGCCTGGATTTCTATTACTGGAAGTCAGGACAAGTAACTCCGCTGTCCAGAGAAATTGGCAGAGGTTGTTTCTTTCAGTCCTGAGCTAAAGCCCACACCCACCTCCCTCTTCTGAAGCTATACAGCACAATGTGGACCGAGTGGAGAAATTGCTGTCTGGACTATTATTTAGCTCCTAAACATTACCTTGAATCATTTGAAAATTTCTGATGGGCCAAGCTAATTGAAGGCAGGAATGCAGTAACAACTTGACCCTTGAAGGTACATTCCATTTCTTCCTTTAAAAAATATTAACTGTTAAGAGGTAGACTATCTCCTAAAGTCGAACAGTAAACAGAAGTCATGCTGCTAGTCTAAAACAAATTTAAACAACAAAAGCTTTTTTACAGGTTTACACTGCCCGGCTTACTGTTAGAGGGTCAGGAGGACAACGCACAGCCCGGTGTGGGCGGAGTGGGAGCCGCGGGCAGGGGAGCCCTCACTCCCCTCAGTGCTCTAAGGCAGGTGCCAGTACGGGTCAGGTTCGGGGACATCCGCTAACTTTTGCCCAGAAGGAGCGGGTTCTCTCATTACTTCTCCAGGTTCTTGTAGAGACATCTGAGTGTGTCTTGCACATAATATGCTCTGCACCAGTATATGATACACTGAGGGGCCACGAGTCACGTTTTCAGTTTGGAAATAAGGAGAAATGCTTATAGGAATTAATATCATCTCTTTTGCAATTCTTTCTTGGAATGTGGCAGATGCACAAGAACAAAGGCCTTTTCGAGCTCGGAGGCGGGCCCGCCCCCCGGTGCAGTGGCATCTGAACCGAGCCCACCGCGCCTCACAGTGCCACGCCACGCCACGCCACGCCACACAAGCGCGCCGGTCTCCTCTGCGGGCTGCCACGGGCCAGCTCCCGGGACACAGGTCCAGCACCGCCTCTCCCGGCTCCCTTTAGAACACCCCCTACGCCTGCTCTCCTTTTTGAGCACAGAAAAGAAACAGAGAAAGACCTAAAGAGACGTGGAGAAATTAAATGTGATTTCCTCCCCCCTTTTTTTATATGTTTAAAAAGAATGACAATTGAGAACCTCAAGGGTGACACCAGTCCCCAGAGGAGGAGATCATGCCTCTCATACAAAAGGCTCGATCCTTTCATAGGAGGGGAGGCAGGCGCTTCAAACAAAATCATAAATGGGCAACAAAGTGTGTTATTTTAAAGGAACGCCATCTTTTCATTGCTGTGTGAAGAACGCGCCCTGCCTGTGGCTGAAAAGCAGGTGATGGGAGTTCATTTGGGACCTGAAGGGCCCGCATATAGGTACTTCTCCCCAATCACTTCTTAAAGAGAAATTACAATGAAGGACACTTGATCATACTCTTACTTTGTTCTTTTAATCACCAAATGATAGTTAATTAGTTATCAGAGGATCAGAAAAACACTTGTGTGGGAAGAGACTTCTGGAGACCCACGGTTCCTAGGATTAGACACCTGCAAAGAGCTTATTTCGATGTCTCCGAGAGGAATCAATATACATTTGCAGCTACCAAATTAATGATGTTTCTCTTTTCAGTCCCTCACGTTAAAAAAAAAAATGGCACGGTGTCACATGGGATCCAAGAGTGGATTTTTATAGATGGGTTATACCTCGATTCCTTTGAAATCTAGCCTTTTCTCCTAAGAACTAAGAATAAAGAATATATGAAATGTGTATTAGGTCATTGCTCAGTCAGGTTAATATCCAAAGTGTGTTCAAAATAAAACACTGCTTCTGGCTTTAATATTCATCTTTGCATTTCATAAGCAAACAAAATAAATGAAAAGGTTTCCTCCGTTTTGCCGCGGACGGATTAGGGATCTGAGAGCGCAATCTGTTGCTGCTGTTGGTAAGGATTAGACAGGCGTTACCCGAGAAGCGGTGCCATGCCAGCGTCTGGGACAGGCGGATGGAGAGAAGGGAGAGGCCTCGGAAATGCAGGAGGAATAGTGGCGTTGCAAAGCCATATGGCATTCACTCTCTCAATAAGCGTGTGGCTACAACCAGAGAGAATCACGCTCTGCACCGGAAGGTGTCTGAGAAATCCCGAGAACCAGCTGCAGGCTGCAGGGACGAATCTGTCTGGGGCTAAAGACAGTCAATGCCACGACAGATTCAGAGGTGCTCACGTGCCTCACCGGTAAGATGAGGCACACATGCATTTTGCTTTTCCCTGTGCACCTAGACACTGTGCCATCATCACCATGATGGGCAGGTCTGCTGGAAATAACTGGGAAATAAAAAAAGATCTGTGTCATCTGATGGCAAAATAGGAGAGAAAGGGCCACACATGCATTGCCTCTTCCGTAAGGAGTCAAGCGACCTGTTTTTATTTCGTTGTCGTGGAGACAGAGGCCCAGAGCAGGAAGCCGAGGGCCGCGCCAGACAGAGGCCAGAGGCTCGGATCCTGTCCTGGAAGTACTTTTTTTCTCTTAAAAGTTCGCATGAGAATGAAGCAAGGTGCTAGGGGGGGTACAGAGTCCACGTGTATTTTAAACAAAACCATGTTAGAATTTTCACTAACTACATTCCTTCCGTCTGATTTCAATAAGAAAATAAACAATTTCAAATGCTTAAGATATTCACCAGGGAGTAAGGAGCTGTTTTTTTTTCTTTTAAACTTCATCTGAGTTATAATTTTCCCATTAAAATCTATCCATATCAAGTGGGGTGCACAAAGAAATAACAATTATTTTTAAAAGTTTCGACTGTTCAGTTTAAGGAGAGCTCTGAAAACACAATTTAGCTTGAAATTCAAGCTGTTTCATTTCCTACTTAATCTTGTGAATTTCCTTCCCTTACAATACTCAGGTTGGAAGGGTGCCAAATTAGACCAGGAACAAATTTTCACCAACTTCACTTCAGTGCTTTATTTTTAGATTATATTAAAAACCTCATTAGGCTCCCTGAGGGAAAAGAGTGTTAACCACTAACAGAGGCAGGGGGAAAAAAAAAGGAAACGGAAAGATAAGCTAAACTGTTAACAAGGAAAGCTCTCTTCAAACAGTTGGTCTGAGGTCGCTGTAAAAGCTAAAAGAAACTTAAATACCAAGACCAGGTAAATGACTTGAGCTTGGAGCTTAATTTTTTACCCTAAGGCTAAGAAGGGCCAGTCCGGCTTGTCAAAGTGGCATCTGTCTGTATTATGACCTCCAGATGGGCTCTGGGGGGCAGTGGTGGGTGGAAGGAGAGGCAGAGAAACCTTTAAATAAAGCCTGTTCGCTCAGGCTCTATGCTTTCGCACCCCATCAGGGTGCCCTGAAGAGTCTCCTGTGAACAGGCCACAAAGGGGCAGGCATATGCGAGACGGGGCGAGATGAAATGGAATGAAACATAGAATTTATTAATGTATTTACATAATTTATACTTTTTAAGCAATGGTCTCATAAATATAGATTATAACTTTACATACGCTAAGCAACAGATAATTGTTTTCCCCATCAAAATATTTGGGTTAAATAAAAAATTGACAGCATTTACATCACTTTCTTTTTCCTCCTTTTTAAACCAGTTAGTTTAAACATATGCAGTTCAGTTTACTCCAGGCAGCTTCTCCACCACCACCATCCTGATCACGAGAGCTTATTACAAAAGGTGCCAATAATGAGCCTGGTGACACATACATGACAGGGTCAGCACGCACCCCTAGGGTGAACTACGGCTAGGGGGACCGGGAACTTGCTGTGTGCATCGGGGCTCGGGTCTGCGGTGGGAAGTGCTCTGGAGATGGCGGATGTAATTACTGCCATCAGGCCTATAAATAACCCATTTTACCTTCAGATAATAACTGCCATCCCTCCGCTTAACAGTACCCTACCCCAATTTAAATGAGACAACTCCCCAGAAGAGTGGTAATGGGAAACCAAGGAAATTATAATCTCCACCAGGTCTTCTTTCCCTCAAGAACCATGAAAGTGCTCATTTTCCCTTTACAAAATGTTACATAAAATCTTGATTACAAAACTACTCAACAATTTGATCCTACCATCCATACAATTACATGTTCCTTTCTGCAAGGTCAAAAGCCAGTGATGGAGTCCCTTTGAACGCCAGAGAGTCTTGACATAACTCAAGTCCGCAGACTGAACTATTACTGCTGTAGTCTTCCAACAGGGAAAGACTGATCAATTTCTGTGCCTCTTTTTTTGCATGAAGAAGACCCCAGACCAGCTCGGCGAAGCCTGGTGGCGGGCCCCCAGCCCTCCCGTCAGCTTTCATGACCACCTACTTCATCGTCGAGTCCACGAGGCAGAGGCTCAGTCAGCAGCAGCCTCGCTTCGGCTCTGAAGGCTGCCTTCGGAGTTTGAAGCCCTTCCCGCCACAAGGCGGGCTGGAGTCAGTAGATGGAATTCTTCGGCCTAAAACCGAGAGGGAAGGAGGGAGGGGAATGAGCTTTTAACTTTCCAAATCTGCTCATTCTCAGGCGCAACAATTTTGTAGATGCAATTCGACATGTTTCATTAAAATAAAATTGAATAAACTTTTACTTTTGGAATGACTTTAGACTTACAGAAAAGTTGCAAAGATAATACACAGAGAGTTGCTGTGTGCCCCTCCCCGTTTCCCTAATGTTACTATCTTAAGCTGCCATGCGACACGCGTCAGAGGGAAGAGCTCAACACTGGCACACTGCTATTAACTGGACTCCGGGCTTCTTTAGGAAGCCCTCAGCTCTTCCATGAGTGTCGTTTCTGTGCCAGGGCCACGTGCGGATATCGCATGGTATTCAGTAACATTTTTTTTATTAAAAAAATTACCTGTTTAAAGCGTCTTGTCCTGACAGGTAATACATGCACATGGTAAAAAAAACAAATTACAAGAGGTCCTCTGTCCAGGGATAGGGGTGCACAGACGCACATGGTGCACACACCTCAACCTGTCCCCCTTCCGAAACCCTGGGAGGAGCAGGCAGTGTGCCTGGTTGTCCCCCTTGCTGTCTTCACCACGTGCCCTGGGACTGTCCCAGAACAGGGCTTGGAGAGCTGCCACCTTCTATTTAACAGCTCTGTGACACTGCAGGGTACGGATGCACCTTAATTGAAGTATTCCGTTGTTGATGGGTATTTAGCTTGTTTGCAATGTTCTGCTGCTACTAACAAGGACGTGGAAATACCTTTGTGAGCCTGAGTGCATGTGCTGGATAAGGTAACGGAGTGGAAGAGCCAGGTCACGCTATCCTACTCCTGGGTATTGACCCGACACATCCCCTGTAGCCCAGTGTCTGCCTAGCACAGATGCAGGAAGGACATGCAATTTAAATTTTGACAGATGCTGCCAAATTGCACTCTGAAGAGGTTGTGCCACTTTGTTCTGCCACCAACAATGTATGAGAATGAACAGGTTTCACTTTAGTGCTCCATGAAGCATGATGTCAATTTCGAGGGAAACCTAAATCACCCACCAGCCTACCTTGCTGAGAGCTTAAGAGCTGCTTTTTGTACAAGGCTTCCCTGGTCCCCTACCCCCCTTCCTAATCTCCAACATCTCAGGCACTAAAACGCATCAGGGCATTGGGAGCACATTGACATGCATTTGTTTACACAGTGATCTCTCTCAATTAGATCCTCAGCCCTTCAAAGAAGAGATCCCGTTTCTCCATTTTCATTTCCAGGGTTGTTTAGCACAGTCCCTGGCACCGAGCTAGTCCAACAATGCGAACTGGCACATGCACTTGGGGTGTGAATAGGCTGGGATGGGACCTGCAGGCTCTCGGGTCCTCGGTTGCCAAGCTGGGAGCCTCCAGCCTGCAAATCTGGGTGGGAGGCACCCAGCTTGGTGTCTACACAACTAGAAAGTGCCCCCCAGCATGTCCTACCACCATTTTTCAAATGCCTATACACGCTGTTGTGAATGAACTGCAAATTAATTTAAAAGCTTTAATGAAGCTTCTTGTCATTACATATTTCTCAATAAACGGATAATGGAAATACAGCAGGGACCATAGAGTCATCTCTGAAACATTAAAAAAAAACCATTTTACTTATTTTATTTTTAGACAGACGGGAAGAGAGGGAGAAAGAGCGGGAGAAAAACATCAATGTGTGGTTGCCTCTTGCACGCCCCCTACTGGGGACCTAGCCCACAACCCAGGTATGTGTCCTGACTAGGGAATCAAGCCAGCGACCCTTTGGTTTGCAGGCTGATGCTCATTCACTGAGCTACACCAGCTGGGAGTAACATTTTAAAATATTTTATTTATTTTTAGAGAGAAGGGAAGGGAGGGAGAAAGTGAGGGAGAAAAACATCAATCAGTTGCCTCTCATATATGTAGGCACCCCAACTGGGGACTGAACCTGCAACCTAGGCACGTGCCCTGGCCGGCAACTGAACTAGTGACCTTTTGCTTTGCAAGATGACGCCCAAGCACCTGGGCCACATCAGTGAGGGCCATCTCTGAAACATTAGAAGAAAGCAGGGGAGAACATCGTCCTGACCTGGGACCAGGCAATGACTCAAACTGGAGCCAAAGAGTGCTACCCATAAAGGAAAACAAGGCTCAATGGGGTTCTATTAAGATTAAGGGCTCCAGTTCATCAAAGGAGTTGATTCAAAAATGGAAGTCAAGCCACAGAGTAGAGAGAGATCTGTCCATTGAACACAATCAACACTGAACCCATACTCAACATAAACTGTCGACACAGGAAAAGGCAGGGAACTGAAGAGGAAAATAGGCGAAACCTCACCAGAGAGGCTATCCTGAGAGTATGTTAGTGTAAACAGGTATCTGGAAAGGTGCTCAACTTCTTTAGCTGCCAAGGAAATGCAGATCGCATGCCTATCGGACACGAAGCAGGATGTTCAGAGAGGCACGGTCTGTGGCAGCTCTATACTGGAAACAGCCACCCAAGTGCCTATTAACAGGGGTGGAAAACTACCCCGTGGACATTCCCCACTCCAGACTCTGTTGCTGGCAGACGCACCACAGTGACAAGAATGGATCATGAATGATACGGATGAACCTAGAAGCATATGTAGAGGTAAGGAAGCCAGATATAAGCATAAATACAGTATGTTTTAAAAAATGTAAAACATGAAAACAGGCAAAACGAATCGGAAGAGTCAGGAGCTGGGACAGTGGTTCCTGTGGGGGGTGAGTGGGAGGCTCCTGGGGTGGTCCTGGGCCTTACTCTGGGGGCAGGTTACAAGAGTGCACTCCGCCTGTGACAATGCCTTGAGTGTCACACTTCTGACATGAGCACTGACGCTTTAGTAAACAGCAAGGAGGCTGGGCGTGTGCTAATGCAACCTTATAGAACCCCGTAAACAGTGACCCCGTTTTCATCTCCCTAAATATTTCTAATCTCTGTGAATGTGTATTTTTTTTATTTTTCGCAGTTAAAATGAGTATGTACATGCTATTTCTTACCGAAGGGTTTTCACTGCAGGTATAGTTCACTGCCATCCTGTTAATACTGCTGGAGTAAAATACTGAAAAAAACAGTAACTCCAGTGCACATCTGACGCCACACACTAAGACATTTTGACTTGAACTGTGAAAAATTTCTGACTGGCCTCAAGGTGCCTTTCAAGGATGCATCTGGGTAACTGCTATTTATAATCTAGGAAGACATTAAATACCATGATTGTTTAATGTTGAAACGAAGGGGATGGACGGGGGGTTGCCCACCAGCAGCCCGCAAGCCCTGGGTGTTGGCCTATGGGCATATGGGAGGGTGGAGGGCGCTGTGAGAAAAGCTGAGTTAGTGGCCAAATCTAAACAATGGATATGTTACATAAAATTCAGGTCTCTGGCTCTCTGAACAAACTAGAAATATCAAAAACTAAAAACAACAACAAAAACAACCCCAGCTATTTGCAAGCAGAGGCTTACACTCCAGTGGGGCCCCACCGCTGGAGCTGGGCCCCCACTCCCAGCCAGCACGGACCCCAGGGCCCCAGGCCTGCTTGATGGGTCGGCTGTCCCTGGTAGAGCCTCCTGGGTCCTGGCGGACACTGGAGTTCACGGCCCTTCCCTTACAGGGTGGCTCGGATCTCACCCAGAGGCCGGCTAAGAGGAAGCTCACGGCGCCCCGGTGGCTCTCCTGGCCTGCATCTGGCGCCTGGCACTTTCCGTTAACATGAATTCAGGTCTAGGCATGGCCTGCTCTGTCCCAGCGCGCGCCAGTGTCACCTGCTCAGGAGCGGCCTTCTCCCTGACCACCTGCAGACACTCTTTCCCCGCATCCTGTATTATTTCCCTGCTATTACTGCTTATCATCTGGAAGGATCTCGCTTATTCTCTGTGCCCATTGTCTGTCTCCTGCAGGGCAGTCAGTGCTCCGGGAGAGCAGGGGCCACGCCGGCCTCGCTCACTGCCGTCTCCCCGAGCCTGGAGTAGTTCTCAGTAAACATTTTGGTGAATTTGTAAAACATGAATGAAATGAGTAACACAGATAGAATCTGTACAGGATCCCAAAGGTGCATGGCTGCCTCTCCCCCATCCAGTGTCATCACGTTAACGCTCTGGAAAGGGGAGGGGGAGAGGCGGGAAAGCAGGTCCTACCTTTCGCTTGCCTAATGTTAATTTCTGAGGATTTTCCTACAGTGGAATTCCACATGCATTTCCCTTCCCCTATTTATGCTGTTCATTTTCAGTGACTCTGGAGGACTAACTGAAACACACACACACACACACAGAGCAAAAGAGGGAGAGGCGACGCCTTCCAGGCCCTGCAGGCCCTGGGCATTATTTATTCAGGAGCAATGGTCCTGACAGAAGGGCCACACTCATTGGGCAGCAGCTCTCCAGCAATTACACGACATAAACACTGGCTGTCACTCTTACACTCTCAACTCTCCTTCCACCGAGACCAGTTATCGGGGACCAAACTACTCCACGTGAGGAAGGAATTCTGCCCAGAGAGAGAACTGTTTCCAGTTGCCCTGCACAGGGGAAACCCACACAGCACGGAGATACTCACTAATTTCTATAAAGAGTTCATTGATGTTTATCGCATTTTTGGCGCTGGTCTCTACAAAAATTGCATGGATGGAGTCAGCGTAGTCCTTGGCGTCCCGCTCCATGACTTCTCTGGAAGGCAACAAATGCAAATCAGAAACGTGACCCATCGAGGGCTGCATGTCACCCCCACCTACCCCATAATTCGCCAGATTCGCGATGACCAAGGAGGACAAGAAGGGCCTGGGTCTGCGGTTAAAGAAAACAAGCCCGCGCCGCCAGCAGTGCACGCCGGGGGGCAATCGGAGAACAGCAGGGGTCCCCCCCCGCCCCCCCGCCCCGTAACATCCTGCTCTGGGCATCATGGGAGTGGTCCAGAGGGACTTCCAGTAAATGTGCTTTTCTGACAATCTGCACTCCCCATTCCCGTGTCCTCTGTCAGGGGGGCCAGGGGCTATGGTAAGCTCAGGTAATGTCAAGCCTGACGCAACGAACGTTCCCTAAATCACACACCTGTCTAGATCCATAATCTAATTAGCTCCAAATGCCTGAACTCTTAATTTTACTTTGAAATGCCAAGACTCCAACCACACGATGGAAAAATATTTTCCAATGTCAGAGATAAAAATAAAAGCAAGATTCTTAGAGTAGATATTGCTCAGTGAGGAAAGGAACACGCAATCGGAACTGTAACTGCCTGCGCTAATGACTCACCTGACGTCGATGAGGTCGCACTTGTTCCCTGCGATGGCAACCACAATGTTAGGCGGGCCGTGCTGGCGGAGCTCCTTCACCCAATTCTTTAATGTGGAAAATGTCTCCTGGAACATAAAAGAGGAAAGCGGCTGGAGAGCTAAGCAACCAAGAGAGGTTTCGAAGTAGTCTGAGGGACACAGTGCACGTCTCACCTCCTTCGTGATGTCGTAGACGATGATAGCTGCGGCAGAGCCCCGGTAGTACATGGGCGCCAAGGCGCGGAACTGCAGGGGGGAGACAGCAGAATTGGGGAAACTGCTTAATATGTTTTCTACAGACTCTTAAGCCCATTTTATCCCTGCACAAAAGGTAATCTTTCTCTTAGCCCGAGAAGATGACACAATGCGTTAAAGCAAATGAACCAGTGATTACCAAAGGCAACAACTCTTAATGTAACACTGAAATGTCTCTCAGAAGATAGTTTAGAATACAGTTTTATAGGAATTAAATACGGTGCTATAAACAATTGTTTCGGCTAAAAAGGCTTTTTAATTGAACTCAGTGTTATAATTCTCAAATTCATTTGTTCAACAGTCCTTTAAACTTGGGCTTCCCAAATGATCAAGGAGATAAAAATCACACTGTAAATAGTTCTCCAGAGAGGCGGCTGTGGGGGTGGGGAAGGGGTGTCATAAAGAAGACCCTGTCATCTGAATGCTGATGGCACCACAGAAATGAATACACACTCACCCTAAATACCTGGATGAGTCCTGAGTCCGTGTCTCTCTTTTGGCTAATTCCACGCAGGTGGAAATTCCCAAATGCCGCGAGGTCTCTAATTCCATTTACATGAACTGAACCCTGCATGCACAGCCCTTCCTACCCGCCGCCCGCTCCCTGTCCCAAAACAGGGAAGGAAAGGAGGGAGAGGGAAAACAACCTGAACAGCAAGGCTGACCTGGCCGCCTTTTCTCTTGATGAGTGTGAGGCATTAAGCTGAAGCTCTGCGCCCACTAGCCCGGGCTCCCGGGGCACACGGACGCGCTGGTTTGAGCGTCTCACTCCGTGACTGTGATGCCGGTGTTGAAAGACAAGCGTTTCACCTTGGTCTTGGTCTTACGCCTTGACTCTGAAACCCGACCCCCGCAGGTCGGGGCACCACTGTACCCTGGCCCCACTCTGCTCTGGTGGTCAGCCCCTCAGGACAGGCAGGAGCTGTCCCCACAGGCGAACATCTGGTGCTCAGCACGATTCATACACAGCACGACTGTCTGCAACTTCTCGCCCAGTATGCATAGCCTGTGGCTTCTAAATGTGCATGCTGAGAGTTTTACAAAAGAAAGCGAAGTGATGACTGTAAGCTCCATGAGGGGAGACAGCCTGTCTGTTTACACTGTGTTCTCTCTGGGGCCTGAACACTGTAGAAAAGCCAGAGTTGGTAGAAAAAATTTGTAAGAACTAGTGAGTATGCGGTGATGGGCAACTAAAGTCGAGCCCCGATGTGCATGTGTGGAAGCTGTACTCGTCTCTGGGAGAAGATCCTGCCTCTGCGGTGGAAGCCTGATAAAGTATGGTGTTTTACAGAGAATAAAACAAAAATACAGGTTGTGAGCAGGAAAGCGCTACAGAATGAACGGCATTGCTCCGGGAAGGACAGGCTGACTTCCGCGGGCACGCGCGGGCGGGGTGACGGTTAGCACTGGCTTTCACTGTTGAGGCACTGTATCAGCTACATTCTTTACAAGTTTTGGGGGTTTTGTTGCCTTCAAATTTGGAAGATAAAATTCACATAGAGAAGTGCAAAACTCTTAAGTTTGATAAAAGGTCTTAGGGTTTGCTCTGGTTAGTTCTCTCAGCTGGCTGGAGCCATCCCAACATGCTAAGGTTGTGGGTTCGGCTCCCAGTCAGGGCATATCCAAGAGCCAACCAAGGAACGCCAATAAATGGAACAATGAATTGGTATCTCTCTCTCTAAAATCAACCAAAAAAAAAAAATCTTAGTTTTGATAAAATGACAGACGTAGATGTATGTGCCCACGTAAATAGCATCTCATCTAGAAAACGTTTCCATCAGCACGGCAAGCTCCCTGACGCCCTCTCCTCAGGCCCTCCTTCAACCTCGATGATCACTGGTACTTACTGACAGTGAAAGAGCACAATGGTTTTCTTTGCCTGTGACTAGCACAGAGCACCCCTCTCCACTCCTCCATTCTCAAGCCACCCGTTTGATTTAAGGCGACCCTCTTATAGACCAACGTGTGGCCGACCCTGCTTTCCAACCACTCTGACAGCCACTGCCTTTAAGTGGGGTGTTCAGTTCCTTTACATTTACTGTGCTTTCTGACCTACTGGTCTTACTCATATTATGTCACCATTTGGCTTGTTCTATATTTGTTCCATTAAAAAAAATCCTGTTCTTCCTTTATTCCCCCCTTTTGTATTAACGGAATATTTTTATCTGTCCACTGGCTTTTTAGCTACACCTTCTTGCATTACTTTTTGAGTGGTTGCTCTTGTAACCACAATATACAGTCCTGCTGCCCACAGCTTAGTTTAAAATGGACCACCCACGGAAAATACCAGAAACTTGCAAAAATCTCATCCTTTTTATCCCATTATCTTGTGTGCACTTTTGTCAAATATTTTAAATCTGCATGCGCTACAAACTATAAAATCCCATGTCATGATTTTTGCATTCCATAGCCACTAGTGCCCTGGTTGGGGTCGCTCAGTTGGCTGGAGCACTGTCTGGTAACGGAAGGGGTGTGGGTGTGAGTCCTGGTCAGGGCACATGCCTAGGCTGACGGTCCGGTCAAGCACGGGCGGCAACCAGCCGATCCACTTCTCCTATCGACGTTTCTCTCCCTCCTTCTCTCTCTAAAAGCAATAAAAAAATGTCCTTTGGGTGAGGAATACAAATAAATAAATAAATGGCCAGTAGTCTTTTAAAGAAGTTGAAGGAAAAAAAAGACTTTTATGTCCACCTCCGCCAGTTGTTACTGCTTCCTCCTATGGGCCCGAGTTCCCGCCTGGTGCCACCCGCTTCAGCCGGCAAAGCCTCCCGGGGCTGCTGCAGCCTCTTAGCTTTTATTTTTCTAAAACTGTCATTACTCTGACTCCATATTTGAAAAATAATTTTGGTAGATCGACCTTTTTCTTTTGCGTTCAGCACTTTAAAGACACTGTTCCACGGTCTTCTGGCCTGTGTCTGTGGGACGTCAGCCATCACTCATATTGTCCCCCTGTATATAACATGCCTGTTATCTCTGGCCACTTTCAAGGTTTTTCTCTTGAACTCCGGTCTTCCGCAGTTCGACTGCGATGCACCCAGATGTGGTTTCCTTTGTACTTCTGGGTGTGTTGAACTTCTTGGATTTGTGAGTTGATGTTTCATCGGATTTAGGAAATTTTCAGCTATTACTTCTTGAAATATCTTTTTTCTCTGTCCCTGCCCCCAACTCCTGCTGGGTCTCAGTTACACAAACGTCAGACTGTGTGAATCTGTCCCTGAGATACGGAGACTATGTTCACAATTTTCCCGCTTTCTCTGTTCTTCTGATTGGTTAGTCTGTCTCCCACCCAGCAGGTTTTCATTTCCCATGTGCCAGGGCTCAGTCTCAGCATTTCCATTTGATGACTAGTGTCCATTCTGTGCATTCTGTCCCCATAGGCACGATGTAGGTAAGGCCCCTTTTCCTTTCATCTTGGAACTCTACCTTCTCCGAGGGGTGTGCAACGGCCGGCTGCTCACCGGGAGACTGGCTTCGCCTGGGGTTAAGGTAGGCCTGTCTGGGCCTGCCTTTTGTCCTAGGGCATGGTGTCTAGCGCTGAGGTTGGTCCTTCTGGAGTTTCAATGGAAGCCCACGGTCTCTGCCAATCCCTCTGACATGGTAGGACTGGACTCCGGCCCCGAACTCTCCCTTCCCCGTGACAAGCAGCAGCCCACTCTCTGCTCAGTCTTGTCACCCCTCTAGCTGTTGTGTTCTGGTGGGTGCCTCAGTGTGTCCCCTGCACATTCACAATTCGGGGCTGAAAGACAGAAAGGGCACTTATCAGCAGGCTTTAGGGTGTCCCTCCTTGTTGGGTCCGCCTTTCCTGCGATTTGCCTCCTCTTTGTGGTCGCTCTCGCAGCCTTAAACTCTGTCTCGAATGCCACATGCGAAGAAGACGAGTTTTCTGCTTGGGAGCTCACTGCCCTGCGCCCGCGGATGGGAAGCGTCCTCTTGGGAGACCTGCACACCTGTGGGTCTCAGCCAGTGGCGCTTCGAGGCCCTGACTGCACCGGGCTGCGCCGCAGCAGGGCCTTCGCAGCTGCTCTGCAACATCGGCCGGGGCGTCTACGCAACTGTTGTCTCTGGGAGTGTAACTCCATCACAAGCCACCCAGCCATTACTCACCCTGAAACTGTCTCCATGTCCTTGTGTATAAAGAAGGAAGGTGGCAGCTCAGAGAGAGACTCGAGGATGTGAGCACACCTCTGCTCCAAATCTGGCTCCACGTCAGGGGTCGACACGCTTTTTCTGGAAAGGGCCAGGGACTACACATCTTAGGTTTAGTGGGTCTTCGTTACAACGGCTGGGCTGCGCTACTGACAAGCCAAAGGAGCTGGAGGCAACGCTCAGACAAACAAGCGCGTGGCTGCGCGCCCCTCGCCTTTGCAGGAACAGGCAGCTGCCTGGAGCGGGCGCACAGGCCACAGCTCCGCCTTGGCTCTCGCTGACACTAAGCTACTACCCTCGCTCCTGATCCGAAATGCAACAACTCCTCACGTGACTACTGTGACAAGTGAGCCCGCGCCTTCCTGGTGCATCACCTCGGGTGACAGTCACCAGGAGAACCACATTAGGGTTCGGGAACCTGAGTCTTTAAGGACTGGGTGCAGCCTCTGCTGGACTTGGGTTAAGCAGCTGTCTTTTAGATGAACACAGGCAACAAGTACCTGAAATGTCGCTCCGTTTGCAGTGTACTTATGACATGTTTGGGGTACTTATTTGCGCACGGTCCCCCACCACTGTACGAGTCCTTGTTAGGAAAGGATGACTGATGAAGTGTCACCTCAAATGAATTCATTCAGGGTAGAAAGCAGGAATAAAAAGGTTTGACAGGCTCTGTCTTGAGAAAATAAATTTTAAATTATGAAAACAAGTTTCATTTTATCTGATATTTGAAAAAACTTCGGTTTATTATTGCAACCAGGAGCTAGTTTCCTGAATGAACAGTGAAACCAAGTTGATTGATACCGACTGTGATTCTTCTGATAAAACCATGTGCTAGCACAAAGTGATGTCTTCCATTTCATTTTGACTCTCCTGGTCCTACTTAAAAAAGGTAATTTTTATAAAAATATTTGAGGACTCCATCAGTTTTCCATAGGCCTCCCAACCCTTTGAAACACAAAGCATTACCTTCCGAAGCACTTATATCATCACCCTGATCAGTATTTTTCTCTCCATATAACAAGATCCCTAGCACCAATGGCTTTGCATGACATTTGCAAAGTTCTCCAAAATCACTTTCATTGACTTAATGAAATCGCTTCGCAATCAGCTACAACTGGACTATCAAAACTACATACAGCAATAGCTGCAGAGGTCAAAATGGGAAGGATGTTTGAATGGTCAGTTCATCCAAAAGGGTTTTCATTTTATGAAGACTTTGGCTCATTCCACAAGGAATCTTGTTACTAAATAGAACAGAATAATAAATAAGCAAATACCGGAAATTTATAATTTGAGGCATGGCAAAATCAGAGAATCTGTCCCTCTCTGTGCCAGGGTAGGGCTGGCAATCAGTTGATGTGATCCACTGGCATCAGCACCGTGTGCCGGGGCGGAGAGCATGGGCATGAGGACAGTCCCTGCCCTGGCTGGCTGGCTCTGTGGATTGAGTGTTGGCCTGCGAACTGAAAGTGGCCGGCACATGCCTGGGTTGCAGGCCAGGTCCCCAGCTGGCGGTGAGCGAGAGGCAACAGATTACTGTTTCTCTCCCTCTCTTTCTCCCTCCCTTCCCCCCTCTTTAAAAAAAAGAAGAAGAAGAAGAAGACAGTCCCTAACCCCCAAGGAGCTCACAGTCTCACAGAAGGTAAACAAGGAAGGAAACAGATGACAATCCCATGGATGAGGGCGATCAAAGTCTCCTCAGGATACAAAGGAATATGCTGAAGAGTCATTGGCCAGTTGGTCCCCCCCCCACCCGCCCCCATCTCTGTGCGTCAGCTCTAGGTCAGGCGCTGCACGAGGCAGTGGGGCCACAGCAGTGAGCAAACGACACAGAGGTCCCAGCTCTCAAAGCTTACTCTGCAGGGAGAGACAGACAGCTAACTACAACCCACAATGAGGGTCCTGAGGAAAATAAGTAAGGGGCACTGGTGGAGAACGAGCTGGGCCCTCTTAGGTGTGGGTTAGGGAGACCTCCGACGGCGGAACGGTTAGCCTGAGACCAGAGGGCAGGTGAGGAGCGGCTGGCCGCGTCCCCGAGCAGGGCAGAGGAAGTTCCAAGGAAGATGTGGTGTGTGTCCGGGCCCGGGGGGCACTCTGAGGAACAGAGTGGAGGCTGGCGGGGACAGAAAGCAGAGCAGGCCATGCGGGTTTCGCAGGTCGCTGGTCCGAGTTTGGCTACTGGAGGGGAGCCGTGGGAAGCTCCGAAAGGGTGTTAGGCAGGAAGGTAGTTGGTCTGATTTATGGTTTCAAAAAACTCCTCTGGGTCCCGTGAGGAGATGTGACACAGGGTGGCGGGGTTGGGAAGAGGGACGGCAGGAACACCTGGGTGGAGAGCGAAAGGCGGCTGAGAGCAGGGTGCTGGCAGTGGGGACGGAGTGCAGGGAACCAGTCGAGATGTGGGTGGAGGGCGTGCTGATGGAGTCGACACGAGCGCTGAGGGCGAGGGAGGAGCCAGAGGCTTCCTGATTCGCGTCTGGGCAATGCGGGGGTGCGGCACTGTGGGTACTTATCTGAGAAGAGCAGGGACAGGCAGGAAAGCCCCCCTGAGGTGACATCAGAGGTGAGTTCTCTGGGCTACAGGTGGCAGGGGTATTCCAGGCAGAGGGAGCCACAATACATGGGTGTGAGAGGGTAGGAAACGGTGGGGCACCTCGGTTTGGTCCTGGAGGCTAAACGGTGGGAGGAGGTGCACACGGAGGCTCTGGCCAAGGCTGGCTAGGACAGACTGGCAGGCAGAGTGAGCTCACAGGTGTGTCTCGGACAACGCTCACAGCGCCTTCATTTGTGACTGGCTGTGGGTGCTCAGCTTTTCCCCAACGCAGTGGCCCGGCAACCCTGGCGCGTGCTCTGGGTGGGCAGCGGCGGGCTGGAGCACGGGCCTGGCAGCGGGCGCTCCTCCCAGGTCTCCCGGCGTGGGTTCCGCGGCCAGGCCCCTCGCCCCCTGCCCGCCTGCCTCGTTTACATCACCTGGGCGAGGCCCTGGCTATGAGATGGTGCTTCAGGTAGGGGAGAGGCAGCTTTATGTCTCAGAGCGCCTATTCTTGGTGCAAAATCATGGGAAGCAGGGAAAGTTAAGAGGCACACAAACCAGCTAATTACAAAACCTAACAAAATCCTGCTCTCATGGCAGCAGTAAGGGAGAGGCATGAACTCCTGTTATTCTTTTTGATGGTGTAGAAAACAAAGATGTTATCTATCGCTGCGTCAACGGACTCAAAGCACCAGGAGACCCGCATCACAGCGTGAGTCTCTGTGATGAGGGCGCTGCTGTGGCATCTGATACGTGGGAAGGGCAGCTGGGACATGGACTCAGTAAAAGAGCACATACATTGTTATTAGTATGAAGAGCCACATGAGTTCTTGGCTAACAGGACAGACAACGGAGCTGTGCCTACAGATCATGTTCAGGAAAATGCTGTGGGAAGCAACGCCCCTGCAGGGCGGGGGGATGATGGTGAACGAAGGCCCACCTACGCTCAGTACTCCCTTCAGATGCACAAGGTAGAAGGAGTGGGGGATGGGAGATGAAGCAGATGGCTCTCAGATGAGTAATTGGACAGAGGGTACGACACCCAGCATTAAAACAAACAGAAGGGAGCAAACAGGACTTGGGACATTAAATCTGTACAAATGCAGTGTCTACGTCTAGGACAACAGTACGGGCCTGTTTTGTTTTCCTCCATTTGTCTGTGATGATCCTGTCAGATCTTACGCCACACACAGCATCTCTGCTGTCTCAGATGATACTGTGAGGACAGACTATTTCTCCTGATTACTTCTGGTATACTTTTAGGAGCTTAAGATAGCACTGTGCATCCATCAGATGTTCTGTTTTGATAGTACTGTTTGAAAACAAAATTAAACAGCAGCTGAATAATGGGGTGGCTGTCAGACGCACCCCGACAGGGACATCAGACTTAGGGCCCAGAGGGAAAACAAGGCAGCAGGCAGGCATCGCCCCCCCACCCCCGCCCCACTCCTGTCTGATCTGGGTAGGCTTCACCCAGACCCCAGCACCGCGGTGCCACAGCCCAGTTCCCACTTCTGGCTCCGGCTTTTCCTTAAGCAGATAACCATCTTGGACAGTTTTATCATCAGGCATTTATTAAGTAGCTATTGCAAGGCACTGTGTTAGCTCATCCATTTCACTTAAATCTCAGACTTTATATGCTGTACAGTT
>PVJD01002675.1:0-192673 GCA_004026545.1 Mormoops blainvillei | reverse complement strand
AAATGTAATTACATATCAGAATTAATTTCACTTGTTTCTGTTTACTTTTTAAAATTGTACCTCCTATAGATGGATAGTGGTGATGGTTGTACAACAATGGGAATGTACTTAATGTCACTGAACTGTTACTTTAAAGTGGTTAAGTGATCAATTTTATATTATGTATATTTTACCACCATTAAAATAAAGTGAAAAAAAATAAGGTGTGTTGGGAAAGGAACCATCTCTTCCAGGCCTCTTTCTTAGTTAGGGGCCTAGACCACTTTCCCAGAAGCCCCCAGGGTACCTTTCTGGCTCCGACTAACTAGGTCTACCCTGGAGTGGGGCCAGGGTCCCTGAATAAAACTGGGGCTCTCTGAAGAAGGAAGGGGGCGGAGTGGCTGCTAGGGAGGTAGCCAACACTCAAACTTAAAGGAAAACATGCAAGAAAAATCAATGTATGTGAGTTTCAGGTGAAAGTATTTTGGAAACCTCTCCCACCCACTTGGACTATTACTTGTCTTTAAATCTTTCTATAGAGTTGTAAATAAAGCAGTGTCCAAAAAATGTGTCAAAAAAATGTGCCTCCTAGAAAATTCAAAATTACATATGTGGCTTGTATTATACAGTTTATCCTAGAACAACACAGGTTTGAACTGCACGCGTGCACATACATGGATTTAAAAAAAATTATGGTATTGATATATATATATAGTACAGTACTGTCAATGTATTTTCCTTGCAAGAATACAGCATATAATACATACGACGTAAAAAAAAAATGTGTTAATTGACTGCGTACGTCATCGGTAAGGGTTCTGGTGAACAGTACAGGCTCTCAGTAGTTAAGTTTGGGGGAGTCAACAGTTACATGTGGATTTGCGACTGTGTGGGGTCCCCACCCTAACTCCCGAGTTGTTCAAGGGTCTCCTACATTTCCTTTGGTCTTGCTGCCTTGTAGCGTTAGTGGTTAAACACAGGCTCTGGGCCGTTCTCTCCCATTTACAAACTCCGTAACCTTGGACAAGCTGCTTTATGGGTCTCATGCTCTTCCTCTGTAAGATGGGAATTAACCTGCTTTCCTAGGGTTGCAAGTTAATTCATGTCGAGCACTCGGAACTGTGTTTGGCACAAAGAATGAACCCAATGAAGCCCGGCTCTCACCAGGGACTGCACGTGGGCCAGTGGCTGTTCCCGGGGTCTCTGGGCCCTCCCTAACCTGCGTACCGTAGGTCCTCTGGCAGGCGGAATGCTGCCTCCCAGGTGCAGAGGAATCATCCCAAGGGGAGCGTTTAATCAGATGTGAGGATGAGTGCTTGATGGATGGCTTACCTTCGCTGGATGGTCCCAAGATGCCTATTCCTAGATGAAGGGTCTCCTTCTGAGCATTGTACCAGCTTCCTGGGAAGTAAAGAGGGAAAGAAGATCTAGGAAGAAGAAACCCTTTGCTGGGTGCTGCCTCAGCAAGGCAGGTGTGAATTAATTGAACTTTAGCCTGCCGTGCCCACTTGCATGGCTCCAGGATACGTGGGCATTCGAAGCCCGGTTACCCAGGGTCCGTGCTTTCGGAGCCCCACTTTATGGCCTTTCCGGGGGTTCATGCCTATCAGGAGGGTTTGCTGAGGTGTCTGAGGGAAAAAAGGGCCTGGGCTTAAAGTTGTTTAAGTCAACAATTAATAAGATAACAAGTGATTTTTTTTTTGAGATTGTCCACACAATCATTTGAGACCAGTGGCAGATATGGAGGATTTGTTGGGATCTCCAGGGAACGTGGGAATGTTCTTTATGAACCTTGGAACACAATCAGATATTGACAAATTCCAGTCTCAACTCAAATCGCTACCTGTTGCTCAGAGAGAGAGAATTACAGTGCAAGGAGGTGCTACAGAGAGTACTGTAGAAGGACAACGGAGGCTTGCAGGGAGCGCGGGACATGCTCATGTTAACACAGCAAATGAGTATCAGCCTCACAGCTTTCTGAGTTTTCTTTACATTGGCTCTCACATTCGGTTACTTTTATTTCCCGTCCTTCATATCTTTCATTTTTCTTTATAACACTTATGATTCTACAATGTAGTACATAATTCTACAATAGTACTGTAATTCTACAATATAGTACATAATTTGCTAACTTATTTATCATCTCTTGTCTCTTGCTCCCACTAGAATCCATACAAGCCTCATAAAAGTAGGGATTTTTGTCCGTTTGGGTCACTGCTGTATCATTAGCATCTAGTTCCTGGCATATATGGATGAATGAGCCTGCTGAATGAATGGAGGGGAGCCTAATGGGTCTTGTAGGTCCATCTAATTCAGAGTCCCCTGGAAAGAAATAGGAAAGCCTTTTCTACCCTACATGGGACTCTAAGGTCAGAAGACATATAGTTAGTTGCCCATGACTAAGCTATAAATATTGACCTTCTAAGAGGTCATGAGTTTTGGGACATTTTGCTTTCTCTTCGACATAGAAAAGTCATTTCACATCATTGTGCCCACCATGCTGCTTGAAGTCAACAGCAGATAGGGTGGGTATTTGGGCATTGTTTCTTCAAAACGGAAGGCATCTTTCCTATGAAGTACCAGCTGGGTTTGACTAGGTTAAGGGGAGGGGAGCAGGTGTCCCAAAGGAAGGGACTACCAGGAGCAAAGGGGTGGAGGCACATATGAGCCTTTGTGGAGCCGACGTTCATCTGCGCACCTACTGTGTGCTAGCCTCTGAGCTGGATGTGGAATCCGTGGCTTGTTTATGGGTGCATTTGAGGGAAGAAGAGTTCATGACTAGAACAAAGGGAGGGAAGGATTAACATTTTCTGTCAGGTTCCTGAAATGTGCCTTCATTCTTCTCTAACATAGGCTGAGCAAGAAAGTAATACAGGAAGAGAGGCTCTTCAAAGAGCTTTGCTAGAGACTCTAGATTAAAGGATTCCTTTGTGAGGAAAATGAAGGAAGGGAACCAAAGTGCTTCTGTGGCTGAACCACGTTGAAGGAAGACCTGAAATAAGGGAAATGCTTCTCAAAATTCGAACCCAGGCCGGGATTCTTAAAGAAGACTCATGGACAAGTGAGCCCACCAAGCTGAGCTGGAGAGCTCAGTGCAGAAACCCAGAGGCAGGAAGGAGATGCAGTGTGTGTCTTTGGTAGAAACTGAAGAATGTTCTTCTAGTTGGATATGAGAGGAGGATAGTGCCGGGGATGTCTCCTTCTGCCTAACAAAGCAAGCACTTTTAGCTGATGATATCAAATTTCCAAAATGTTTTTGTTTCATCTATGCACACGTATTCATTCTTTTCCCCCTTTGAGATGAACTCTAACCCTAGCTAATAACAAATGCTAGTATTTATTAAAGACTCACTGAATGCCACAGATGATGCCGGGTGCTTTCTCTATACTATCTGTTTAATCTTCACATCCCTGTCATGATGTGGGTACTGTGTTCATCCTCATCCTGTGGTCCCTATAGGTGAGAAAACTGTGGCATGGGGAGGCAAAGTGACTTGCCTCCGTAAGCAGCAGCCCTGAAGGAAACATGGGCCCATGTAGACATTCAGTGTTTTATACTGAAAAATAATATAGCTTGGCGTTATTGGGTGGGGATGAGGAGCTGCTGGTCCAAGGTGTAGTCTTGATGTGATTTTATCTCATTATGGAAGCAGCAAAAGGTTACATACCCTTTAACTCTTGTAATTGTAAATCTATAACATAGCTTTCAAAGCTTTTGGTGATAATCTTCCAACATTAGAGGTTGCTTTATGAAAGTTTGTCTTCTGATTTTGTTGTTGTTGTTGGGTTGGCTGATTATTTTCTTTTCTCTCACCTGTGTCTAATTTCCTCCTTTGGTCTACCTCCCAGCATCCTTTCTCAATCATTTCTCTGTTTCTTTTCTATCACTCTTTTTTTTTTTTTAATTTTATTGATTTATTTTTAGAGAGAGGGGCAGGAAAGGAGAAAGTGAGGGAGGGAAACGTCAACGTGTGGTTGCTTCTCGCTTGCCGCCTACTGGGGACCTGGCCCGCAACTCAGCCATGTGCCCTGACTGGAAATTGAACCGATGGCCCTTTGGTTCGCAGACCGGCACTCAATCCACTGAACCACACCAGCCAGGGCTCTTTTCTATCATTCCTATTTTCTCCTCCTAAATATTTATCCAACTGTTTTCTTTCCTTTTCTTTTTTCTTTCTGTACCTCTTAGCATTCCTTAAGTGTCCGTGAAAAAGAATTCAAGTGTGTTCTTATTGCTTGTTGAGTAGAAGAGAGTTTTATGCTTTAATTTAAAAAAATTGCTGATTATTTTAATGCCTCTCTCTTTAAAATATAATAACATTAAGTTGGTTTTTATTTAATTAGTGTCAGAAAAATATTCTGATTCTCCATTGGACAGTGGTCTTTGATGGGGCTAATGCTTGTAATTCTCTGTTAATAACTTGCGTCCAGAAGTTCCTGTTCGGTCTCTTGTTTTTCTTGGTTGTATATTGCTCAGTTTAACATCAAAATCTTTAAACAGACACCACTTCCTACAGCGTCAGGGGAATGCCTTGTTATTCCTGAAACATCAAATGAAACAGCGCTCGTGAACTAAGAACTTCTGAATAAAAACCAGACAATTACCAAGAGTGTTATCAGCATCTCACCTTGGTGTCTGTAATTGAACAATGAAAACCAGTGTACAGGTAGGACCCGTGGAAGGAAGCTTTGAATTTGTATCAGAGGATGGGGCGAAGAGCTGTCACCTTACAGAGTTACGCAAATAGTCCTACAATGAATAATTCTGCGTTGAAATTACTTCCTTACATTCTTCCTGCCAAGTGATCACCATAGATTAGTTGGCTTACAAAGATAATAGTGTTTTATATTTGCACACAGTGCTTTTCACTTGTCAAGGTGCTGTCTCCTACGCTGTCTTATTTGACATTTGAACATCCCAAATGTCCTGAAAGTAATGAGACCTGGAACTAAGATCTCTCTTTACGATGTGGAAGCTGGGGATCAAAGAGCTTATGTCACTTGGCTTATGATGTACAGCAAGTCAGGAACGACAGTTGACCTGATCCAGGTTTCCAGACTCCAGAGCCAGGATATTTTCCTGAATGCATGTGGCGGGAGGGAGACATCGTTCTATCCATTGTACTGGAGCTGGGGAATCGAAACTTTGGCAGAGTCGGCACACCAGCTTAGTGAGCCATGCCTCCTTCCTGTCCCTGGCTGGGCAGCTCAGCTGGTCCGGGCGTCATCCCAGTATACCAGGGTTGCCCCAGTCGGGGCACATGCAGGGTCAGCCAGTGAATGCATGGATGGGTGGAGCAATGGATCGGTCTCCCTCCCTCTCTCCCTTCCTCCCCCTCTCTCACTTGTGAGATGGGGTGGGCCATAAGGAGGCGCAAACACATGATCCACAGAAAAGTGGCGTTCTCACCACTGAGGAGTTTTTTTCTGTAAAACCCCTTCACCTGGATGGGGGTGCTCAACGTCTTTTATATTCATGCTCCATTGACTCCAGGGGCGCCCTGGGGCTGGGGCCCTGATGACCAGTATTGTTTCAGGTGGATGAAGGCAGAGCATTTTCAGAACTATGTCTTATTTTTTCAGGCCTTAAGTGATTTAAATGCTGGGCCCTTGTTGAACTCAGTAAAAGAAGTGAAGCCCCTCTGCCTAGCATCAGCAGCTCGTCTTCGACTCCAGGCACTGAAAAGTGCAAATGCTCACTTAAAGAAAATACCATGTGCCCCAGGGGCTTCCCCGCCTGTGCTGTGGGCCGGGCCCAGGACGGGAGCTCGCTGGGACTTGTAGACTGCACCATGGTTTTGGCCCAAGCTTTCAGGAAAAGAAAGCTTTTGTTTTAATTTTTTAATTCAGTTATTTAAAAAATTTATATTTAAATACTTGTTTTTGTATTATAAAGGAATTTTAGCATTTATTTTGGAACATATTATGGTACGAGAAAATTTTATGTAACAATCAACAGCAAAAGACGAGAACAGATACAAAGTATTTCAGGTACTACCCGTGTGTAATGGGCATCCTTATTTTCCTCGTGTTTTGCTCAAAAATTTGGGCAAAAAAGCGCACGTTCTAGATGGCAAAATGTGCTACCTTGTTTAACCGTCACACCCAGACCAGGAGGGAGGCACTGTTATAGCCACTATTATACAAGAGGGACCTTGGGCTCAGAGTGCTTGAGTGACTGGCTGAGGGTTGCCCAGCCACTAACTGGTCTGAGATGTGGCCTTTGCTCCCCAGGATCTCCAGGGAGCTCTTCTGCGGCAGTGGCTTTCACACTCTTAAAGGCCCAGAGTGCTTGGTAAACTGGCAAAAATCTAGCGGCTTTGGTTACAAGGTTCGGGTTGGGGTTGGGGTTGGAGGAAGTCTGGAGCTCCACCCACGACCCCCATAGGCCTTGCAGGAGTCCTGTGAAACCCTCAGGGTGTCCCATTGAGCCATGCGCCCATGATCTGATGCCCACCTTTGCTGCAAGCCATTTGAAGGGGAGGTCAGTTCCACCGTGCCCAGGACGGACCCGTCTCATCGATGCTGCCTGTCAGGCCTCCACTTCCTCCTGTAAAATCCGAGTCCCCTTCTTGTAGCAGGGAAGACTGAGCAGGTGTTTCTCCTTGGCCTGTCTCTTTCTTTTGCGAACCCACTGGCAGAAATCACAGAGGAGCATCTTTTCCTTGGGAGTGAGAAAGGGAGCAGGCCCGCTTTGTGAGGACGTCGATGGGGGTGCTGGAGATAGGGGTCCTTCTCAGTAAGTCCCCTGCTTCGGGAGAAGGCACAGGTGGGGAGGGGTGAGGTCGAAAATGCTATTCGCTCGTGGTGGCTGCAGGTTGGTGACAGGTGAGCTGGGACTTGTAAGACCAGCTGGTTCCCGCACAAGATGAGCCCAGGAGGCTGCTCTGGCATGCGCCGTGGACAGACCTGCCCAGCTCTCCCTAGCGCCCCCTTCTTTTTCAGCTGCCCCACCCGTACCAGGTGACTCTGCTCAGGCGCCTCTTCCTCACCTCGCCACTGGCATTTTATATCTAGATGTTCCAATCTTTCATTTAAAAAGCGTGGCATTTCACATTTCTTGGAATTAAAAACTTATGTGGCAGTTGATAAAAGAATTATCTTGCAATTAGCCCTTTCTGTTCTTGGGAAAAAAGTGTTTCTGGTTCTTCTGGTGTTGCTCCTTCCTCAGGGTGGCTTTTTAAACAGTGGCCTCAGCTGACCATTATTCACATACGTGTTTTTCTGAGTCATCCTGGGGTGAAGGAAGTAGGCTCTGTCCCACTGCAGGGTTTGCTCTGTGTCCCATGCTTCATTTATCTCTCTCCCAGACTGGCTGTCCCAGCTGCATGGGACAATGGAACCTAGTGGCTTCTGTGGTACAGAATGTCTACAGAGCCCAGACTCTACCTGAAACTCCTCAGCTCCTGTTGCAAGGCAACTGTGTGCCTAATTTTCCTGGAGAGCTGGGGGAAGGATTGCCTCTGTGCAATTGCGGCCCGTGGGGTTGTCACAGCACCAGCACATACCATTTTCTTTACCCTGGACTCTTGGCAATGGCAGCGGCAAGAACACCTGTGATGTACAGGGGCCAGGTGTAGGGCAGACCACAGTGTAGTTGGGCACACAGGGTCCGGGTTTAGCAGGCAAGTTGTCTTGTTTCCGACATTTATTCAATCAGGTGCAGGGCTTGTCACAGACAGAGTCCACATGCAGGATGTTTATCAGGGAGTGACCACGTGACGAATGCCTGTGGGAGGAGGGGAAAGAGGACGCAGTGCTGTGAGGTTAGGTATGCTATGGGCCTGCTATAGCTTCAGCCAACCTCATGGAGAGAGCTGGAGCCAAGATGACCTGCCAGCGTTGTCCTGGGCTGACGTGGGCTTCTACTCCCTCACCACAGTCAGTCATAGGAGGTGGGCTGCCCCGAAGGGCGTGACCTCAAGCCAGGTGGCCCCATGCAGCTGAGCAAGCCCCAAAGAGGCTGCCAACAACCCTTCAGCACCTGGGCAGCAAGTCCTTCCTGGAAGGGGATCTGTGTCCATCACGGTTTTCTTGGGGCTGAGGCACTGGGTTAAGGCACCGCAGCCCACGTCGAAAGGGTTGGTCTGTTTTTAAAGTGCTCTCAGTCAAGTGGCTCAGGCCCCAACATGATAGATGCTGGCACAGGGGGCTGGACCAGGCGCTGCTCAGCAACACCAGCGTGGTGCTCCCCTCAGCAGCCCCGTGAGGTAGATGCCGGTGCCCTACAAGTAGCCGATGAGGACAGTGAGGCTCTGAGATACTAACTTGCCAGGGTCAGACGACCGGAAGGAGAAGGCACCGGGATTTAAAGTCAGGTCCGACTCTGAAGGCTGTGTGCTTTCCTTTACTCAAAATGGTCTCTGACATCGAACGCAGGGCCGACAGGAGAGGTGCGACTGTGGGCGGTTGGCAGCCTTCCATCTGCTGGCCCGGCGAGGCCCAGGTTCACCGCTG
This sequence comes from Mormoops blainvillei, assembly GCA_004026545.1. NCBI lineage: Eukaryota > Metazoa > Chordata > Mammalia > Chiroptera > Mormoopidae > Mormoops > Mormoops blainvillei. The sequence continues at coordinate 184,237 of PVJD01002675.1, read as the reverse complement.
TGCCTCCGCGCCAGTTGTTCCCCCGCCTTTGATGCCATTTCCCTGTGCTTCCTCCATGAAGCCTTCCCACTTCTGCAGCCCCTGTGGTTTCCGCCCCCCCTTGGCCTTTCCCGGCAGGTCACCCTTACGTTCTCTAGCAGCTGCACTGGAAGAGCCCCACTAGCCCTAGGAGATGGCACCCTTCCAAAGGGCAGGGGTGTTGTGTGTGTGCTGATTTAGGCTTTGTGTGAGATTCATGTGTCCCAGTCTGGGAAGTTTGGTGTGGCCGCGTCCTTCCTAATAGAGACACTTCTCTAACCCATTTCTCTGGGAATCAGGGTGCTGTGAAACCCTGGCACCCACTCGGCCCTAGGGGTCGTGAGGAAACCCACCGCCTTGTCCATGAGAAGCCCAGCTGATAAAACGACCTCATGTCTGTGCCTTTGGGAGCGGTCCGCGCTTCCCCCCCTCAGGTACCTATGGGAAGAGGTGGAGGGCAGATCCAGGCACCAGCACGTCAGTGACCCTGTGCTTACTGAAGGTGAGGCTGGCACGGATGCCATTAGAAAGCAGGTTTGGACAAAACCCAAAGGTTCCAAGGCCTTGGCGTCCATCCCCTGTGACCTCCACTTAATCAAATGACCAAGGACGTGTTAAGAGGGAGAAATATGTAAATGTTTAGAGACAGTGAGTTGTGAGCTGTAAATGGCACTGGCATGTTTATAAGAAATGAACAGACCAGAAAAGAACCCCCAATAGCTTTTCTTTTTTTCTTGGTTAGAATTACCAAACTGATGGATGGCGGGAGTGCTCTGGTAGTTAAATATTTGGGCCTTGGGAGTCCTTTGATGTAGCGCCTTGTGACAACCGCTTGCGAAGTGAGCTCAGAGTAGCTCAAATTAGCTCAGGGCCACGTGCTGGGAAGGGGAGGCTAGATGTTGGAGTAGATTCCTTCCATGATTGTTGTTACTCTACCGCCCGAGAGTTCAGGACACTGGTAGTCGAGTGCTCAGCCTCAGCCTGATCACGGCCCAGGAAAGGGTTTGTGTCTACTAATTTACTAACACACATGGTCCTCAAGGTCAAGGTGAATGTGGAGAAGCATCAGATCAAGGAAACTGATTCATGATTCTCAATGTATTGACATACGTAAAGACCAGTCAGCCCCTCTCCCCACCTCCATCAGCCTCCATCCACCCTTTACACGGCCTTCTCAGCGGCCTGCCACAACCCTCACAGGTCATCGTGCGTGTCCCTTTCTCCTGCCTCCAGTCCTTTCTGCCACCTAGAGCCTTCAGCTGAGGATGCTCATGTAACCTCTGTCTAAACCTGCTTGAACCTTTAGGGGTGAGCTCAAATGGCATCTCTTCCGGAAAGTCTTCCTGAACCCACCAGCTAGAAGCAGTCATTACCTTTTTTAAATGCCATTTCAGTCAGTTTGATAGATCCAAGGGGAAAGTGAGAACCATCTCTGTTTGATATTAGCTGGATAGATGGATGGAAGGGTAGGTGAGTAGACAAGTGAAGAAATAAATAGGGGGGGCGGGAAACATGGGTGGAAGGATAAATGTGGTTTTTCCCAATTGAAAAACACTGGTTCAGCTTTTGTAACCTCATCTGTAGATGGGACTAGTAACAATAGTACCTACCTCATCATGTGAGAATGAAACAGGATAGAGCTTGATACATCGGGCTGGATAAGTGTTAGCTATTGTTGTTGTTGTTATTTTTGGAAGTAACTCCATAAGATATTCGACTCTATGAAGAAACTATTCTCGTTAAGATTCTATCTTAAAATCAAAGAACCCTTGAACTCTTAGTTCCCCATATAGACCTGTTCTCTCAGGTTATGATGAAGAAACTGAGTCCAGAAGAGGGAAGGGAGAGACTTACTCATACTTGCAGAATTTGTGGCAGGCTTGGTGTCAAAGTATAATTTTCAAAAAGCTAAAAACATGACCTGTACAAACATAGAATGTGCACATGTGAACAGTTGCTTTTAGCTCCAACAGGATAGCAAAATGGAGTTACATCGGTGCTAGAAAAAGAAGACCGCTAGATTTGACACAAAACTAGTTAATGTCTTAAAAGACCGAACAATGATAAATTTTGGGATTCACTTTTCTACTGAACAGAAATCATTTGTATTTCTACTGGGTAAAACCCCACACAGGAACATGCAAATTCATAGACTCTGAGCCTTTAGTTAGTGAACAGCAAGTCAAACAGAGGTGCCTTTCCCTGGATAACGAAATATTCCTTGGCTGGGTGGTTAGACCTGCTGCCCTTCCTCTGCCTTACTCCTGATAAGAGAACCAAGTTTTCTCACCAAGCCCTCTCCTCCCCTTTCCTCTTTCTGTTCTCCGCAGTCACACATGGAGCCTGGATTCTCGCTTCTGTTTCCTCATTGGCAAAATAAGAATCATATTACCTCCCTCGTTGGCTGGTTATGGTCATTTATGGCTCAACACTGGACAGGAACGTGGAAGGACGGTACACAGTCCTGGCACTGAGGAACTTGACATCCACGGGAGAGGCAGGATTGAACAAATAATTGTACCACCATTTGGGAGTGGCTGTGGCAGATGACAGAAAAGTACACAGGAGCCTAGAATGAGGGGCACTTGGCGGAGTAAGGGAGCAGGAAAGGACCAAGACAGGAACATTAGATATGGGATGTCCAAGCCCCACAGATTTGGGTGGTTGGTGAGAAGGAAGGACGTGCTTGGCCAGGTAAACATCATATGCAAAGGTGTAGGGAATAAAAAGTAAGATGCTGTTTATTTAAAGTGTATTTGTTGTGCTTCTGTCATGTGCGGAGTTCTGTGTTTGACACTGCGGTGTGGATAGGGAGAGGAAGAGGCAGGGATATCCATCGGTGAAGCCAAAAACAAGTCCTAGTCCTTTTGGAGTGTTTTCAGGAGATTGGAGTTCTAGGTGCATCGGGGAGGGAAAAACAGAGATGGGGTGTTTTGGAGACACACAGGCTGGAGCGGGGCAGAGAGCCCTGCCTGTAGCTGAGCAATGATGTGGGGGATAACACTTGACCAAACAATTCATCTTGAGGAGGCCCAAGATGGCGGAGGAGTAGGTGGAAGCTATACTCACTTCCTCCCAGGACCAAACTGGAATTACAACTGAATCATAGAAGAATCATCCTGCATAACCAACTGCACACTAGCTGGAGAGAAGCCTTATAACCAAGGACTTCCAGAAGAAACCACGTCACCGCGTGGAGACTGTGTACAAGTCAGTGGGTTTTAGTATATTTAGAGTTGTGTAACCGTCACCACAATCTAATTTTAGATCATTTTCATCATCCCCCCAAAAAACTTGTACTGCTGTTTTAATAACAAGCCTTGTAGAACTATTTCACTTGCTAAATCATAATAAAATAAAATAAAATAAAATAAACAATTCATTTTTGCCCAGAACCTTCTTATGCAAAGCCTATAGCTGCCTTCTGACCTGCTGAACTGCTCAAGAAGTTTACAATTTAGCTGGGGAAACAGGACATAATCATAGGAAAAGCTAACAACGTGCCACAGTGGGTAAGATGACAATTCAAGGCTTTGGGGGGAAGGAGAGCTTTTCATGGCTTGGGCAGTAGGGAAGAATTTCTGGAGAGGAGATAGTCTTGATTGGGTTGAGTAAACAATAGAACAGAGGGCATTCTAAGCAGGGGGATAGCTCCCAGTGGAGGCCTGGAAGCAGGGAGATTTTCCAGGGATCCTGGGAGAAGAGTTTGAACAGGTGCAGTGTGCGACGTGGTGAAGCACCTTGCGTGTTCAGCTGAGGAACTGGAAGTCCATGTTGTGTCAGGCGTTAGAAACTGAGATGCTGACCTCGGAAGGTCATGCACCAGGGGAAGAGGGGCCTGGTGGGTGCCTTGATCGGCAGAGGAGAGTCTTCCCAGCAGAGGGAGCAGCTGCCTCAGAGCCCTGGCCAACTGTGGCCATTTGGCCAGTTTGTGATGCTTCAAGGGAAGTTAGAAATCTGCATTTTTGTGAAGTCTGCTTTTTTTTTTTTTACATTTGAAAAAAAAAATTAAAGTTACTCCATGGGCGAAGAAATAGATATGTGAACTGTGGGGCTCTGGTCTGTGACTTCTCTGTAGACAGTGTGGTCTTTGAAGGTCCTTCCAGGCTTGGGTGCCAAGTTGCAGAAATGGCGGTGCTGACCTGAAGAAATGATCAGGGAGCTGGCAGCATCAGGGTCAGGGCCTTGTGCAGTTGTGTCCACGGGTCACAGTTAATACTGAGCAGGACTCACCCTATCCAAGAACCGCAGACCCAGAATAGAAGGGTAAGTAGAGGAAAGGGAGTAAGGTGTCTGGTTCAGGATAGCGTGGACAGTATGAATCCAGTTTCTTTCCCTTGCTGTCTTTAAAGCAGCCTGGCTAGTGCTGGCCTATACTTGTGAAGATGGCAGGGGATTCAACCCTTAACCCAAGTGGGCTTTGTGGAAGGGCTCAGGGTCTTCATATGGTGGGATTGTGAAAAGATCACTGGACTTGGAGTTGGAAGTTCAGGGTTCTAGAAGTTACTGCTGTTCATCAAGTACCCACTGTGTGTCAGGCCCCTCATGCATATTCTCACTAATTCTTCTGATTCCCCAAAGTACAAGGTGAAGTAGAGAACACTATGATTCTACTTGTTTGAGGTCAAGGTCACAGAGCTGATCAACAGCAAGTTTGGTATTGGAACCCAGATTGGCAGGACTCCAAAGGCCACATCCTTTCTCATGGACCCCACTACTGACTTGGTCCATACTGAATCCCTCCTTGTGCTGTATATCTAACCCACTGTGTGGCCTTGGGTAGGTCACCTCCGCCTTCTCACAGAACAGTGAAGGAGGAAACCCCAGGGCCTTCCTGGTGCAACCTCAGCATGTCATGGTTCTGCAATTGAGGCATTTGTATGTTGGGATTTTCTGACTCTGAAGGTCTTTGAATGTTGAGCTTCAGACAAAGAACCAGGAATCAGAGATATGTCATCCTCAGGCAGCGGCAGCAGTGTTGAGAATGAACTTGGCAGCCCTGCAGGAAAGGATGTGTTCGTCTCATTCTTGGAAAGGCTTTTAATAGGAAATAGGTACATGGATGTCGGAAAAATAGGCATTCCAGCGTGGCTGTCACTGAGGCCCCAGGCTGGAGGCCTAGAATGCAGCTTTTGCTGTTTTCATATCTTTCTGTCCTTCTGTCCTCTGTGAGTGTTTACAAACCCCCCAAAGGACCTGCAGCTTCAAAGAGAAATATTATTGATGTGTTGAGTCTATTTTTGGCTGGCTGGGGTTGGTGCACATCCAAAAGGAAGCATTAAGTTTTACATCCATTTTTATCTGCATCAGCTCCTCTCTCTTCCAAATTCACTAAAGGATAACAGAAGCAAAGCTCACTTCAGACAACATTCAATAGGTTTAAATTTGGGGGGCCAGTATCCCAGGCCCCTCCATCTTCGTGCAGCTGAGATGTGCATTTAATATTCCCAAGGAGCCACAGGAAAAAAAACAAAATGCAAGAAAACTTCCCTTTGCCCTTAGAGATTAGAGAAGTGTTTTTCTCTTAAATATGGAGCTGTTTCTCTGACTCAGCATGGGAAGGAGGTGGATTTGAAAGCAAAAGATGTTCCCTTGCTATGAAGCAAGTATTTTGGGTCACAGATCTTATTGATTAGACTTATGCAATTGGACACTTCTCTTGCACATGTGCGTTTTCTCTCTCTCTCTTCTGTCTCCTGTGGCCTCATTAACTTCCAGAGAGACTTCTGAAGAGAGGAGGCAGCCAGAAGATGGGATTCTGGACTCTCACGCCAGTTCCTGGGTTGGGCGGGGAAAGGCAGTCCTCAAATACAGGAGATGTGTTGGACCAACAGAGGGAGATTGTCAATCTACCAGTCATAATTGCTCCTTGAAAATCCTCAGCGAGCTAACACCGCTGTCCGCAGGTGATCATGGCAATTGAGTTGAGAAAAAAATGAATTGATGGCCTTAATTAGACTGGTTTAATAAACATGGGGTCAGAACCATAGGAGCCCAGATTCTCATAAGCCCTTGTCTGAGTCTAGAGAAGGAGTTCACATCTGGCTGCTGCTTGGAATCACCAGGAGAACTTAGAAAAATTCCAGTGCTTAAGCCCACATTCAGAGATTCCTTTTCAGTTGGTCTAGGTAGGACTCAGGCATCCATATGTTGTCTCTCTTCCCAGATGACTTCACTGTGATTTCCACTCTAGAGCAGTGTGCTTCTTAAACTCTGATGTACAGAGAAGTTACCTGGGGACCTTGTTAGAATGAAGATTCTGAATCCCTAAATAAATGGCAAGATATACCATGTACATGGACTGTAAGCCTCATCAGTAAAGATGTCAGAGTTCTCCCCTAAATTCTACAGAGGTTTAACACAATTCCAATCAAAATCTAAGCAAGAATTTTAGTGGATATAAATAAGCCAATTCTAATTTTTTTACCCTCACCCAGACACATACTTACTGATTTTAGAGAGAAGGGGAGGGAGGGAAGGGGTGGGGGGAGAAAGAGAGAGACACACACACACAGACATTGATGTGAGAGAGAAACTTTGATTGATTGCCTCTTGTATGTGCCCAGCCAGGGGCCAAACCTGCAATCTAGGCATGTGTCCCTGCTGGGAATCGAACCCACAACCTTTCTTCAGCTTTAGGGACAATGCTCTAACCAACTGAGCCACACGGGCCAGGACCAATTTCTAAAATTTATGTGGAAAGGCAAAGTAACTAGAATAGCTAAATAGTTTTGAAAAAGAATATATTTGGAGGGATCATGCTTAAAATCACACCTGATTTTAAGATTGATTATAATGCTATAGTAATCAAGACAATATGGTATCGGCAAAGGGAAAGACACATAGGTCAATGGAACAGAATTGAGAGTCCAGAAATAGACCCACAACAAATCTGGCCAAATTGTTTTTTGACAGAGGTGGAAAGGCAATCCAATGGAGAAAGTCTTCTCTACAAATGGAATTGAAACAGCTGGACAAAGGTGAAAAAACAAACCTTGACCTAAGCTCTACGCTCATGAAAAATTTACTCAAATGTACAAAAGATGTAAGTGTAAAACAAAATGTTTAGAAGAAAATATAGGAGAGAAGCTTTGTGATCTGTGGTTGGGCAAAGAGTTCTTTCAGATGATACCAAAAAAAGATGATCAATCAAAGAAAAATGAATTAATTGGACTTCATTAGAATTAAAACCTTTTCCTCTGTGAAAGACACTGTTTTGAGAATGAAAAAGACAAGCTACATAGTGTGAGATCACATAGCTCATAGAGGACTTTGTATAGCCTGGATATATAAAGGACTCTCAACATTTAATAGCAAGAAAGCAACCCAGTTGAAAAATGGGAAAAAGAGTTGATGGAACACTTCATCAGTTGTCCCTGACAACTTGCAAACTTCTTCCTTGGAACTAACCCCTAGAAGTTAGGAGGTCCTAAGGAAGATACACTGACTCCTTTGCTTCAGCACATTCTGTCAGAGTTTTATTCTTTTCCCAATGCATGTATATATTATTTTCTTTAGATATTCTATATTTATGTGAGACCCTAGGCAGGGATACTTCTCTCCATTTTGCAGGTAAGATCACTGAGACAGACCCGGAGGGTTAAGGTTACAGAGTTTGGGAGTGAAAAAGCAAGGAGGAAGCTGGTTTCCTACCCACCAGAGTGCCCTAGATCCCCGTGAGAGGCATGTCGAGTGGCCTGAACTGTCAAGGAGCACAAAGCACAGGAAAGGATTCTCAGGCTACTTCTGGGGAGTTGACTGCAAGTTCACACACCAGGGTGAAGATAGCCCTCTGAAAGGCAGTATGGAGGTAAAGAGCAAGGGGAGGGGGAAGAAGAGAGGAAAGAAAATGTGGCTGTCAAGTGTAGGTTCAAATACACTGTGAAGGACTGAAGGGTGCAACCGTGTGAAGTGGTGAGTCTGTGGGAAGCCATATTATCACCTACTCCTAGTTACCTTTCCTCTGCCACCAACCAGAGGAGGTTGTGTAGGGAAATTCTATTGCCTGCTGAATGAGAGGCTCTTTAGAGTCAGAACATCCGGGCTTCCGCCCTGCTTCAGCTGACAGCTACCTTGTTGAGGGATCTTGAAGGAGTCAATTAAAGACTCACCTCTTGAAGGTCCCTGGAAAGGGTATCTGGGTTACTTGAGGATTGGGAGTGGAAGATGTCCATGAATTTCCATTGCCTGCCCTGGGTGGATTGTGGTGCCTTTGAGGGAGGCGGCGAGAGGAGCCAGGAGACCTCTAGGACAAGGTGCGTCTGTTTCCTAGGCTGGGTGTGAAGTTGTGATGCCTCTGTCATTTGCTCCAAGTGCCCCTGCCCTCAGTTTGCTTTGGCTAATAACCTTAGTTGATCCTTCTATGCAGATAGCTCTTGCACATCGATTTTCTTGGCACAGTACTTCCTCGGCAGTACCTTTTGTGCAGTATACAACCTCAATTAATCCTTAGTTAAAATGCCTCAGAGACAGAAAGGCTTTTTTCCTTTGTCCCCTTTTTTCTCTGGAGCAGATTGGATTTTGTGCAGCTTCATTGGAAAAGGAGTCAGCTTTGAAAGCAGGTTCAGATTCTAGCCCAGTTCCTGTTTATTTATAGTGCAAGTTATTCAGCAACTGCTGTCAAGTAAAAACTCTATTTAATCAGAGGCAGGTAAATATGCCGATTCCATTTCGTTGCTGCCCCAGCAGCCTCTCTGCTGGGGTGCAGAATGATGCCACTCTGGGTCTGCTCCTGCTGCTGGTGGGTGGGGACCAACACAATTAAGACTTGCTCCCCATTCAGGCTTGGGCATTCACGTTATTGTCACTTATGTCATTTGGTGGAAAAAGCAAGACGTTAGGAGCCAGAGCTTCCAATTCTGGTTTGGCCACTTGCTGTCTCCATGACTTGTGAAAGTGACTTAGTTTCTGGAGTCAGGATTTACTGATTTAAAAACGGCAGCATTACTAACTAGAAATATAAATGAGCTAATGTCAGTCTCCAGTATATTGCCCAGTAGACAGTGGTTTCTTAATTCATGGTTCGTGGATACTCTTTGAATGAATGAAGTCAGACTTTGCAGAAATGAGTGAATAAATCTTTAGCAACGATTGGTTGAGAATCTGCTAGGCATTAGGCATTCTGCAAACAGGTGGCGAAGCTCAGATATTGTTCCTGGTTTCATAGTGCTTATGACATGCTGGGGAAGGAGAAGACAATGAACATGCAAGTATATAATCATGCCTATTGATAGATCTGTGTTTAAAAGACCTGAAGGAAAGAGGAAATTGGTAATAACTTTCTTTGGGGAGTAGTCAGGGAAGTTGTCTTTGAGGAGGCAGCATTTTAGCTGAGACCAGAGAGGGGGACGAGAATTAGCTGGTCAAAGAGGAGGAAGAGCATACGTCTAGTCCCGAGTTAAGAAATGGCTGCATACCGAGGGGGAACCCCCCCCAACAAAAAAGACACCCAGAATTATCTTCTGGAGGGCAGGCCCCTTGTAGTACAGGCTTTCCCTGCTAGGTGAGTGTTCTAGGAACCCATCTGTATCAGTGTAACAGCTGGTGTTGTTGTGAGAGGCTGCATTCAGCTTCAGTGAATTTTGTTTGAAGACTCAACGCATTTGCCCATTTCATGATGGGTGATTTACAGGCATATCTGCCCACACTGCACTGAGTGTTCAGCAGTTTTTGACCACAGACAGCATGACCCCCGTGCCCCATCCTCCCTATTTACCCCATCTTGCCTGAGTGACTTTATTTTCCCCCACATGAAATAAGTCCCCAAAGGGAGATGTTTGCCCATGTGGAAGAGGTGAATCAAAAAACAGCAGAAGCACTAAAAGGCATTAAAATCAATGAATTCAAAAACTGTTTTGAGCAGCGGAAAAAGCATCTCGATAAGTGTATTGCATCAAATGGAGAGTACTTTGAAGGTGACTGAAGTTTAAACATGTAAGAATAAATGCACAATTTTAAAAAAGATTAAAAGAATTTATTTTTAGAGAGAAGGGAAGGGAGGGAGAAAGAGAGGGAGAGGAAGCACCAATGTGAGAGAAACAATGATTGGTTGCCTCTCACGTGCCTCTAGTTGGGGACCTGACCCGCAACCCAGGCTTATGCCTTGACCAGGAATCAAACCAGCAACCTTTCAGTTCCTAGGCTGGTGCTCAATCCACTGAGCCACACCAGCCAGGTCTTTTCTTCCTTCCTTCTTCCCTCCCTCCCTCCCTCCCTCCCTCCCTCCCTCCCTCCTTCCTTCCTTCCTTCCTTCCTTTCCTTCCTTCCTAAGATTTCATTCATTCATTTTTAGAGAGGAGGAAGGGAGGGAGAAAGAAAGGAAGGGAATAAATACGCAAATTTTTAAATAAATAAATTCCTTTTTGGGGGGAGCCCCCCCTCGTATATTTGAGGAAGGAGGAATAGGGCCACGGAGACTGAGTATGGCGAGCCAGGAGGAGCCTGGCTGAAAAGGGGCCAGAGAGAAGGACAAGAGCACATGTTGACCTTAAAGGCCACAGGAAGCGTTTTGCATTTACCCTGGGCTCTACTGAAAGCCGTAGCAATGCTTTAAGCAAGGGAGTAATTAGTTCTATTTGTTAGGACCAGACGAAGTTGAATGGAATAAAAGGCTACTGAGACTACAAATGCCATTTAATGAGACGAGCTTGTGCACTCAGCCCTGAGGACTGGCATAAGGCAGGGGTGGCCTTGCTGACCGTCTTGGTTCTCCCTGACTCTGGTCCCTGCTAGGGAGCTGGGGACAGGTTCATAGATGCTGCAGCCTCTGGGGTCCGTGGTGTCCTGCTGGTCCGAAGCCATCGACTTTCCTGTGACCCAGGCCCATCATGCCTTTGGGTGTGAGGAACCGTAGGGGTGGGAGTCTGGAAAGTATCAGCTGAGGGGCCTGCACTGGAATCCCAAATGGATGATTTGATACCACTCTTGAGTGGAACAGGAACAGTGAAGCCGTGCTGTCAGCTGGAATAAACTGGATTGAGGAAGCCTCACGGTGTATTGTTCAGGAAAAAAATCGTGAGAAACTCACATGACTCTCAATATCATGAGTCACCTTGACAGCATAAGGATTAGAACTGCCTGCCTCTCAGCCTAGTGATCTTGATGCTTCTTGGTCCCCACCCACACTGAGACATCCTTCATGCTCAGCGAGCTGTGCATCTCTCTACCTGCAGGAGGACCCTAAACATTTTGAAAGGGGACATATATCTGCCATCCCCACTCCACCCTCAACTGTGAAATGGCTTTGCCTGGAGAGCAGCAGGGCTCTTTGCAGTGATCCTTGTCTTTACCTAACGAATAGCCCTGGAGAGATTCGTCTGATGCCCATTTGACTGGTGCATGTTCGTATAAGCTAACAATCCAGGGGAAGGAGAGGGGCAACGGCAGGGAGAGAGGAGGGAACTTAGCGAGCCTGGCTGCAGCTCCCGTGAGCTGGGCGGCCAGGCCTGAGGCAGGATGTCAGGCCAGGTCCATCCAAAGACTGTCTCGCATTTGTTAAGAGCCCACTGTCTTTGGGGCTCTGCCCTTTCCTCATGCCACCCCATTTATCCATCGCAGTGATACTCTGTGGCATGGAGGAGCAGTTGAGCTTCCGAGTGGTCACATGCAGTGCTAAAAGGCACATGGGCAGTAATGGATCAATAGAGACCGAATGTTTATGTCCCTCCCAAATTCATAGGTTGAAACCTAACGCCTGAGGTGATAGTATTAGTATTAGGGGGTGACACCTTTTGGGCATGATTAGGTCATGAGGGCAGAGCCCTCATGGGATTAGTGCCCTCAGGAAAGAGGCCCCAGAAAGCCTCCTTGACCTTCTTACCCTGTAAGGACACAGAGAGAAGATGTCCGTCTGTGAACCAGGCACCAAATATGCTGGTGCCTTGACCTTGATCTTGGACTTCCCAGCCTCCAGAAATGTGAGAAATAAGTGTGCATTGTTTAAGCCACCCAGCCTATGGTGTTTTGTTCTTGCAGCGGAATGAACTAAGATACAGGTGGGACTGGCTTTGAACACAAAGCTTCTTGGATCTTTCCACGCTGTCTCACAGCCTGCCCCAGCTCCCTGTGCATGTGTGCATGTGGGGTAGAGGGCTGGCCATGCCGTCCTCCTAAGCATATGTCCTGGTGCTAAGTCATTGGGCTGGGGGGTGGTTGGGAGGGTCCCACTGCTGCCTCTGGCCTGTCAGCAGGCCATCATTTTCTCCTCTGTGAGTCAGGGTCAGCGTGCCCTCCTTGCTTGCCTGCCCTCTGCCAGCCTGCGGGGAGCGCGGTGTGAAATCATGACTGTGAAAGGTTTTGGGGAGGAGAGAGCACAGGAGAGGAGGCTGAGGTGCTAATGGGCAGCCAAGACTGTCAGCACCCTGCTGACAGAGACCCAGGGTCTGGCTCAGCTATGAGTGGGCTCAGCTCCAACGGAATGGAGAATTGGGTCGGCCCCTGGGCCGGGTCAGAAACAGCATTTCCTGAGGCCGTGTCACCAGCTAACATCTGCACAGTGGAGGAAGTACCTGGGAGTTCTGCCTGGCTGTATGTGTCGGCCGTCTCATCCCTGCTGCGGAGAGAGAGCCCAGCATTAGCCAGAGGCAGCTCTTGGCCCACAGGGTGGACTATGCGGGCTAGCCACGGACAGTGGTCACCCTGTCCCGTCTGGGCACACAAAGTCCCTTGAGCCATGCCCAGCTGGAGCCAGTGCTTCTGCTGACTACCTCTGACTGACCACCAGCCTCTCCCGCTCTCCTCCGACCGCTCTCACCTCCTCCCTGCAATTCCTCTGCAGTTACAGCGTGAGGTCGTGGAGCAATTAGGTGGAAACACCCTTGCTGTTGCCTCTCATCGCCGAGCTCTCAGAATCTCATGTCCTCATGCTCTCCTGTTCCCATTCCTGGTCTGAGCTGAAAGTAAACCTGGGGGCGGGCAAGTCACCCTGCTTGGGCGGGGAGATGGGCCCCAGACAGGTGGTACAGGGCCTCCCTGGGAGGCAGGTCTCATGTTTGGGAGGACACACTGGGACTCCTCTAGGCCTGTTCTACCTTCTCATTCTTGTCCTCTAGACCAAAGAGCTCTGGATTCAGAGTTGGGAAACCTGGGGCTCAGGCTGATGATGATGATGATGATGATGATGGTAATATTAGTAACAGTTAAAAGGGCTGTCATTCACCAATTACATTTAATCCTGACAACATCCTTGCAAAACACAGGCATTATCGTCACTTTATAGATGAGAGATTTAATGCTCGGAGAGGGTGAGTGACTTGCCCAGAGTCAAACAGCTGGAAGGTGACTGAGCTGAGGTTTGTGTGTTCACCGGGATGCCCCGACACGTGACTTTAGAGAGCCCCAGCGCCACTCAGAGGTCCCCCAAGCTGGTGGGGCCCAAGATCATTCCAGCTCCCTTGCTCTGGCAATAAGGAGGCTTGGGCCCTTGACTGCACTGGCGTCCTGGCTCCCTAGCCCCTCCTCCCACCCTCTCTGTGCCCTCAGGGAGCTGGACTCTGAGACTGCCCTAGCTGGGCTGCCCTAGCTGGGCTGGGTATTTTGCAAAGTGCTGTGACATGAAGGAAACAAAGCAGCTTGAGTCACGTGCTCCCCCAGAACTTCCCTTCGGGGCCTGAGAAACACATCTGGGAAGCGGAGGGGAAAATGAGAAGCAGCAAACAAAATGGGAAAAGGGAGACTAAAGACCTCAAATGTGCAGAGGATGCCCCTCTCCCCGGGTGCCCCGGGAAGTATCTGTCTTCCAAGTGGCCTGAAGGGAGACTGCCCACCCCAGCACTGTGTAGGTTAAGATGGAGTGAGACGCTGCTAACCTTGACTCTCTACTTCCCTGAGACAATCAGAGACCAAAGCGAGGAGGGCTTCCACAGCCTGGATATATACTCAGGCTCCACAGGGACCGGGCCGCCCTATCGGGGACAGTTCTCGGAAGCCGTCCTGTCTGTCTGCCTGGCCTGCCCTGCTCCTCCTCAGTCTCCCACACTTCTTCCATGGCACGCTCACTGTCACCTCCCCGGGGAAGCCTTCCGTGGCCACCCCAGAATCATGGCCCCAGACCTCATTCTAGAACATCTGTTACATTTTAGTCTCCTTACCTTTTTATATGTGTTTCTTTCTTTTCTCTAAGACAAGACCTGAATTGTTTTAAGCCTGGCATGGTCTCTTCTGTGCATAGTTAGTTCCAAGAAATATTTAAAATAACCACTGGCATAATTTAGCATTCACTGTGAGTTTATACTCTTGTGTATTTTAGAACATTTTCCCTTTCTTTGTAGTTGATATTATTAATTGTTCTTATTTTCATGTTGCTTTGCCTCGTTTCTTTTTTACAGCTTTGCTTCCCACTGCCTTTCCCGGTTTATTTGGTTATTCAACAAACAGCTGTTGAGCACCTACTATGTGTCAGACACCATTCTCAGTGCTGGGGTTGTAGAAGTGAACAAAAGATTCACTGGCTTATGTAATTGGAAAGCCCAGAATTAGGGTTAACTTAGAGTGAGGCTCTATCCGTTGGCCCAACACTATCCCTGCCGGAGCTGATGTCCCCATGGGAGCTCACTTTGTGGGTTCAGTATTTAGGGGATTTCCTGATACCCCCGAAGTCTTTCTTCAATGAGTAGCTTATTTGATAATGAATGAGGCCACCCAGGCTCACACACACTTATTCCTGGAATTGGAGCTACCTTCTAAGGTTTCATAATAAGAACACACTTTTTTTAGGGCAGCAGGTGTGTGGTAGAGTCTGGACTCCTACACAGCTGTCTTCTGATTATTCCCGGAGAACTGTACCCCTTCGATCTGGTTTGGCTGGGCCTGTTTTTGTCACCCCCACGAAGCGGTGTTGTTTGTTCCTGGAGCAGAGAGACATCTGTCTTCCTCGCTGAGCCTTGACAGATGCCACATTCAAATAAGCAGCACCCGTTTAAACACGCACAGCAGCAGCAGCAGCTCTGTCATTGCCACCCCAGCTCGACACTGCACCCTCACTTCCTGGTCCTTTGAGCTGCCCTTCCTCCTGCTGGGTGCTCCCTCCGGCACCTCCCTGCCAGCCCAGGCTCCCACACTGCAGGTACAGAGCCAGCAGTACCTGTGTGCGCTCTCATACCCAGCAGACCTGAGCAAGACGGTTGGAGAGGAGGGTCTCACTGCAGAATTGCAGGTTGTAAGCACCTCCTGGGCTGTGAGCACATCTCAGCCTGTCTGGGCTGGGACGGGATTTGGATAGTTGATCATGAGCACAATGGAAAAGCAGACAGGACATCACCTCCTCTGGGTTATGAACGAGAATTCCTCTAGGGAGTGCCTCACTTAGCCCTGCTATCTTCAGCAGTGAGAGCTTAGGGAATTGGTGTGGGTACATACAACCAGTGCGGTTGACTTTTAGTATTCAGGGGAAACTGCGGGTGTGCCACCCGTATTCTAAGAGAGTAAAGGCTTGACTGAGGACGGCTCCTAAAACAAGACTTAGAGAGATGAAGAGAAGGCTGGGGATGGGGGAATGAGAAGAGAAAGAAGTGCCAGGCACAGCCCACGTCTAGCTGTACAAAGACCTTGCAATCAGCTCCTTTACTCAGGTACAAAACGTTTCCTCTTAACCTTATAGGATCATCCTAGTTTTTGATACTTTATCACTCCTTCCCTGTGGGTCATACTGTGACAGTCCCGCAAGTTGGTTGTGGCCTTGTTTTGGAGAAGGCTGGGATGAGTATAGGGGTCTTTGGGAATATCCTTCTTGGTGGGCCCCTGGCAGGAAAGGATGGCCTGGGGAAGGTGCTGGAAGCCGAGGTCCTTGGGAGCTCTGGGAGAGAAAGAAGTGGTGAGTCCAGCAGTGTTCTGGGGGCTAGGAGGATAGTCATTTGTTAGGTCCTAGGCAGTGTCCTAGGTGCTGTGTCCTGGATAGGAGGGTGGAGGAGGTATTGGCTTGTAGATGACATCCTGCTCTTGCAGTTGGGCATGGGAGAGTGGGGGAGGGGACTGGTAACTATACAGAACCAGATCTACTATAGACAGGCCAATAGGATAAATCCTGCTTTTTACCGTGTGTGCTTATAAAAGACCACTCGTTGAAAAAGACCGGTCTAATCCTGAAAGCTTCCTGGAAGGATTTCCAATTAGTGTAGCCACAGCTAAGCTAGCTGTACAGCTCTGGATGATGGAGAACAGCATGGAGGGAGGACCAGTTCTGCTGCTCCCAGCTGGGCTGCTGGGAGTCCTGGGGCGGGGGTTTCTCAGAGACCCTCAAGACTGCTCCTTAAACAACCGCCTCTGGGAAAGAGCCCTTCGACTTACGTATTTTTTCCCTATATTGTGCTTGTGCTTAAATATTTTATTTGGAAGGAGGCATCAGGAACTAAAACAGTTCTTTATATTCTGAAACCAGTTGGCTGTAAGCTCCCTCTGACTCTGTGCTGAGTGTGTGGCTTGGTACCCTGGAACCCTGGCCCACCTAACCTCATCATGCTTTTAACGTTTAAGCTATTCTTTCTTAAGCTGACATTTGAATTCCTAGGCTGCTCTTTCTGCATTTCCCCAGACTATTTTTGTGACTAATCCTTCTCATGTTGTTTTAAGTAACAAAGAGAATACGAACCTAAAACAGAGGGCCTTCTTCCTAACTGTAGAGGTGTCTGGAATCCATAAAATATCAGTCTGTATACAGGAAACTTAAGTTTAAGAAATACTAGCTTCTTCCTTAATTTAAAGGATTGCATCTCATGGGAAATTTAATTTTTAAAATAAGTCACATGTTCCAATAAAGAAGAAGCCCTGCTAGATAAACAATGAAGATATTTGCTCAAAAAATGCTTCTTTATTCAGCTAGAGAGGAACCAGGGGAATAGAGTGTTGGATGGAATCTATCAGACCAGATTTTGAAATTAAGCTGAAATTTATCATCTGTCCTTTTCAGTGGGCTCTGCATGAGCAGAGCTAAGCAGACTCCCCCCTGAGGATACCTGTTCTGGTTCTAACATCACCAGAGGATGCTGCCTGAGTGACTGTCACCAAGTCCATGAGTGTCAGGGAGTAGAGCCAAGATCTGTTAAAAGCCTCACCAGGGTGACTGCATGTATCATGCAGGATTTTTTTGTATGCAAGTGAGAGAAATCGAGTTTGAGTGCTTAAGGAAAAAAAGAAAAGGGTGTGTGTGTATGTGTGTGTGTGTTACGATTCCAGTAATTGAAAAGCCCAGAGGTTAGGTTAGGCTTCAGAGTTATTCAGAGTTAGCTGATTCCAGACACTCGAATGATGTCCTTAGGTCTCTTGCTCTCACTCTTTCACTCCATTTCTCCTTCATCTCACGCCTCTGCTTTCTTCTCTGTCAGTTTTATACTCAGGGCAGACTTCTTCCTCCACGTGGGGTTGTGCAACAGAATCAAACACATGTAATATTCATTTCTTACCTTTAACTCTCAGTGGAAAGACAACTTCTGTTTTCCATCGAGAAGTTCCAGCAAAAGTCCCAGAACTGACTCATTGGAACAGGTTGGTTCACACGCTCTTTTTTGAACCAATCACAATGACCAGGAAGGTCGGTCTGCTGCTCTTCCTGGGCAAGCCTGGTAGACACCCACCCCTGGAGCTGGAGGGTGGAGGTGGGGCCCTTCCTGGACCCCAAGGACTGAGCGAGGGAGAGCGTCATTAGCAGAAAGGACAATGGATGTGGGGGAGGTAAAGACAACTGGTCACTATGATATGGTTTGGTCAGGTGGATCTGAGGGGTCCATCCCAGGGTAACCTGTGTTTGTCAGCTGATCTTTTTAAGTGATTCCTTCTGGTTTGTTTCCTGTGAAGTCCCTCAGTTGTTGGCACGGTCCTCCTGCCATCTTGCTCCAAGACATTGGAAGGGCATGCAGAGCCTAATTTACCAACTTGGACCTGATCTAGAAGGCAGGGCAAGCTCTGTGCCCACACTGCTCCTCCACCTGCAGTCACTTCCACTCTCTGGGCTTAACATGAATTATTGACCATCAATTCAGAACCGATAGCTATGGAAGATTGTAAAAACTATTGATCATCTATCTATCTAATTTTACTATCTGAACAATTTAATATATTAATTAAACAAGTTTTTATCCACTACCATATACCAAGCAGTTACACTTTTATAAATATTAATTCGTATTTTGATAACCCTGTGAGATACATGACTAACCTTATTTTACATGAGACAAAACAGTCGGAATGTTATGCAACGCATCAGAGGTCAGGCAGCCTCCAGCCTCCAGCATGTTACGTGCTTAGGCTGAGTCTGATGCACGCAGGTGTGCAGAAGATGGGTTCTCTGCTCTTGAGCGGTGTATGATTGATGTGTGTTTCTGTTTACATAAAAGAATGAGCAGAGCGCTTCTGTGGGAATAAAAAATAAAACCAAAGGAAGTGATTAATTTTACCTGAGTGTCGTCTAGGAGGCAGGAAGGGACATTTGAGCTAGGCCTTGATGAGTAGGAGTTTCCCATGTGGGTATCGTATGGAGGGAATTTGTTCTTTTAACTGAGCAATAACATGAGTTTTATATGAGCTGGAGCTGCCAGTTTCAGGGGATCTGCTATCACCTTGGAATCTGCCATCTCACATTACTGGATGGCCGAAGTGATGCATTTGTATTGGTTCAGATGCTTTCATTGCAAAGCACAGAAACCCCAATACCAACTGGCTTAAACAATAAAGGGGATCTGTTATTTCATCTAATTGAAAAGCACAGAATTAGGGCTGGTTTAGGGTGAGGCTTAATCCGTGGGCTCAATAATATCATCAAGGGTCTGGTTTCTTTCCATCTCTCTTTGTTTTCTCTTATGCAATGGTGTTTACAGCAAAAGCCGGCTCCTAGTAGGGCCTGATGATGTCTGCCAAAGCTCCCAGAACTATATGCTTTCTTTATTATGCCCATTAGGAAGCAAAGGTGGCTTTAGTCTAGCATCCCAGCCAAAGACCCGAGAGTCACTCCGATTAGGTCTCATGAACAACCCTGAGCCAGTCATTGTTGCTAAGGGACCAAGTACATGGATGGAGCTACTTTCCCTGGAACCTCCTGGATCCCCAGCGACCTGGACAACGGATGCTGGGAAGGCATCAAAGGGATGTTTAGTACAGCATTTAACCTTGTATATTCTCTCCCCTTTGAGCTCTAAAGGTGGCATATGCCTGTTGTTCCGCACGTAACCTTTGATGCTCACTCTGTGGCACCTCAAACTCTAGGCTTGATCTTGGGCACCCAGCCATTGAACTACCTTTTTTTTGTGTGTTGTCTCTTCCTGGCTTATCCTCTGGACAACTTCCTTTGACTTTGCCTGAGGACACCTGCTCTCTATTAGTATATGGTGAATTTTGTGGACAGACCAGGGTGCTCAGGGCATGATGGCATAAGTGCCACACAAGATAGTCTAGACAAGAGTGTCCAACATCTCTCGGCCACAGTGGAAGACGAAGAGTTGTCTTGGGCTGAACATTAAATACACAAACACTGATGAAAACTGATGAGCAAAAAAAGGGTTTTAAGTAAATTTATGATTTTGTGTTGGGCTGCATTCATAGCCATCCTGGGCCGCATGTGGCCCATGGGCCCCGGTTGGACTCCCTGAACTTTATAGCAATGAAGCTCTTAGGTCTTTTACAGAGCTGATTTTTTCAAAGAGGGTAAAAATCTGATAGCATTTTCTAAAACTCTTCCTGAACTCCAAGGGCACCACTTTCCCCTTCCTACTGAAGTAGCTGAGTTTCCATGGAATGGCCAAAAAAAAAAAAAAAAAGTGGCTTTCATTTCTTCTGATTTCCTCCTCCTCCCCCGCCTCCTCCCTCCTTCTCCCCCTCTTCTTTTTCTTCTTCCACCCCCCTTCTTCTTCTTCCTCTTCCTCTTAACATTAATGAGAAGACGTAATATGCAAGGCTATTATCCAGAGCTGGCAAATTGTGTGTGGATTATCCCTGAGATAGGTGGGCTGTTGGAGAGAGTGGTTGGAGGTAGGTAGGCCTGGGGTTCAAGTCCTGTTACTGTCACTTTTTAAGAGGCAGTGTGCCTTGGGGAAGAAGAATACAGACTGTAGTCAGGCTGCCTATGTCTAAATCCTGGCTCTACTGTTTACAAGCTGTACCTGGGTTCATAACCCAGATCCATCATTTACTAGATGCAGATAAGAAAATAACCATCATGTTCTAATCTTCCATTGAGGGGGCTGTTTTCTGACATTTCCTCCTGTCCTTGGCCATCCAATTTTGTTGGGAGGGTGACGACTGTCACTCACCTCCTTTGGCCTCCATTGTTTCATCTGTAAAATATGGATAGGAATAATATCTACATTATAGGGCTGTTGTGAGAATTAAAAGAATTACTGTTGTAGCAGACACTCGACACAGCCTCTAGTAAGCACTGACAGTATGAATAACTAGATATATCTTTCAGGGTTGCTCTAACTCTAAGACATTGCATATATATTTTCTGGCATATAGCAGACACTTGATAAATGTTGGCCATTATTAATAATAATTATGCTGATTGAGCTGCTTAATAATAATGTGAGTCATTTGAGTAGAGCTCTATCATTTCTGGGGTGCCGGCTGCCAGTAGTGTCTCCCTTGGACCTCACAGCTACTCAGTGATGGGGCTTCTTCTCCTGTCCAGAAGATCTCAGGGGAGGGTTGAATGCCTTCCCAGGGGATCCTGGCCAGGTGGTCACCATCAGGAACAGGACAGGACCCATGGCAGGAGCTTCCCAGGCCCAGGCTCGTTCCACACTCACTTACCTTCCCATCCTGGAGGCTTCTCAGTCATTTGTCACAGCCTCGTTTGAAGCGCACGTGTTTCTCATCGGTAATATCCTGATTGTCTCATTAATCTCCTTTAAGCCTCATGAAAAATACAAAGGGTCGGATCAGGAAATAGTTACCAAGTTCTAATTTTGCATTCAGGGGATTGTTTTCCACGGACGTGAAGAGACTGATATTTCCCATTTGGCATTTGCTAAGTTAGGGAGAGCTCTTGCCTTCCGAATTACCAACCAGCTTACAAGGTTGCACCTATATTTTGCCTCTAATGTGTCTTCTGTTGCTGCTCTATATGCATGTACTTTTCTTCCTAGTGGATGTCGAACTGCCCAGAGGGAGTACTAAGAAATTTCTTTTGGTAGGACCTTAGAGCAGCAAGAAGCCTAAAACTTCTGGTAACCCCCTTGTGCATATTCCTTTGCCCCCGACCGCAGAACAGTGCTCATTATAGAAAGAGCAGTGTTGTTTTCTCTCTCTGTGTAATACGGTAGCCACCAGCCACGTGTGGCTACTTGATTTTAATTGAAATTACAAGTTCAGCTCTTTAGTCACTCCAGCTGCCTTTCAAGCGCTCAGTAACCACATGTTCCTAGTGGCTCCCGCACTGGACAGCACAGATCAAGAACATTTCTGTCAGCGTAGAAAGCTGTGCTGGATAGCATTTAGCATATAGGAAAAGGAAGAGGGAATGGCACATGAGTGTTTTCATTAGCTACATGGTACCACAAACAAACAAATAATAAATTGTCCTGTTTCTTAACTCTCTGCATATATTTCCCCTGCAATTTCCAAGTACCTGTATACGGGAGAAATAAGAGACCACTGTTCCCTGATTTAACATGAGTGTCCAATGAAAATTGGATTTTTTAATCTTATAAAGAAATATAAATGCATATTTCATTATATAATATAAACCATGAACTTGGATGGCATGTTACATGTGGTCCATCCCATTGGTCACTGGCTTGGGTGTGTCCAGAAAGCCGGTGTAGAACCTTGCTTATCTTAGAGGAGTGGGGGTGGTTCTGGAAAGCTATCCACGGACATTGCCTGGAAGGTCAAACGCAGGTCAAGCGCTTTTAAATATTCTTGTCCAGTCTGAGCTTTAGCATTTCTGGCTGTGGACCACTCTGGTGGGCAGATCTACTTACGAGCAACCCAGTCTACTAATTTATCTCCCAAAAGCAGGCATCAGAAATGCTGGAAAAACAGACTTGCTTTTGATAATAAAAGGATGGTGTTTACTGTTTGTTTTATTGCTAAATATCGATAGATTACTCAGTAGTACCAGATACAAAGAGATGAACATCATTGCACGAATTTTGCCAAAATGTCTGTGGACCTCCTGGGGACTCTCCAGACCTAGTTTTGAGAATGCCTAATTTTACTTAGTTTGCAGAGTTTAATTCATGTGCTTGAACAAGGGTTCTGAATCCTTCTGTTCTTGGAAGGAAGGAAAAGCCGAGGGTGGCATTGGCTGTCTGGGCTAACAAGAGAGCAGTGGAGGGAGGGCCTAATGCTGCCCCTGAGTTCTGAGATGTGAGTGGTAGAGCCGGTGCAGGGAGGAGCTGATGTGCCTTGTGAGATGGGCTCATTCAGCAGTACCCAGAGCCTCTGGTAAGTATTGGGGTCTTTGAGTTCCAAATTCTCTGTGGCCAGCTTACAAAGTAGGCTAGAGTCTGGTGGAGAGTATCTGTAGGATTTTCCGGAGACCAGAAGTCTCAAGACAAGAGGGTAATCTTCTCCGAATGTCCTTGCAGCCTTCAGTTAATTGCGACTTACTGGGAATTTGAACCCATGTTAGGGGTCATCTTTTTGGTGCCCTTTGACCTTTAGTTCCCTTAGAGATGACTGGTGACGTTAAGATGAACACTTTTTGACTCTTGTCATTGACAAAGTTCTTGAAAAATTTGCACTGCTTTAAATACATCACATTAATAAATACAATATCTCCGTACATTTTCAGCCTTTTGAATAAAGCCCCTAGAGCATTATCCTAGTGGGTTTCAAACTCTTCTTTTTATCTTCCAAAATCTTTATTCAAGTGACACCTTGGATAGGGCCCAATATATAGTACAGATAAAAGTGGAGCTGTGACTGAAGGGAAAGGGTAGAGTCCAGATCACTGAATCTCAGTCCCGCAAACCCTCCCCTAACCTTTGAGTCAGCCCCTGAGTCTCCAGTGAGTGACTCAGGACATCACCCACTGTGTCTGCACAGGCGCCAGGGAGGGTATTGTGTTCTCTGGTCATCATGGTGACTTAGAGCTGCCTGTGGACTTGGGAGGCAACTTAAGCAGAAAGCGTGGCCCTGACGCTGCTTGGACTCAAGGAAGGTTTGTAGTGACAGGAATGCAGAGGAAGGGACTTGTCCAGGGTCCCAGGTAGAGTCTTCATAGGCTGTCTTCTAGAGTAGAGCATGTCCTAATAGAACTGTTCTCACGGTGTCCTAGGCGAAGTAGGAGTTTTTGAGCATTGTCCTCTGTGTCACCTGTCTTCAAAGAGGCCGTGTGCACCCCTTGGGATTCTGCTGTGAAGACCCTTAGGAGACTTTTCAGCCTACCGTGAACTCAAGGTTGCCCCATTCCTCTTGCTTTGCAAACTCAGGTATGAGCAGCTGGAAACTCCTCCGGTGGCCTCTACTTAAGGTTCATGAGACCCTTCATGCTTATTTGGCACCCCACACTGTCACGTGAAATAAAACACAGCATTAACAGTGTCAGCAGATACATTTGGTTCTTGCACAAGGACGAATGAGGAGTTGTCCTCCAAGAACTCCTGACTGTAGCGTGTCATGTGCTCAGTGCCTCAGTACTCTTGCCTGTGAATTGGGCATGGAGATAAATCTACATAAGACTCACTGGAAGATGAAAGCTCTTTAAAATTTTTGGTTAACAGCAAATTGCCCCAAATAAATGTTGATTTTAGGCCCCGAGAGTTGAAATGGCTAGCTTCCATCTCAGAGACAGTTACCAGCACACTCAATAAAACATCATGGCTGTTCTTGGTCCGAACCTGAAATCAAAGAACCCAAAACTGTGGCTTCTTGTCTAAGCTTTGCTAATGATTTTCAGATTGATTCTATATGCAGGAGAACTGCTGATCTGTTTCTTAAAGGGGAAAGCAGATGATGGGGAGGACAGGAGCTCAGTTTCCCTACTTGATTCTCCTAGGGGGTTGGGAGCAACTTTCCGAGTCTCCATATCCACCCTGGTCACGAGGGTGATGGTACCCACTGGGAGGGTAGAGGAGAATTCCAGGGATGGCATGAAGAAAGGGAGTCAGTCTCAGAGCAAAGGGACTCCTCCTCAAAGGCCAATACAATCTTAGTAATCTTACGAAAAGCCTTCCCGGTTTTAAAATTAGCTCCACGGAATTTGGCACCAGATTTTAGATTTGTATAGAGAGCGAGCGAGAGGGAAGGAGATGCCGCTTTTGTCTGGAATTTCAGTACATTCCTTTGCGGGACCAGCAATGCAGAGATACACTCTAAAGAACAGTGGCAGCCTATCCTCGGAACAGAGGCACTTAATTTGGTTTAACTGTGGCCATTTCTGGGAGTCACCGGGAAATCCAGCGCTAATGAACGTGCCCTTGTTCTGTCAGATCCCTATAGGAATATTCAATATTCTCTTTTCATACTTATAAGCTACATGGAAATATATTTCCAGAGCCTGCTGGGGATAAGAGCAGGGATAAAGAAACCTCCTTCTTTCCCACCAGATGGGTCCCAACAGCCCAGGTCAATGTCACACCTGTGTTAAAAAGGCCATTGATTCTGATCGGGTTCTGACCGCAGCCTGTGCTTCCCAGGACTGTGCCAGGATGACCTCCTTTCCCAGTCTCACCCCTCGCTGGGGCCTCTGTGGGCCTTTTCATTCATTCAGACTGTGGCTTCTGGGTGTCCAGGTCTGCAGGCAGACACACTTCTGCAGATACGGACCAGAGGACAGGACAGAGGATGAAGGACATTGGGCCGTTCACTCTTCCCTTCTTTGTCCTTTCGCCTGTGCCTAATTTTCCAACAGCCAAAAGGAGGCTCTTCAATGTAGAGGAAATGACTCAGATGTGGTATTTCTGGAAAGATATTTCAGGACACACTGGTGCTCCTCAGAGTCTGGGGAAGGCTGCGTACTACCTCCTGTTTGATGTGTTTCCATGCACATTTACATATTAAAGACCACGGAAGTCCTGTAGTCAAGTGACCTGACAAACTTGCCTCTGTTTATCCCAGTGGTTCTCAGTGAGACCAGGGTTCTGGTGATCTGCAGGGCACAATGGCACCGGGGCCAACTCATCCTTTGAATAAAGTTTGAATGCAGCCAGGTGAATAGCAAGCCTGTAAATTTTCAGCATCTGGTTGGGTGCCCTTGAATAAGTTACTTGTTAACATGCCTCGGTTTCCTCATCTGCAAAAGGGGATGATAAAAAGTACCTACTTCATAGTTCTTAGCACAATTCCTGAAATATAGTATGTCCTATATGCGTTACTTATGATTATTAATATCATTAATTATTATGCAGTGAAAGCTTTTACGATCGTGCTAAGTCTTGTAGTGTCTTCTCTTGGTGTCGTAGAACATGGGCTGGTATAAGAATCCTACGTTGGATAAAAGATCGCAAAGCACCCTTGTTTTGTTTAAGCCTTACAACAGACTTACAAAGAAATTGCAGTTGCTCCTGTTTGTGGTGGAGGAAGGTAAGCATACCTAAGTGGGAAGTGACTAGTTATAAGTCACACAACACAAGGACTCAAAGCCCGACCTGCTGTCAGGAAGCCCACAGTCTCCACAGAACTGCCTATGAAGCAGCTCCTAATGGGGTCCTGGAGACATGGGCCTTCTGTCGGCTCTGGCCGGATCCACCCTCCACGTGGATGCTGGGTTCAAATCCTAATTTCGCCCATCCCTGGCTGCTTGTCTTTGTGTGGGTTGCTTAACTTCTCGGGTCTTCACTCTTCTCTGGTACGAAATAGAGAGGGCAATACCCATGTCTTATGGGTGCAGTGAGGCTAATAGCAATGTACGAGAGGGCTGAGCTCAAGTGCTAAATAAGTCTTAGATCGTGATAATAGTCTGTATCAGGCTTTGTGCTAGGCTACTCTACATGCGTGATCTCGTGTAATCCTTGCAGTACCACCAGGAAACTGTACTCTTCATTTCTCAAATGCGGAAACTGAAGCTCCGTGCTAATTCAGTGACTTGCCCAAGGCGTGAAGCCACAGACTGTAAAGTTGAGGTTCAAACTCTGGGAGCCTTACTCCATGGAAATGCCTTTCCCATTCCTCTTCCGCGCAGCCACGTGCTAGGATGTGTGCAGGGTTTGCGCTTGGCCGTGTTCTTTGCTCAGCAGGGCAGTTCAACAGTGGACATTTTAATCATTTCTGCGTGGGACAGTACTGTCATTTGGGCTTGAGGACCCTGTTTATGAGCCAGGAGATTAAGGCAGAAATTTAGTGCCATTTTTCCAGGAGGGATGCACCAGCCCCGGTCTTGGGTCCAGCAGTTCTGTCAGAGATGTGGCCCCTTTATACATGTCTAGGTGGCTGGGGTGAGTGTTTGTGCCAAGGACAGGACCCAGAAGCCAATGAGTCTGTCTACCTATTGAACAGCCCAGGTGCCCAGAAGAGACAATTTCCTGCAGGATGAACTGAACAAGTGCCAGGCCCATCTTCCAGCTGATCGGGGCAAGAAATCCCATGCAGTGCAGGATGATGGAGGGTTGGACTGTGTTCCTCATCTGAATTCTCCAGATAAATTCTAGTGAACAGTTTCAAAACTGAAGACGCCTTTCAGCCTGAGGGACAAGAGCAAAACAAAAGCCCCAAGGCACCAGATGCAAAGATCCTAGGATAGTGGGGAGGGAGAGAAAGCCAGGGAGAGGCAGGTTTACTGCCTGGCTTTTCCTACCGCACTGGCTTCCGGAGTCAGAGTCAGAACCAAGGCGGGTTATTAGAGGAGCATTGATTTGGGTGTGCTGAGCAGTTCAAATGTGTTTGCTTCCCGGACATGAAAGCTCGCTTGGCTTGCATGATCGGGTTTTGAATTGCTCAGCAGTGCCTCCCTTGGTGCTGGCCCGAGCCTGTGAAGTCCCCGATTTTGGGAGAAGAGTGGCTGCAGCATTTTTGCATTTCAGGGTGGGTCATGGGGAATAGCAAGTTTTACTGCTTAATTAAAGCACAGGTTCCCAGGATAGCCCTATTTTACCTTCCTTGGCTCAGGGTCCTGTAAGCATCCCTGCTGGGGAGGGGAATACATGTCCAAGGTTGGTTGGCACGTGCCTGTGTCCAAGACTTGGGTCCGAGGGGTGAAGCCAAGCTGCCACTGGGCAGTGGTGGGGGTGGGGGATGAGGAAGGGCCAAGGCAGAGTGGGAATGGATCCTTCACTCATTCATTCAGTCAGCACTTACCGAGCACCCACTTTGTGCTAGGCGTTATTCAGGGCGTGGCACAGAGCATGAGGTCCAGCAGAGCTGCACAGTCACATCACAGACAGAGTGAGCCATGGGCGCAGCATGGGGCAAGGGGGCGGTGCTTGACGGAGGGTCCGAGACCTGAGTTACGGGATCACACTTCCTTAATAACCCATTTGGTTCTTCCCCCCTCTCAGAGGCAGTTTAGTAGAAAAAGCAGTTTACTTTCGACCTCCCCTCCCTTTTCATCTTAGAGTCTAGCAGTTGGTACTCCAGGCTGTTTATTATGTGTTTGTTCCTTTGGTTGGAAGATTGGGCACAGTCATGAAAACCCATCGCTGCTCTCTGAGCTTCAGTTTCTGGACAGAGGGAGGGGGTTTTCTGGACCCACGAGGTCAGCCACTTGCTTCTCAGGGAAGCACCTCCTCTTGAGTAGGGTTTTTTTTTCCCCTGAAGGAACTTGAGTCCATGATTTCAGGTCTGGTTGGTGCCACCTGCCAAAGGGGAGCTCATAGACCTGGGCTGGACAATGAGGTGTGGTTCTGAGTACCAGACTTGAGAGGTGCCAGGGAGAGCAGGCTGGATGTGGGTTTCGAGTGAGTAATGTGTGTAGAGAATTTGGGACCATGCCTGACACATAGGGGGCCCAGCAAAAGCTGAAAACAAATAACTCCGGGAAGGAAAGCAGGAAGGCAGCCATTCATTCAATACTCATTCATTCAATCCACAGATATTTCTGAAGTACCTAAGCGAGAAGAGCGTAGATTCTGAAGCCAGACTGCCTGGGTTCAAATCCTGGTCATTTTACTGAACTATCTTTGTAAACTTAGACAAGTTAATTACTCTTTGTGCCTCAGTTTCTTTATTTGTAAATGGAAATAATTGGTAATAATAAACGGATGTTCTTATGAGGACTAGAAAAGACTAAGAGCTCCATGTGTTCACTCTAAGTATCTTTTTTGTTAATTTAGTCGATGAGTATTCATTGGGCTGGTGTAAGGATGTAGCCAGTGGAGACAGGCAAAGGTCCCTGCTTTACCCAACTTGCATTTCAGTGGAAGAGCCAGATTATCCAAAAAAGCCAAAAAACTGATAAATAATATATTTTAAGTCAGCGGTAAGTGCTACGAAGGAAACGGGAGAGAATACTGGGAAGTGAGTGACTGGGTGAGGATCAGTGACGCATAGAGGAACAAAGGAGGGGGAAACGGGTGTTCCACATAAAGATGATTCCGAAATAATCAAGTCTTTGGAATTTACCAAAAAAATAAAAAATAAAGAAAGAAAGAAGGGAGAGAGAAAGCACTCTGAGTTTCTGAGAGAGGCAGGATGAACTGCCAAAAATAAATAGTTGAATAAAGATTCACTCTGGGGCCAAACAAGCTTCAAGATCATTATTTTTCCCGGTAGTAAATTATTATGGCTCACAAATGAATTCATCTTTTGATGTTTCCAGTACCAAAGGTCTTTGATAGATCGATTAATCCGTCTTTTCGTCTGATTTCTTTCACCTGATCCCCTCACATCGTTGAATTGAAATTAAAGGGCCACTCATTTGGAAAAACTTATTAACTCCCTGCTCCTAGAGGCTCATTTTCCACTCAGCCTGGCTGGGCTCTACCTTGAGCCCTTGTGCGCCTCTGCTGTCTCCATTAGTGTCCCCGGGCTGGGGTAGTAAGGCTCACCAAATATTCCAGTTGCATCTTTATATTTCCCGCCTCCTATGGTTAGGTAGGACATGGAACCCAGGAGACGGGCATCACTCCTGGGCTGAGGAAGGTGATCCCCATGCGGGGTGCTCCAGTGGCTCCCTTTCCCTCGGATGGCACCCAAGCAGGTTGGGGGCTTCTGAGGGAGCCCTGCAAAACAGCAGAGCTTCCCTCTGTCTGAGCAGGGAGTGGGTGCGTGGAGCCGAGTCCTCCCTGTTTGTCTTCCTGGGTCGCTTATCTTCCGGTTTCTCAAGGACCTTGAGGACTGCTTACTCCCTGCGTTCTGTAGGCATTTGAAAACCTCTGCCAAGTGAAGTTTTCAGCCTTGACTGGGCCTTCTTCTCTTAACGTTAACATTTCCCCTCTCTAAAATAACTTCTGTACCTCCACCTGCCCTAGTCACTCTAGCTTTCCTGTTTTGTCTCCTTTATTCTATTAGCCATTCTGTTATATATTATCTGTGTCCTCTTACTGGACTATAATCTCCCATCTGTTTATACTCCACCGCATCCTCAGTGCCCGGAACAGTATCTGGTACAAAGAAGGTGCCTGATAACAATGTGAATGAATGAATGGAAGCCAGCTGCCAGGAAGGCATCTCCCCTCCAACCCAGCCACTTCTCCTGTCCTCTCTGCCCTGCTTCAGGGCTTGGCCAAGAGTCCATTCATCGAAGCGGCAGGATGCATGAAGACTGCCTGGCCTTAAAGACTACGTACTGCCTGTGAGAACTTGGACAAGGCTATCTGTGCCTTAGTTTTCTCATCTAGAAAATCCAGATAATAGCAGTTCCTACTGCATTGGATTGTTGTTCAGATTAAATGAGCTGTTAGATGTAAAACACTCAGAAAAGTGCTTGCCTCATAGTAAGGGGCATGAAAGAATTACTGTTGGTATCAATTGTAAGGGAAGGAGAGGGGCGTGTGCCCTACCTGGCCCCTAGGCACACTTTTCAGTAACCCGGAGACCTGGCCTTACTGCTCACCTGGGGTCCCCCTGGGGCCCCCTCAGCATGTAGGTACAGTCACATCGACCTGCGGTCCTTACGTCCAGGAGGCATAAACCTGCCCACCCTAGAGGAGGTGTCCCTGAGAAAGAGGGCCAGTCCGGATGAGGACAGATGGTCCTTTCCTCAAGGTTGAAGCTCCCCGAGGCTCGAGGAGGCCCCTCCCTCAAAGCTCTGTCCTCTCCTCAGTCCTTCAGCATATTTCCATAATGTTATTAACAAGTGATGTTTGCTGGCCCGATGAGTGATACTTCCCCGTGATGGGGCTTTGCTCCGCTCCTCTGGGCATGGAGAACTTGTTCAATTATGTGCCACCCCTGTGATGGGCCCAATCAGAACTGCGCACATTAGCTTTTGATTACACCCTTGTTGAGTTTCCCTTGACAGGAAGAAAATGAATTTACCTCATGTCACCTCTGTAGTTTTCAAGCTGCCTTGACTTCTGTGCTAATAGCACCTTTCACATTCTGTGAGACCAAGGAGGAAATGTCCGTTGGGTAGTCAGTCCTTGGCAGTCTGTGTGTTCAGGCCTGGAGGGGCTGGAGATGATTCCCGGGGGGGGGGGGGGGGGAGGATGTTTGCTCTGGGGCTTATCCACGCCCCCAAGCCTGCAGGGAGCTGGTACTGCAGGGAGCAGAGCCCTGAATTCACAGTCGTCCGATCTGGGACCACTTGGGCCACTGAATCAAAATCCCTGGCTCTCCCTGGGCCTCTGCTTCTGTTTGTAAAAGAGGGGTAGCAAAGACAGAAGTTATCTCATGCCATCAGTGTGAGATGCAGTGATCTGATCTACGTAAAGCGCTTGCCATAGTGCTTGGCATATAGTAAATATTGCATAGGGCTCTGTTAAATTAAAAATTTGTTTTAAGTCCTGCCTGGTGTAGCTCAGTGGATTGAGTGCTGGCCTGCGAACCAAAGGGTCGCTGGTTCGATTCCCAGTCAGGGCACATGCCTGGGTTATGAGTCAGGTCCCTGGTCAGGGGCGTGCCAGAGGCCACCATACATTGATATTTCTCTTCCTCTCTTTCTCCCTCCTTTCGCCTCACTCTAGAAATAAATAAATAAAATCTGTAAAAAATTTATTTAAAAGATATTTTGCTGTTGTTATTATTGATGTCCTTATGAAAGAGGCAGCCCCAGATTTCAAACACATCTCTGCTATTTAGTAGCTGTATAACCTTGGGCATGTCGCTTATCCCCGTGGGCCTTGGTCTCCCCGTTTGTAAAATGAAAAAAGAGTAGTGGTCCATCAGTGTTGCTGGGAGGATTTCAGTGGTTAGAGTACATGAAAAGCATTCAGAACAAACAGCGTGTGCTAGATACATGCTTAGTGAATATTAGCCATTGTTCGTTATTATTGGTGAGTTGCCCGGGGACCGATCACCAAAGGGGGAATTTGGGGTGCTGTGGAAGCCTAGAGAGGGAAGGGGGAGGAGGAGTTCCTTCATGGGGTCGGGGGCTATATTATGTACACTAGTATTGCTTTCCATTTGGACAGCAAGCCTCTCCAAAGAAGGAGTTGTCGCCAGCCACACTGTTCGGAGTTTTGCTAAGGAGCCCTGGGGCAGTCAGAAAGGGAGGTGCGAATGGAGTCTGTGGGTCCCGTCATTCCTTCCAGAGCCCTCAGACTGGGCTGATAAATGCAGCTTTGGAGGCAACGTGATTCCTGGTGAGGGGCAGCATTACCCTATTTCGCTGTCTCATCCCCTCTCCATTAAAACCCCTGACTCGCCAGCGACCTGTCTCTGCAGGGAGCTTCCCCTCCTCACCAGCTCCCCGCACAGTAACTAAGGAACATCATGTCAAAGGAACCATGACTGAGAGCTTCCCTTTGACCTGAGAGAGGACAGGATTCCATGAGCATGTCTTCTGAAAAATCAACAAACCAGACTTTTTCCTCGACCATTTCCTTGGAGTTGTTTGCTGTTTGATTTTTAAAGTCTACATATTTCCTCTCCCCGGTGCATCCCCAGTGGCAGTGGCAGCCTGCCTGGGAGAGCCCCTGTGTGGATGGGCTGTGCAGTCCCAGAAAGTACCGGCGTGTTGATCCGATCGGAGGTTCAGGGCACTTTCTTGACCTTCAGGGCTTCCCTTTACTGGATCTCTCAGGACGTGAGGCACACCTGAGAAGCCCCACTCTCAAGGGAGGCCATAAAGAGGTTTTGGGCTCAAGGTGCGGGGGTTCCACTTGCCCCCTGAGCCCATGACCATGGCTGCCCCAGTAGCTGCAAGAAGAACCCCTGTTTTCAGTGGAGTCTGGGCCTGTCATGTGTGGGCACCTGGTGCTGGGCCTGCAAGGGAGCACTTCAGAAACTTTGGAAAACTAGGCAACTTTCCATGTCCCTCTGTTGTGAAAAGGAATGGCAGTAGGGGAGAGGGGGAAGAACCTGCAGAGAGATGGGGAGGAGAGAATTAGAGTGAGACCAGAAATGAGAAAGCTCATACAAAAAAAAAGTTGGGAAATGAGACAGAGAAACTCACAATAGTGCAGAACCCACAAAGGGAGGGCCGGGAGGGTCGGGAGGGTCAAAGGCCCTCATGATAGCTATCAAGTGCAGATGACAGTGCAGGCACTGAGATAGCACTGTGCACCTTATATTTCACTTAATCTTTGAAACAGTACTGTGATCTAAGTACTAGTCTCAGCTTCATTTTATGATAAAAACAATGGACGTTCAGGAAGGTCAGATAGTATCTTAGGTCACCCAGCTTTTGGTGGGGAGTCAGGATTAGAACCCAGGTCCACTTGACCACAGAAATGCTGCGAACTCAGGAGTGTGGGTCAGCATGGTAGAGTCTCCCAGACCCCTCCTGCATGCGAAGGCACTGAGAGGCACAGGCATTCACTTTTGCAGTAGAGATGTGTTTGTGAAGAAGGAAGGCATATTCCCGGCTGGTGTGGCTCAGTGGATCGAGTGCCGGCCTACAAACTGAAAGGGTGAGGTTTGATTCCCAGTCAATGCACATGCCTGGGTTGTGGGCCAGGTCCCCACCTGGGGGCGTGTGAGAGGCAACTGATTTATGTATCTCTCATGCATTGACATTTTTCTCCCTCTCTTACTTTCCCTCTAAAAGTAAATAAAATTTAAAAAAAGAGGGAAGGCATATTGGTGAGTATTACGCATTTTACCCTTGACTCTTGTGTTACCTAGGATGCTTTTAGGTAACAACAGAGAAAAGCATTTTTCTATACAAAAAGAATTCTAGACATAGATCGCTGCTGGTACTAGTTCAGCTGCTGTGTCAAGGTTGACCTCTCTAGGATGTTAAGATTCTTTGGGCTTTGCCCTCAGTGTTGCAAGACAAGTGGGCAGCTGTAGAATTTGGATTTTAAGCTAGGAAGAAAAGGGGCAGGGCACATCAGGTTAAGCCGTTTCCTCCTCCTTCTTATCAGACAGACTTCCTCCCATGCAGAGTATTTGAGGTGGCCACTCATAGCTGCAAGAGAAGCGAGAAGCCGATTGTGTAGGTCTCTAGCCTCTTGGACAGACAGGTTTGGGTATCCACCTTGGGAGAGCCAAACGACAGTGTCTGCTATGTTCCAACGAACCAGCTGAAGCCCAAACCCACCAGTAACCCTCCCCCACCCCATGGGGAAGGGCTCACTTAGTACTAATGGAAGTTGCCAGCAAGCCTTGACTTGTACCATTCTGAGTGGAGCTGGGTGGTAGGGATGGGGGAGTGGGTAGGAAGGGTGGGGGCACGGGCGGGGGCTGGGCACTCAGCTCAGCTCCTTCCCGACTTGCTGACGTGGGAGGTGGCATGAGCGCAGTCACGTCTGTCATGTCTGGAAAACCAAGACTGGAGTCTCTCAGTTCTCTAGTGCCTGCTTTCTCTGCAGCCTACTGCACGGCTTACATCCCAGGAGAGGCGGCAGATTAGATCAGTGGAGTTGCAAAGAGGCCAGGAAGGGGGTTTAGGAGGAATGAATGTGGATTTGACAGAATTTTTAAAAATATCATATTATCGATTTGGAAGAGACATCAGAGAGGAAATGTAAGAGACGGGTGATAAGAGGCTCAGCTGAGATGGGCATCAGAGAGGCTGCCTGTTTTTTGAGAGGCAGCAACATCAGACCAGTGTTTCTCAACTAATTTATTACTGCCTGCTTACGGAGCCTTGTAAAACGCTCTTTTTCCTAATCATCCCTCCAATTAAATTTTAATACAACAGATACACTGTATATATCTGGTTATGTACTGTATGTGTACCTGTGCTTATACATAAAAGGAGTAAGATTTCTTACACCTCCCCAAATACTAATTTTTGGCCCCTTGGAGGAGATGCTGCTCGCATTGAGAATACATGCATTAGACACGTCTCTGGGGGCACATCCGGGCTTCCTTGGGGAGGGGAAGGACTGGCCCCACCCTCTAAGCTCAGGCCTTCTCTTAGTGAAGGGGAGCTGGCGGGATTCTCTCAATTCTCGAGCTCCTGTCTTACGCCAGGCACCTAGATAGGTGCTTTAGATACATTGTCTCCCCTGATGGGTGCCCAGACCTGTGACCCCATTTCACAAATGAAGGCAGCAAGGTTCAGAAGTTCACTCCTCCTTTGAAGAGACCATACTTGCCCAGATGGACAAGGCAACACTGTCCTAGGACAGGGTGTATAGCTCTGTCAAATAGGTTCGGAGCTGGTGGGGTGAGGACAACAGAATGGGCTGGAGTCCTTGGGGGCACTTTCTGGAGGAGATGGACGGGAACAGGCTTTGAAGCCCCAGAAATGAGGGGGCAGCAGTTCAGGCAGTGGGGGACAGCAGGAGCTGAGGGGGCTTAGGGTCTCTAGGAGACCATGACGGAAGCTCTGGGGAACTGCGGGAGGCTCACGGGGAACCATCCAGGAAACAAGAAGCCACTGGGCGGTTCGCGTCTCTTATGGGCTCTGGTCAGGATGGTACTGAGCCAGGGAATCCAGCTCCAATACTTAGTGCAAATGCCGTTAGGCCCAGGGGCATTTTCTTCACAGGGTAGGGCAGGAGATGGAGACATAAAAGGCAGGAATCTGGGGTTCCTCACTCAGGGGCTTTTGGAAATTGAGTGGTCTTTTCAGAATGGTGCAGGAAATCTCTGAAAGAAAGCTGCTGAGTGTGTGACCAAAGAGAGACTAGAGTCTCATTTCCTTTTCACTCCAAAGACCATACCAGCTCACCCACCCCTCCCCTTTCAGACCCTTCCAGAGCTCTTCCAGCCTCGACTGTATCAATGAGGATAGGCTTCAGGAATAGAATACCACCAGATCTCAATAAGGCAGTGTGATGAAGGGGTGTTTCCCACTCATGCTTCATGCTTTGCATGGATTATACTGGAGCCCAGGCTCCAGAGCCTACGTTTACCCCAGAACCTTCCACTGTCACTGTAATGGAGGAAGAGAACACGGGAAATTATGACCAGCTCCTAAAGGCTCTTCCAGAATGTGATTCGTGCCACCTCTAGGGACATTTCATTGGTCATTGTAGGTTGTGTGGCTTAGCCTAACTTCAAAGAGAGCAGGGGGATGTCATTCTGCCATGTACCTTGGATGTGAAGAGCTAGAGAGATTCGTGGATGGCACTAAAGATGTTCACAATGATAGTAATGAAGTATGAAGATATGAAATTGATTGTCAAGGTCAAGTAGAAGAGTTATTTTTTCCCCTCTGTTTTCTCTGTGTAGCACTCTGATGATCTCTTCATTACTGCTCATAGTATTCTGTTTGGTATATAGGTATTTGTTGCTTCAACTAAAGTCAGAACTCCTAAGGGCAAGGAGTATATTGAATGAGAGACTTATGAATACTTGTTGAGGACTCACATACTGCATGCCAGGCATGGCGCTGGTCCATAGGATAAAATCCCAGTCTCTCAGTGTGGTAGGTTTGCTGAAGGTGACAGATGAGTTGCCTCTGACTTCTGGAACACCCTAGGCATGCCTCTGTCCTAGTACTGACAAGTTCAGCGGCTTGTTGATTGACTGTCTAAGTCAGAAATAGGAAGTGTGGTGGAGGAAACTTCCAGAAGGAGATGGCCTCTGAACCAGTGACCTAGCACAGGTCCCACACAAGGCATTCTTGGTCTCATAGTACTTTGCTTTTGACAGCGATTCTTTCATCCCCTTATTCTACTTGATCCTTTAGATGGGACAGTATTAGTCCCATTTGACAGATGGGCAAGTATTCTCAGAAGTGGCTCATTAGCCTGGTCAGCATAGTTCCTTGAGGATGAGAGCCCCTCCCCTCTCTGTCTGTGTCAATTGAGCTGGGCCTGCCAATTTCAGGCTTCCCATCACTCAGCTCCCAACACCATCAATCAAATGTTCTCAAATTGGTGGAGCTTAAAAATGACAGGCATTTGAAATTGAGTAGAATTCAGTATTATTAAAATAGCATTCTAAATTTTAATCTTGTGCATTGACTTTTTAATAGCTTCTACTTTCACTGAAAATTATGAACCATGCTCACAGACATTCAATTTAAATACTGTCAGGCAAGACTGATTTCTCTTCCATTATTACCCGATCCTCTCTCTGTCTCTGTCTCTGTCTCTGTCTCTCTCTTTCTCCCTCTCCCTGTCTTGCTTTCTGCACCCGCCTCCCCCTTTAAGTACTGAGTTAATTTTTTACTACTTGGTCGTTTTCCAGGGTAAGAGCTCTAAGAAAGAGACCGTATCTTTGTTTACATCCTTTCCCCGCCTTTTCTGTGGCCTTCTTTCCAGCCTATCCATTGATGAGGGAAGACAGGCATCTCTGTGGAAGCTAGATAATGGTTATTTCTTTCTGGGGCATCTTTTCTCATCGCCACCTCATTCTCATCACTCCCAAACAAGTTTTGTGATCAGCAGTGGTACTCTTACAAGGCTTATGCTCTTCAGTTCTTTCAAAAGTTTCCCAGGAAATGCTGGTCCTTTATGAAGCATCTCCTTTCCTGATGCATCCACTATTATTTTTCTTTCCGATCTCTCCCCTGAGCCTCTACCTGCCTGGTTATCATCTTCTCATTCCCATCGCAGATTCCCACCTTGAACCAAGGTTGGGGCGGGCGAGCTGGGGGGCAGGATTGACAATGACGAGGGACAAGCGCTGACAAGGAGGAATGAGTGTGGGTTTTGGACTCAGACCTGGTGTGAATTTCTTTCTTTGCCAATTGCTAACTGTGTGAGCCTGAAAAAGTCACTTAGTTTCAAGAGCCTCAGTGTTGTCACCTGTAAAATGGGGGTGGTGACAGCTGTCACCCAGGGCTATAGTATGGATCGGGGGAAAAAATACGTACAGTGCAATGCTTGGCACTGTGGATAATGGCACCTCTAGCTGACAGCTCTTCTTTTCCCTCCTCCACCTGGCAGTTCCCACATCCCAGCCCGGCAGCTCTCAGTTCTAGATACACATTAGCATCACCTGGGGGCCTTTGGAAGGTGCCAGAACCCCCGGGCTTTATTCTGGACTGATGAAATCAGAATCTGGGGGTGTATGGGAGCGGCATCTTTCCCTTACAAACTCTTTCCAGGTAAGTCTGATGCAAGCAAGGGTTGAGTCCCTAGTGTTGCCTAAGGCCTGAATATACTTTCCTTTTGAGATCAGAGGAGTCTTATTTTAGTGCTCTGGGCAAAGACCCAGATCTCTCATTAGCACTGGAATGGGATTTTACCTTATCTGACTGTGCCGTAGAGAGCAAAGAGAAGAAAGGGGTGGAGCGGGAGCTCTCAGAAGTGGCACCCCTTTGTTTTCTTCTTGGGATATCTGTGCATTTCTGCAGCCATCATTCTGGCTTCTGTAGGGTAGGCAGAGGGGGAAGGGAGGGAAGGAAAGAGGAGGAGGAAAAGACAGAGTAGTGACTCTCATGGGGCCTTTTCCAGACTTCCGTGCCCACAAACATATTCCTCTCCCCTCCACTCTGAAAACCTTTTGGTCTGATCTTGCGCTGTCTAGTAGGGTGGCCACTAGCCACGGATGGTTATTAGACACTTGAAATGTGGCTAGTCTGAATTGAGATATGCTGTGTCATGTACATAGGAAAGATTAAATGTAACAAATGAATGTGAGATATTTCATTGGCAAAAGTTTAAAAATATTTGGTACACATTGGAATGATGATATTTGGGATAGATTAGGTTGTATAAAATATTACTAAAAAGAATTCCCATTTCTTTCTACTTTTTACTGTGCCTAGGAAAAACATTTTGATGACCTATGTAGCTCGCATTATTATATTTCTGTTAGCACTGGTTTAACTTCTCATTGGACACTCAGCCTCTGTTTCTTATGTAAGTGTATCTTAATGCTTCCATCAAACAGGCAGTTCGAGGACAGGTACTCACTTTATGTCCCCCACACATCTATTATTGAAACACATTGTATTCCACAGGCAGTGGTAAATGTCTTCTGTAATGGTTGATGATTATGGTGATGGTGGTGATGAAGAAAATGATGAAGATGGAATGAAGCTCAAATGGTATATTGTGGACAAATTGCGAAGGTCTTTGAAAATCCATAGAAGATGAAATGGTAACAATCTAGAACAAGGGTCCTCCAATACATCTTAATTGCGTGAATAATTTCAACTATAGAGATCCTTGGTCCATGGAACAGAAATGTCTTCAGTCATTTGTATTTAGAGATACAGCAATTTATTAAAAGTCTTTTGATTAAGGCCCCGCTAAAATGTTCAGTGAGCTTTCACTAAGGGCCAGTACTAGGTAATGGGGATACAGCAGTGAAAGACAGAGCTAAAGATCCCTACAATTTGAGTCTTACACAGTGAGTGAAAATAAACACATTTTCAAGTAAAATGTTTACAGGTCCGGAGCCTGAGAAAAAGAAAATAAGTGAAAGGAAAAGGGGTGTGGTGGGGTCAGGGAGGATGTGCGGTTGGGGGCCTCCAATAAGTAACAGTTGACCAAGCACCTGAAGGCGAACCAGTCTCTTGGGGCTCACTTCGTCTTATTGTTTCTGTAACTCACCTAACATTATGTTTCTTTCATTCATTTATTCCTTCAACAAACACATGCATTGAAATCCTTTTATGTGTTTCCAGCACTGGCGAGACGAGGAAGTGGGCTTTACCTCCCAAGGGGCTCACGGCTCAGCCTCTGAAGCATGAAAAATGCACCAGTTATACATCACACTCGCATCCTCTGTAAAGCAGACCCTCACCTAGGCAACACTTCAGCAGCTGCGGAGTCACTTATTCTCCAGTAACACAAGTGCATCTCATTGGAAATATTCTCCAGTTCAAGATATACTGGAGTGGTTGCCTGGAGGGAGACCTCTCACGGAGCTTGGATAGCTTGGGTCCTGCAAGCCAATGCCATGAGACCCTGGTTATGGTTTTGAGCCCAAAATGAGTTGGGAGCTAAAAATACTGCAATTTCATATCAGTGTGATGGTTTGAATTTAGGCACAAACATTATCTTAAATCCTAAGCACGGGACTGATTTGTAGTAATGCGGTTTGACAGGACTGTGAGTTATTTTCTGGGCTGTTCTTGATACAAGCTATATCTTATTCATTTAGTCCCTCAAGACAGGAGCCAAGAGGCCCTTTGTGCAGGGCAGCCTGGACTCACACTTTGCTTTATACTATCTGTGCCATTGCAGTTTTATCCCCTGGAGTTGGCGGCAGAAGCGAGATCCGCCTTGAGCGGCTGAGGCCATCCTGGTGCCCCAGGCAGGAAGCAGAATAAGAACGTGTTTGTTTCTGCTCAGAGTAACATGATGGGTCTGCGTTCTCTGTGTAAGGAGAATCTTAGTTAAAGAGGGGAAGAATCTCTTTTCTTGTTCGTTTCAACTTTGAAACTAGGAGAGGTGCTGTTAACTAGGTTAACACACAGGCTCATTGCTAAATGAGTCTAGCGCCTCCCTGAGTTTGTCTGAAATTTGGAAGCGGGGATGAGGCCGATTAAATGGCTTTCTTCTGAGAGCTGTGCACTTGTGTGGTTTCCATTTCTCCTCTTTCAATCCCTAACCTGTCTTTCTCCACCTCTCTTGCTGCTATATCCCTCAGATGTGTTCACAGTTGGCTGTTGTTCTGAAACTCTCCTGGCTCTACCTGGTAATCCCACAAATCTCGTGTTTCTAACCGGTGTTTTGGGGAGGCAAACAGATGGCAGGGCTGGCAGTTCTGCCACCCAGGGGGCAGGTGGAGGGGCGGTGAGGATTACAATAGCAGGTAGGGTTCAGGGCTGAGCCTGAAGGAGACAGCAAATCATCTTCAACCCCTGGGCAGAACCACTCACCTGGAACCCATACTTCCGGCAGAAGGTGGCAGCAGCTGGGGACTGTTTCAGGTCTCGAGCAAGCAAATGTTGGGTGGGTGACCAGAAGTTGCCACACTTGTGCGTTACCACTTATGGCTCACCTCCTCACATCTTTGCAGTGGCTGCTCCGAGGTCCCCAAATTCTCTTGACAAAATGGTTTTTGCCCAAGTATTTCCTTGACCCAGGGCAACTTCCTCTCATTTTTCCTCTCTCCTCTCCTGGCCAACTCCTCTGTACCTTTTAGGTCTCAGCTTTGAGCTGAGCGCCCAGAGTTCAGGGAGAGTATGCCCCCTCGGTGCTCACCCAGCCCCGGGCACTCAGACCGCCGCACTGCCTTGTAATTGTCTCCCTGACCTGTCTCCCACGCTGAGCGGCGACTTCCTCGGCGGCGGGGGTTATGTCCTGTCCCTATGTATTTTTAGGGCCCCCCAAAGTATACCTGGTGCTGTGAATATTTGTAGCCTGGAGTGGATCGCATCTGTGTGCAAGGTATCATTTAGTTAATTACAGACACTTCCTGATTATCCACTAAATGAAAGGAAGCAGCAGCCTGGAAAACCCAGAAGAGCAGATAATCCAAAATTTCATTCTTTAAGGCTCTGCAGCGCTCCATAGGGCAGTTTTATAGAAGGGGCCGGATCATCTTCTTGATCCTTGCCATATATTTATTAAATAAAAATCAGGATTTGGGTGATGTTTGAATATTGATAAGTATAAAATGCCTTTCACTGCCTACCTCTTCAGCATTGTTTCATCCTTACTGGTTTTTCCTAGTCAAGACAGAAAGGATTGTTTATGCAAATGGATTGTTTCATTGATCCATTGTTACCACAATGATGTATATCATAAAACTCTGTTGTATAAATTGAACCTAAGGATGAACATTGTTTTCTGAGATATTAGCTATTACATTCCTCATGCTCAGACCTTCTGCCAATCAGAGTCAGGATCCCGGGAGTATGGCAGGTGGGTGGAGCCAAGCCAGTACAGGATTTAAAAGTTTGCCAGATAAGCCACATGTGATAACTGAGCTCTCTGTGGATCAGACATATGACTGACAGGTACATCAAAGTGGGTGGAGGGGAAGGAGATAATAGGACGCTGGCATTTGTTTGAAGCCCGTGTATGCTATTACATCCCTTAGTATCGATTCCATGTGACTTTACACATTGGAAAGAGGACTGGGCTGTCCTAACAACGACAATGATGACAACAGTGTCGTCTTATGTAATCCCACCTCTGTGCCAGACAATAGGCTCAGTTCTTTGCCCACGTTGTTGTTTA
This sequence comes from Mormoops blainvillei, assembly GCA_004026545.1. Taxonomy (NCBI): domain Eukaryota; kingdom Metazoa; phylum Chordata; class Mammalia; order Chiroptera; family Mormoopidae; genus Mormoops; species Mormoops blainvillei. The sequence goes on along the minus strand of PVJD01002675.1, from coordinate 142,832 downwards.
CCCTCCAACGTCTTGAATGCGAGAGACTGTTTCTACTTCCTAGACGAGTAACTGAGTCCTCATAAGTTAAGGCACTTTCCCAAAGCCATGCAGCCAGTTAAGTGTCAGAGCTGGGATTCAGACAGAGTTCTCCCTGGCCACTATTCCATGTTTCTTTTCACTAAATCTTGCTGCCCGGTGAGCCAGACTGGGCTTTCCTGAATTTGGCATTCACTGGTGGCTTTGTGGCTTTTAGCAAGTCACATCAATCTCTGGGCCTTGGCTGCCTTTTTTGAGTGGTGGGGATGGCCCTAATTACCTGCTTTGGAGAGATGCTAAGAACATCGAGGGGCTGTGGTGCATGGCAGTGTTTAGGAAAGTACTGTGAGCTCCAGATTAGATGGGGTCATTATCGTTGCCTGTTTTCCATCCCGACTGCTGGAGTTTCTGGGTCGCGGGCCGGAAACATTGAGCTAACATGGAGCATTCTTCAAAGGGGCCAGTCACTTGGGGCCTTGGCTTTGGTGACCTGCACAGCCCGTGTCAGCCTTGTGAGCCTGCTGGGCTCCGCTGGAGGTTGACAGAATGATGGGGAAGCAAGTGGGGGGTGACCTCAAGCATGGCTGAGCAGAGTGAAGAGAGGCTGTGTTGTGATGTGGCCTGAGGGCGCTTAGGTTCTTCACATCTCCTTGAATTGTGGCCTTTGAGTTTTTACTCTCTCCCATGTGAAGAAATTTCTGAGTTCATTTTATGTTCAGTTCAATGGGTGGGTGAGTAAGTAAACTTTTCTCATCTCTTACTTGACCTGTCTCCACATTATGCTCGGGAGAGGGATACAAGGGAGAATGTCATAGAAGAAGAGAGAAGGAAGGCATCTGCAAACCAAGGCGTTGGAGGAAAAAAAGATTTCATTAAGTCTGATTTGGGAAAATTAAACAGCAAAGACAATTATAATATTAATAAGAATATGTTTATACTTACTGTGTTCTTACTATGATACATGCACATTCTAAGTGATGTAGGCTCATTATCTTATTTAATTTTTAAAATGACCTTATGAGCTCAGTACTGTTTTTATGATCATTTTTATAGGTGCATGAGCTGAGACATGAAGGAACTTGACCAAAGTCTCCTCCTGATAAGTGCGGAGTTAAGATTGAATCCAGGCTCTTTGACTCCAGAGCCTCACTCTTAATAAATATTCTCTGTCGCTTCTTTGCAGTAGGTCAATTAGAGAATAGAAGAATTAACTTATTTCAGGATAAGAAATTCATGTTTTTCAATTTCTTATTATCCAGGCCAACAGAGGGGAGCCGATGATCCTCCAAGTAATTTATGTTAGCTCTGGTATGCATTATGAGGTTTTATTTTTGGTGACAAGTTTAGAATCAGGAGCACAATAGGGGGGATGCCCATTTACTAAGCCAGACACATTTATTCCCCATAATTGTGTTTATTTGAACATGATTTTAAAGAGTCTGTCTCTTTCAAATCTAGCAGTCTCTCAGAAGTCATGGCTTCCCGGCAACCTTCGTCCACGTATCTCTTTCAGGACCATGGACAGGGGCCTGGGTGTTAGAATGGTTGAACGTTTTCGTTAGGCTGCACCTGTGTTCTTACCTCACAGGTAAGTTTATCTTCCATAGGACATTTTTCTGAACCTTGAAGACAGCCGCGCTATCATTGCCTGAGCACACACATGGTGACATCGGAGTGTATAATGCTTTAAACATTTTCCAAGGAAAGCTGCGGAATCGGCAGCTGACCCTTTTCTCCCTTCTCTGGACTTACTGGGACAGCTTTGACGCTTTGCCTTACAGCATAACTTGCTTGCCTGAGATTTTGGTTCCTCAGTGTGGTTGTTGCCAAAATAAAAGAAAGGAATAAGCATTTGTCTTTTATTTAGTATCATTAAATGATGTTGATGACAGTATATATTGATGGCTTATTGTGAGCCAGACACTGCTCTGACTGCTTTGCATGTATTATTTTACTTAATAACCACAACCACAACAGTACTAGGGGACGTGGATAATTATTTCTGTTTTATAGATGCAGAAAGTGAGACATAGAGAGATAAAGTAAATTGCTCAAGGTAACCCAGTTAGGTCAAAGTAGTAGAACAGAGCTCACGCTCTGGACTTTAGGGTTGTCCTGTGTCCACTCTCACAGGGTCCTCAGGGTGGAAAGGGGGAGATAATCTTTTTCAACCAGAGGTGGTTGGTGTTTGATAGGATTTTATACTCAGTACCATGTTCTGTTTATGACGCAGTCTTGTTCAGACAAGAGGGTGGTGATACTCTAGAAGCCAAGGATGGCAGGTGAAGTTGCCTCAGGAATCATAAGGTATGGGTCTGGAAGCAGAAATGGGTGTGCTAGGCAGAAGGGTGAATAAACACCTCCAGTGTGGATCATTTTGCTGCAGCATTTGCTTTTGTACCTGCTTTTACGAGAGGGAATGTCAACCATGATGATGCCTGGAGTAATCTTTAAGACAGGAAACAGTTGCAGTAAGAACTGATGTCGTGGGCTGACATAAATCTAAGTTTCTGCTGCTTCCACACTGGCAAGCCTGCATTCGTGTGCCCAGGCTCACCGAGTAGGTATGGCCCATGCGGATGGAGGGCAGGCTCACTTTGGTGTCGACTAGCCTCATTAACAACCACAGGACTGCAAAGTCATCACTAGATGAGACCTCAGATCTTTCTGGAAAACTCATTTATTTGCAGCACAGGAATCTAAGACCCACAGTGGGAAAGCCAATGTTTGAACCCCATCCCCATTCTCTTCATGACTCTAAGCTGTCAAACCTGGAAGCATCATTTATATCAATAATGGAAAATATTATCAATATTTATATTATCAATAGTATCAGTATAAAATATTATATTACCAATAACGCCTCCACCAGGAGTAAAGCATTGAGCTATATGCTTTGAAGTTTGCCAAGACAAAGTAGGCAGTGGTCCTTTCCCTCAAAGAGGGAATTGGTAATTTGGGGTTTGAGCTGTAAAATAAAGGGATATCACCATCGTCATTATCATCATCATCATCATCATCATCATCATCATCGAAGATCACTGCATTGCGCACTTACTATGTGCCAGGCACTGTGCTATGTACTTTATTTGTATTGTGTCTTAATTCAACACTTGTGGCAAACCTGTCGTTAACCATGCTTATAGATTAGGTTCAGAGGCATTAAGCAACTGTCACAAAGCCTACCATTAGGAAACTCTACATGGGGACGCAATCAGGTGTAATAGCAGCTTAGAAAAAAACAGAACAGAGAAGAGACTTCGTGGAGAAGGTGAGACTTGCAGGGGATCTTGAGTTAGACTGTGACAATGATAACAAACAGGATGGGGAGGACACTCTAGAGAGGAGGGAGCACCTGAATGGTTTTTGGAGTGAGGAGGACAGAAAGTTAGATCAGGAACAATGTGGAGAGTGGTCTGAGGAATGAATGAATGGCCTTCCAGCTGCTACTGAGTGCATTCCCTGTTCCAGGCCCTGTGCAAGGTGGCACTGGGCACTCAGAGGTCAGAGACACAGACCTTGTGCTAAGGAGTGAGGGAGAAGACTCCAGAATGGAGAACGAGCATCCTGGGTGACAAGGGCTGGGCAATGGTCAAACTCAAGGGACCACGTGAGTTCAGAGGAATAGGATTCAACCTCATTTCTCAATGGCTGGCTAAGAGTTGGACTTCATATTGAAAGCCAGCAGGAGTGACCTGGGCAGGTCATGCACTTTGGGAGACATTGCTGATACTGTGACCAGGATGGCCTGGAGACAGGGAGACCCGTCGGTGCAGTGCAGGCGAGCACAGGGTCCGAGCTGGTAACTGGCTTTGAAAGTTGGTAGTCCTGCGTCCTTGCCTGCCTCTTCCCTGCCTGTGAGCAGCATGGGGAGAACTTCTGTTAGTACTGCTCTGGCTCGGTCAACTGCCCGAGCTCGGGGCTGTCAAGGGACATCACCCCCCACAAAGGCTGTTCCCTCCGAGGCTGGATTGGGTGTGTTCATGCTTTCTGTGCCAGCCACTCCTCCTCTCCTCAATTCCCAGGGCTCAGACTGGGCAGCTGCCCAAGGGCAGGCTTCCGGGAGGCCAGGCTCACCGTAGAGGAAGGCGGGGAGGGACACAGCTGGTGCCAAGAGAAATATTAACTTGACATTTAGCAAAAGGGTGAATTCATTTATTGCACTGCAAAAATGAGATGTTTGCATCCTGAGTTGCCTTCTGTTTTTCTATTGTCTTTCCTCACCAGTGGTCTGGCCAGGCTGCAGTCTTGGCAGTTTCAATCAGCATGGTAATGAAGAGAAGGCTCGGAGTCAATTCATAGTCAATCTCTCAGTTTCTCTTTCTTTCTCATCTCTCTCTGTCTCTTTCTCTTACACACACACACATACACAGAGTCCCCAGAGCTATACTGACTGTTCAGAAGTCTGCTTCTACCTGGTTCCTTCCTCGACAACCCTAATGTTACAGCTTCATCCCAGACAGCTTGGATGCTCCGAAGTGCTTCCACCTTGGCCTAGCTTTCCGGCTACTAACAAATGCCATTTCCAGGCAGGATGGAACATGGATTGAACTTCTGCTATATATGTCAGGAATGCAGAGGACACGACAGAAATCACCAACATTGCCACACAAGGACTTCTGTAGTCTCAGGGCTTTTTGTCTTTTACCATATCCCAGTGACTCAGTGAGATGGGCAGGGCAGGTGCTGTTCTTGGATTCTTATGATGTGCCAGGCTGGGTACTGGGTACTGGGTTCATTCACTGCCTTGTGTTACGTCATTTAATTCACCAGGACCTGATGGGGTTGGTCTAGGTGTCCCATTTTATAGATGAGGAAACTGGAAGAGTTTGAAAATCTTCCCAGCCGGAAAGTGGCAGAGACAGAAAAGATGTCCTGTCTAGCTGTCCCCGAAGCTGCTGCTGTGCTGAAGACTGGGCAGTGTCCAGTGGGTACAGTGCTCTCTTCACCCACCCCTGTAGTCTGCTGTGGCCCATGGTGGAAGTGTGGCTGTTCTGGAGGGAGAAATGTTTGTTTTGCTTCAATGCCTACTCTGTCCTCAGAATCCTCAGAAAAAACCTTGCTTCTTATCCTCTTATCGTGCCAAGGCTGGATCTGGTAACTCAGCCTATGAGTTTCAGCCTCAGTACCACTCAAAAGCTCAGAGAATTTTCTCTCCATTTCCAGGCCTCACCCATGACAGCCCTAGGCCAGCAGATGGCTGTACAGCTTTGAGCCCAGTCTCGACTCTGGAAAACACCGACCTTGAATCCCCCTGCCATAGGCCTCTTACTCTACAGCAGGAGGGACCCCTACAGGTCTGGCATGATCCTTGCCCTCTAAAGTTTTACAGTGATATATGAGGCAGGATAGAGAAGCAGAAAACACATAAATATACCTGCTCTATATTATGCAACCTTTCTTCAGTCACGAAATAGTACTGTCAGCCCTCCCAAGCTATCTGCATATTCATGTTACCTCTCTCACAGCTCAGCAGGTATGGTAAATCTCTTGTCACCAAATGATGCTCTTGCAAAATGATAGGCTTGTTCACAACTGGGGAGGGAAAACCTACAAATTCAGACCAAAGCCTTACTCTTCTAGACCCATCCATGAGCCTGTGTCCCTGTGGGTTCCCAAACCGGCACGAGATGGAAAGGCCAGTGCCTTCCATTGACAATGGCTTTATTAGAATTCATCCCCACCTCAAACCCATTCTTCCAAGCCTATAAACATCTTTCCAGGGAGCTCCACTTGTCACTAAAAAGAAAAACCCAACTCCTGGGAGTTTGGTTTCCAAGTGAGGGGACCAGTCATTTCTTTGATGTGCCAGTCTGTTCTCAGCATGAAGACCTGCCTGAGCCCCTTTGACCTCCATCAGATGTTGGTGGGAGCCCAGTGAGCTGCTGCTTTTGCTTTGATCCACATTAATTACTTGGCCTTGGCTCTCATTTTAAGACCGAATAAGTCAATCCTTAATTTGGACCTTGTGTTTTTCTCCACTGCAGTGACTGCCAAATGCGGTTGTTTATCAGGATTACCTGGGGTTGTTTACTAAATTGCAGATTTCCAGGCTTCACACTAGCTAGACGAAATTAGAATTTCTAGGGTCCATATATGTTTTTAACAACCAGTCCTCCTTCCAGTGTTTGCGGACAATGACCTTATTTATCTCCCAGCTCCCAGGCAGAGGAAAATTTGCAGTGAAATCTTCCCAGTGTGGGAGATCTTGACCTATCCTTACTCCCATCCCCACCCTAACAACTTCTGTTCTGCCTTTGAGGATCAGGGCTATCATCAAAAGCTCAAGGTGACCCTCCTGAGGTCCATCCTTCTCTTCCCAAAGCACGGGAAGTAGTTGCAGCTGGCACTCTGGGGATATTCAGAGAACAAAGGGGAGAAACCTTTAGGCTCTAATAAACACACCCGTGCCACATTGCAGAGAGCTTTGTGCAGTGTTCTGGATTCGCTTGTTACCTTGTGATGATTTATGATGAACTTGGAGCACAAACTTCAAGGGCTGGAATTCAAGAGTTGCTAAGTAGATAACATCATAGAGTGTCCCAACACTGCTAAATGGGGACCAGTGTGGTCAGACATTTAATGACGACCAAATAACCATGGGCTCTCCACTCTTCCAAGGCCCCTTGCAGTTGAGTGCACTATGAGCATGAACGACGTATGTTTCTTCCAGCCTGAGTCAGTGAAAAGCCCCTGCCTGCTTCCCCATGCCCTTCCTTACCCTCTTATGGTGAGCACAGAGGTTGTTGTTTTGATGGTAGAACCATGAGATAAAAGCAGCCTGCATCCCTGAGTCATCTCTTTAAAAGAAGTTACCTTGGATAATCACCAGACCTAAAGTGACTTTGCCTGAGTGAGAAATCAGTGATGAAACATTAAGTCTTTGCAGTTCTAGGGGTCCTTTGTCACTGCAGCGTCACCTCGCCTGTCCTAATCAGTGTGGTTGCTGTTGTCCTGAGGCTGTCTTCCTCGTGGATGAAGCTTCTGTTATAGTTCTTGGCATTGGTAGGTTGCTTCTCCTCTTAAAGACTGAATGGAGCTAGAACTTTCTAGGAGTTCTTTCAAGCTCCAGTAATGATTTACTGAGGCAGAAAGAATACCACAGGAGCAAAAAAAAAAAAAAAAAAAAAGGAAGCAAACTTAGGACTGTTGTCTTCCTCTCAGAAAGGAATTTAAAAGTAGTGGCATATGGACAGGGTCTGAAACAACAACATTACCTGATCTGGTATGGATGTGTTTTTGAAAAGTATTAACTGTACACTCATGCCATTTAAAAATATGAATTTAAATGCATGTAGCTTGTAGATCTCTTCATATTCCTTCTGCTGGATGACTTGGGATAAAGCTGGCTGAGAATTAATTGATTAATAACAAGCTACGGCCTGTGTGTTCGCACTGACAATGTCCTCAAGACTTGGGCGTCTCAGAGCTGCTTTGCTGTCTGTGGGAGAAGTAGTTTTGTCTTTAAGGGAGTTTTACCACTCAGCAGAGTTCACTAACCTGATCCTTTCTCATCTGGCCATGGCAAAGTCACACGCTTGAGAATGGAAACTAATGTGGTATATTCAGGGTTGTGTGTAAGAGGCTTGCTTGGCAGATGTGATATACAGAATGACATATAGGGTGAGCTTCTCAGGAAAGGTCTTTTGTCCTTCACGACATCAAAGGGTCTTCTGTCCATTGTGATCCGTCGCATACCGAAAAATTCCTCTGCGAGTAATGCATGTCTTTGCTTTCCTAGAAGTGGTTTGATTAAATATAAACACCTTCCTGGGGAGGGCAAACGGCAAGTCATTAACAGCATAAATTTGAAATTTCCTGAAGGAATGGGGCATAAGTCAGATGTGAAATGTGGAGGTGGGCCGCTCAAGACAGAGCGTAACAGGGTGAGGGTAAAGCAGGATACTGTAGGGGAGGGCCCAGGTGGCCTGACAGCACTGACCCTCGGTGCGGACAGCCAAGTGGGTTTGGGTACTGAAAGTTCCAGATTCGTTCAGCGTAGGCCGTGAAAGTCTGCCTTGGTGTGTCATAAAGGTCTCACGGGGTTGATTTCTTTTCCAATAAACACAGACCCCCTGAACATTTCAGATCTGTGTTCAGATTTTTCTTGTAACTCTTGGGCGGAAGTCATGTCATATCATCTGTAGATCAAGTGATCCGTCTGCTGTTCTCAGGTGTGGTAGGGTTGAGAGGTGAGAAGTAGAGAGAAGTGAGACAGGGTCTAAGTCAGGAAGTACCGTCCTTCATGCACCCTGGCCTGGGGAGTGGACTGGGAGGACGCCGGCATGGGTGGGCTTGGCGAGGCTTTGACACTCGTATGGCAAGAAGGGTTTGGCCCAGTGACGCAGAGTGATAAAAGCCACTGGAGCCGCTTCATCCTTCTTCACGTTTGCCTCGGGGTCCCAACCTTAGCTTCATACAGAGCCACACTCAAATTTTGTTCGTAGGGAATTTTTCCCTTCCTTTCTTGCAGAGAAGCCTTGATGGGTGATATCACCTCCCTCTTGAAGGCATCTTATGTCCAAATTAATTCTACTCTTCCTTGTGTCTGAATTGTGTTGACAGCCACCTTTCTCATGGCATGTACCAGAGCATATTTCTTTTGTGCCAGTGAGAATTTCTCTTAAAAGTCTCTATCATTTTGTTTAGCAGAAAAAATATGTTAATTAGCCTCTTGAGGGCAAGAAGCGAGACTTCAAGGATAATGTTTAACTATCAAAATATGCCATAAACTGGCTTTTGTAGAATGTGGATTCTGTTATCTGGAGGATTTTTGTTTGTTTGTTTGGTGAGCACCAGAATTAGTTGAGTTTGCAGTTTGCCTGTAGATCAGGGCAGAGCTGAATTGTTCTGCACCAGAGAGGCTGTGTCCATCAGGGTAGGCCATGCTTTGCTATAGTAACAAACACTCCAACAGTGGTGTAACACAAGAAAGGTTCATTTTATGCTCCATACAAGTATGATATCAGCCATAGAAAGCAGTGGGGAGAAAAGGGGGAGGCTCTTCAGTGAAGTCACTCAGTGAAACAAACTGATGGAAGCTCCATTTTGGCATTTACTTCCAACGTCATCCTGGCCCGAGACAGTGGCATACCACTCGAGCTGAAAGCTTCCATCCAGAAATGGCACAGGTCAATTTGCTCAGGATTCATTGGCCAGAGCAAACCACTTGGCCATATTTAACTTCAGAGGAGACTGGAAAGTACCTTACCAATTGCCTAGAAAGAGGAAAGAATTGGAATATCTTGAATATCCTAACGATGTCCATAGGAGTGATGTCTAGTGGGAGGGTGAAGGTCAAGGGGCTTTTGGAGGGGGGGTATGGGATTTAGGCTTCTCAGGGTCATGTTTCTACCTGGAAGGGTGGGGTTTCCACCTGTGTAGGGAAGGATCAGGGAAGGAATCCTTGGTTGTGTCATGACCGAGGAGGAACCGGAGTGAACACATAATCTCCTGTTAAACCTGCTTGCCATGAGGTATAAGATTTAAGTCCCTCTCCACCTTACTTGTGAAATCCTCAGCTTTAGATATTGTTCCTGATGGCCTGACTGGGAGCATAGGGTGGAGGCGGGGGGCAGGAGGGAGAGTCTCAGTCGAGTGCCACATTTAGACCGGAAGTGATTCAGGGCAAAACCAGAGGCTGTACACATGGGCACAGGCACTGGATAAACCAGAGACAGTTGACATTAGAGTTAATGTACCTGTTTCTTATTTATTTATTTTTAACAATTTTATTTTAATCCTCATGCGAGGATATTTTTACTGATTTTAGAGAAAGAGGAAGGAGAGGGGAAAGATGTGAGAGAAACATTGATTGGTTGCTCCCTGTACTTCTGTATGTGCCCTCACTGGGGACTGAACCTGCAACCTAGGCATTTGCCCTGAACAGGAACCGAACCTGCAACCTTTTGGTGTACAGGATGATGTTGCAACTAACTGAGTCACCTGGCCAGGGTGGTACCTGTTATTTTTTTTACCCTGGGTCATAAATTCCTCAAGGTCAAGGACTGTTTCTTATTTGTCCATATGTCCCCGCAAAGCACAGAACTGCTGAGAACACAGCAGGTGCTCAGTTGCTTAAAGCATTTTTGTGGGTGAGTGAATAAACAAGTGACTACTTTTCTGCCTTTTCCCCTTGTGCTGTGGGCTGGCAGCGGGGGAAGGACTGGGGCTGGGCCAGAGCTCTCCTGCTCAGAAAAGTAACTCTCCTCAGTTCGCAGCCAGCCTTGACTTCTAAACCTGTTAAAGGAACAAAGGCTCTCACTGCTCTTGAAGTGGGATATACAAAGCTTCCTTGAAGGGTCTTGCCTGGGCTCTGGAGAGCTGCCCTACTGATATGCCGAGAGGTGGCCAGCAGCATTTGAGCCCTAGGAGGTCGTTAGGCTGTGGCAGGCAGGGGAGCAAAGCACCCATGAAGAGTGGGGAGTGGGTGAGGTGGGTCATGAACAGGAGCATTTGTTTGTGACTTCAGCTGTTCCCTCTGTCACCCGCAATGATAAAGTAAGATTGTGTGTACATAGCTCTGGGACAATGCCTGGCGCAGTGAGTGCCAGGAAAATGTGTTTGCCCATTCACTCATCGGCAATATATTGTGAGTGCCTGTTTTGTACCAGGCTCTGCCCCGGACCCTGGGACATAGCGGAGAACAAACAGGCAAAGTGTCTCCTGTCTTGGAACTTGCATTCACATGCACGGATGGGAGTTATTATTACTTAGAAGTATTTATGATGTTCTGGGAATCCATAAAATTGGTAAGACGGTCTCACACCTCAGGGCAATTAAAAACTAGTGAGAGACAAAACACATGCATGTGGAACATCAGACACAGTGAGGCAACCTTTGTGGAGCCCACGGGCGGACCCTGAGTGAGGGAATGCACAGACTGGGCTTCCCACTCGGGCAGGACAGAGAGGCAGTGCAGGCTCCAGAGGGGAAGACGGGTGGACGGGGATGGGTTGTGACTGCAGACTGTTCCACCCGGTATCAGCTTCGTGACTGTGGGCAAGTTCTCTAACCTCTCTGTGCTCCTTTTCCTCCTCCGTAAAACCTCATAAGGCTGGTGTGAGTTAACATTTTGTGAAGCTCTTGGAGCATTACTGGGAACATATAAGCACTATGTATGAGTCTGTTGTGTCAATACATGATGCATGAATCAAAGAGGGGGATTGGAGGACCCTTATTGGAAGGTGTGGTCAGCCACACAGGGGAGAGCCCCGATTTGCTCAGAAAGATCATGGGTAGGCAGGAGCCTGCTCACTGCCCTTCCCCAAGACATATGGTTTCCTCCATTCATTCCTTTCCTTCTCCCTCCTCCCTCTGCCCTCTTTTTTACTTCCTGCCTGGCTCTGTGCAGTATCTGATTCACCTCTGCACTCCTGGAGCCTAGCACAGTACCAGGGAGACAGATGGTGTATAAATATTGTTCAACGAACCAATGAGTATTCTTTCCCCAATGTCACTGGACTTAATGCAGTTCTGTTCAGGAACAGACCTTGACTTTCAGGTCCCACATGGGGAGGCAAGAAGGCCAGCAGCCTAGAAATCCTTGTGTTCCCCAAGGTTTCCCATCGACTGCATGTCATCCCATCATTGACCGGACGCAGAGGGGAGGCAGCTCTGTCCTCAGCAGGACACCTTTGAACTCATTGCAAACAGTGGTGGCTGGGGCTGAGCTGCTGGGAGAGGAGGGGGGCATTGCCTTCCCTGTCCTGGGATGGTTCCAGCCTCCGTACCTGCCCTCCTGAGGCCAGCAGTAGTAATAGTGATCGTCGTTGTCGCCGTTATGACAGCAAGTAGCACTTACAGTGGGATGTTTCCAATTACCAGGCACCGTTCCGAGCACTTACCAGTACTGAAGCAGTGTTCTCAGGGCCCCACCCATACCCCCATGGCCAGTCCCAGCAGTCCCTTGAAGGTGGACCTGAAACTAGACCTCCTTTACACGTGGTGTGCTGCATCTCCTGCCCGAAGGTCTTATCTCTTTCTCTGTGAGGGGCGTGTCTGAAGTACCAGAGCGTTAACACTTTATCAGTGACCCTCTAGCAAGGATGGGTAGGTTGGTGAAATAGATTAAATACTTCCTCCACTTCAGTGGGAACCCCCTCTCAGCGGGACACCCCTGTCAGTGGGACCCCCTCTCAGAGAGCCTGCTGGAGTTGCCCACTGCAGGAACCACCCCCTTACCAATGCACTTGTTATTGTCTCCTCCTTTCCTTGTCGCACTTCCTTACCCCTCATGGTGTTTGCCATCTTCCAAACAAACGACTTGCACCAGGTCTTGGGCTGCAGGGCTGCTTTTAGGAGAGCTCGGCTGAAGACGCAAAGTATTGTTCCCCTTTCATACATGCAGGAGAGGAAGTAGCTGGCCAAGGTGTCGTAGTTGGTAAGTGGTGCGGCCAGGACTGAACCTGGCCTGGGCCAGCATCCCCTTTCTGATGACGGTCCCCCTGACTGTGATTTTTCAGTCAGGGGCTGCAGACTCTTCGCTCCAAGTTTGGGGTCCCGAAAGCAGCCCCGAATTGGCCCCAGGCCCCTAGCTTCATATTCTCGGGAACAGTTTGGGCAGTAACACTGTGCCTGGTCCAGGCAGAAGCTTCACAACCCCCTTTTTTGTCAAGGAGCTACCAGCCCCTTCTCCCCTCAGTGTTTGTTGGCAAGACACAGTGAGAGTGTTCCCAAATTACAGGCACAGTGAAATGACACTTGAATTCTCGGGGGAACGATTCCTCAATGATGGATAAACATGTTAATTGCTCAGAATTTAACCTCCAGCTGCTGCTTTGCGGAGCTTTCTCCTCTCAGCCTGAGCTTGAGACCTGGTGTCGTGGGCTCTCGGGGAGCTCTGACCCTGGAGAGCCCCTGGTCCCTGTGCACATCCAGCACTTGGGAGGTGGTGAGCAGAGAGACCTGGTGCTAGATGGCTTGCGTTCGAATCCCAGCTCTACCACTTAAAACTCGCAGTTCCACTTTGCTATGCCTCACTTTTTTTCTTTTACCTGTAAAATGGGTTGCCGTGAAGATTAAATGTGTTAACAGTTGTGAAGGACTTAAAGGAATTAGACCTGTCCCTTCTGGGTAAGGATTTGCTGTTACTGTTATTACAGGTCGCGTGCTGATGGCTACCTGGGTACCTAGTTCTCCTCTTTGCAGAATTTACTGGGTCCTTTTTCTTTAGTGACCCCACCGCCTTGATCCAAACTCTCTTAAAGAACTTTGAACTGACTTTTTGATGTGCCAATTTTAGTTCTCCCAAAAGAGTGCGGAGTGAGACACATTTGTAAAGTCTCCCGGGACATGAGTAGGGCCGCCTGTCACTTCATTTATGTATCAGACATTTAAAAGAGCCCTACACTGAAAGCTGTAGCTGCTACCTCCAGTGAGATATGGCCCATGACTAAATGCACTCTGCTTTCTTGCGGGAAGGTGGAACCGCAGGTGAACCCTGTGGCGCAGCATGGAGTATAGCAGAGGGAGAGGGGCCCCTCTGGTGCTGTCCCCTACAACATCCGAGGAGCGAGGGCAGCACATGGCAGCATGGGCTTCGGAACCCAACAGACAGATTTTAATACCAGTAAGCGTCTTTGCTGTGTAACCTCAAGCAACACATTTAACCTTGCTAAGCCTCAAGTTTCCACCCCAAAATGGGGATAGTAATAGTGCTTAACTGAAGGGATTGTTGTGAAAATGCAGGCAAAATCCTAAGCTCCACCACCCAGAAAGCACTCAGTGAGTGTTAGCTGATGTGATGATGCTGATATTGCTGACGGATAACCTCTCCAGCGTGGAGTGTCCACGCTTAAAGAGAGTGCCTCCCTCCCTGAGCTTATAATAATTAAATGAGGTGATTGGTACAAAACACTTGGTACTTTCTGGGTATAAAACAGTGATGGGTGATTTACTCAGAGCTCCTTTTGTCAGTGCCCTTCCTCCCTCAACCTCTGCCTCACCTGGGGGCCTGAGGGAGCTCCCCCACCGTTGGAGCCCCAGTTGGAATCAAGATTCCCCAAGGAGATTCCAGCCTTCAGGCCGCCTTCCTCAGAATCATCAACTCCGGGCTCCCCAGGCTGGCAATGGGCTGCTGCTGATGGGATCATTGAGCGTGCCAGCCAGATCTGATCTCCATGTTTGCAGCTTTATTAATATCACCTCAAATTTATCCTCCTTGATGGGGAAATTTTGCCAACATCTGATAAAAGCATAACACACAGCAGCATTGTGCCAACAGGAGCCCTTTCCCTGTCATCAGCTGTTAGCAGAAAGCTATGCAGGGGACTGCGGTGGAGCTGATGAAAATATGGGGGAGGTGTTGAGTTTTGTGTTTTTAGTGCAGACTTTTGACTTCAGACCTCGTCCAAAGGTCCTCCTCCTCCAGACTGGGCTCTGAGAGTGTGTACCTCAGTCCCCAGTGAAACCATACCTGTCTCTCCAAACACTTCCATGAATTCCGCTTATCTTCCAGTCTCGAGTGCAACCACAGAAGAATATCAATGAGTGGCATGAGTGGAGCTGGTTGCAAATGACACCAAAAAAAAAAAAAAATTGTGGCAGCATGTAATCAGGCTTCAGTAAGAAGGATCCCAGGTTGACCTGCTGAGGAAGTGAGCCCTGTAGCCTATGTTAGCTAAATCAGGTGGGTACAGCCAAAAGGGAGGAATCTTGGGCAAAGGAGTCAGGGCACAATTTCAAGGCAGTCTTCAGTTGTTTTGCTGCAGACCTGGGAGCATGAGGTGATAGGGAGTGTTTGGAGAGGCTGAACTGATGTATGGTGCTGAATGGTAGGTGAAGGAACAAAGGGCTTTGGAAGCTTCTGGCTTAAAGGCACTCTCAGCCCATTATAAAATGTCCAATGCCCTTATTTTACTAATGAGGACATGAAGCATAGAGAGGGCTTGCCCAGGATCACACAGCAGTGGTGGCAGGGCTAGAACTAGAATGTATGTGTGGCCTTCCTGTCCAACAGCCTTTCCACCTGAGCACATTCCTGCCTTTCTTCCTTATGTGGTTAACTTTGAGCCCTTTCTGCCTGCCAAGCACCCTGCTAAGCAGTGGATGTTCTCTGTTGACCTTCACAACAACCTCGGGAGAAATTTACTCTTGGTACCTTTGTTCGACACTTGACATCGTGGGGCTGGGGGAGTTTAAATGACTTTCCTAAAATTACAGACTAGTAAGTGGTGGATTCAGGGCTCCAGCCTACACAGCGGGATCCAGAGCCTTGCATGTAATCAGCAGTCTAAACTAGTGCTTCTCAAAGTGGGGTGCCTCGGAGAGCAGCATCCGCCTGGGAACTTGTTAGAGATGCAGATTCCTGAGTCAGAAACTCTGCGGGTGGGGCTAGCCATGCCATCTTTGTTTGAGTAAGTGGGAGTTGGTCTGAATGATTTAAGCCATAAATCTGCCAGGTTTATAATATCTTCCTTCCCACGCTTTGTAAGCCAAATGACTGACTTCTCATGCCTCAGGAAGCTTACAAGGTTGTTGCTACCTCTCAGCAGCCCGGCTTCCAGTGGCCTCTTTTTAGCAGCGGCATTCTTCAGGAAGCCTGAGATTGGCACAGGTTGCTCGCCACCCAGAGGGGCAAAGTGTGCCTCTGAGCTTGAAGACGGCGAAATTGGCATCACTAAACCTTCTGTTGGCCAGCGGGGATTTTGAGACTCCTGTCTGCTTTCATGCAAACTTGGGCAATTTGGTTCAGTCAAGTGGAAAATGAACAAACCGGAAAAGAAGGGGACCCAATTCGAGACCAAATGTTCATTGCAAGCAGGGTGCTGCCAGTCTTGCTCTCATGAAGCTCTTAAGAATCCTGCACTGGAGATGTTTTCCTCTGGATTCCATGGACTTTTATTTTGTACCCACCAAATGCCAAGCGCTTTGCTTAGGACTGGAAAGAAAAAGATGAAGAGCGTGGTCCCTGTCCACAGGGAGCCCGCCATCTAGTGTGATTCCACAGTGATAGGATTCTCCACTGGGGAAAATACAGTGGCTTTTAGTAGATGCCATTGATGATGTCTAGTTAATGGAGTGTCATAAAAATAAATCCCCTGATTACTACAGTGGCGCTCGGTGGCACTGCATGCTAATGAAGGCGGCACTTCTTCGATGGTGCAGGCTAAAAGAATTGCAGCCCAGTGAAGGAGAGTGATGAAGACTTCATTATTTAATGAACCATGTCGTTGTGAACAGCTGTGGTGTAAACCAGCCAGGACAATTATGCAAGTTGGATTATCTCTCTAGTAAATTGATTCTACTTTATTTGATTAGGTTGGCTCTCCAAAGGCATCTTCCATGTTGGGGCGGAGATACGAAAAAAAATCACCATTCAAACTTCGCTTCTAACTTTTAATCTTCAAAGTGCTTTTGCTTTCAAGCCTTCAGAGGAAACACGTGATGACCACTATGTTCTCAGCAAGAGAGCCCAGCGTAATCCGGTATTGGCAGTAGCTATTGGAGTGCCCTGTGCAAGACTCCTAGTCTTCTCTCAATGAGCTCGCCCAAGGTGGCAAGAACAGATGGGCAGGAGACGGGGACCACTCCTTTTTCGAACCTGGGTCCAGCTCTCCAGGTGGTTATCTTCCTTTACACACAGCCAAATGTAGGTAGACATGCAGCTGAACGCGATGAAAAGAAATGGATTGATGTGAAATTCTTCCCAGAACCTCATCCTGCCATTTTTGGAGTGTTAGACACCATCTAGTCCAGTGCGTTAGAAGCTTGAGAAATCTGTGTCATAGGTCGTCCTCAAAAAATGAAATACCACATCCTCAAAAAATGAAATAGAATAAAATAAAATAAAATGTTATAGCGTATGTCATTATACGTAGTAAGCATTGCCTCGTGAAGCCGTAATTTGGTTTGTATGTGTATGCCTGTGTGTGTGGTGTGTTCTGAACTATGTCATTCCCAGTCTGTAAGTGGAGCAGGTTACTTCTGGATGAAAATTCATTTTTTGTTACAAGAGGAGCCCGGAAAAGCCAGAAAATCACTGTTCCAGATGTGGATCCTAAAGTAGTAAAATCAGTGGCTTCTGGACTTACTAAGACAGGGTACACCTAGCACACACACCTGGCACACCCACAGACACAAGCTGGTTTGTTTGCACTTAACCATTACTGCCTGTGATGCGTCCTCATCTCCTTTCCTCCCATCCCTTCCCCTTCCCTCTTCATTTCATTCTCATTTCATTTATAAAACGATGGTCAGGACTCATTAGATCAATGTCATGATCCGTTAATATGTTGCAATTAAAATAAAACAGATTAGGTTAATTCAGATCCCCTTTCTACCCCCAAATTTTGTGAATTCAATGTAAATCACCACTGTAGCTTTAGGGTGCAAAACTCTATGTGCAGCAGGCTCCCAGATAAAGTTAGTTGGCTGACTGAAAACTATGCTATTAATCACTCATTGATTCACTAGCTCATTCATTCCTTTCATTACTTAGCACATACTAGGTACTGCGCTAGGCTGTGGTTATGTAACGTATATAAAGTAAATGAAACACGGCCCCTATCCTCAAGGAGCTCACAGTTAGAGGGACACTGGTTATGTTTCCTTGGGTTGCGAGGGTCCCAGCAGCTGCTTACCCTGTGGGTTCCCCTTGGGAGGGAAGACCCTTGAACTTCACCTCTAGCACGTTCTTTGTGATATTCCTGGGCTATTTGGCCCTAAAGTCTCAATCCAATAGCAGAGAGCTTAATGTGTTAATGAAAGTCAAACTCAAAAGGAGCATATAATAGAACATAAAGGCTGGCAGACCTGCGGAGGCCCTGCCGCCTCCTGGGCCCGCACACAGGCATCAGGAGCCCTGAATGGTATCCTATATAGAGCGCTCATCCTGTGGACTGACTTAAGGGACTAATAAAATGAGATCGCTCAGTGTTGGAAGCTAATCAGAGTGTTGTTTAGACCAGCTTTTTGCTAGGGTTTAAGGAAGCTCTTGACCTAAGGCCTGGAAACGCTCTATTTAACCATTTCCCAGATGAGTCAGAGGCATACTCGGCCCAGGGGCTGGACATTCCTTAAGCCTCCCCTGCAATGAGAATCTTGTCCTCAGATGTGCCATTCAATATTGACCCTTTCACGGCGTCTGGACTCCTGGGGGCAGCCGGGAGGGCACCACACTTTAGTTCAGAATCGTGTGCTAATTTTTTCATGATTCTTTATTTTATTGCCCAGCAAGATTATGTACTCCTGAAAGAAGCAGCTGGCTGACTAGGTGCAGTCACTCCATGGCCCCGAGTTGCTCCTTTTCCATGCGTCAAATGGAAGCAGTATGCTCCCAACCGGCTCATGGGGAGCACTGAGTGACAACCTGCCCTCAGTCAGGGCCATTCCCCGCTCCCTCCAGTCCCTTTACCACTTCCCAGAAAGCCAACACTGGGAACATTCCCAGTGTTCATGAATGGGAACATGTACTTCCCATTCATGAACTCCCTTTTCTCCTCTCAAAGCAGCCTTGGAAATACCATCATGTCAATAAGCCTCCTGATATTCTTCATTCACATTTCAGTTCTTCTCTACCCGTGTCTCATGCTGCATCTCTCATTCCACTTTACACTAATCAGCCGCAGTTACAAATACTCCCCCAAACCCGACGACTGTTGGAGTTCACGGCTCTCTGCTTTTGCTCAGGGTTTACCCTTTGCCTGGGGGGCGTCCCTCGCAGTGCCCACAGCCACCTCACCCCAGCTCTCTCTGCATCGAGTAGAGTAACCCCTTCTGGTGTTCTTCTCGCTTGGGTTTTTTCAGCTGAGCAGTTACAATACAGGCCAGTACCTAGAAGGCTATACACACTGGAATTTGAGGGCTGAACCCAAATCACTTCAGCGAAGTAGAATGCACACTGCTGGGTGGGGTGGCATGACATTCCAGCTCACCTGCCATACTGTACCTTAGCTGGAGTGAGCCCCAGAAGACGTGGGCACCCTAGGAATGTGTGCGATAGGCCCACTGAGATGATCTCCTCGAGAACAGACCATTGTAAGGCTTGCGGAACAAATCAGGCTCAGGTATCTGAGTGAGGCCAGTAGGCTCCAGTGCTGTGGAATTCCATGCTTATTGATGTCTTTTACACTGAGGGCTGCAGCACAAGGCCAGGCCATTCCTAGTGACCATTCTGGTTAGGCAAACCAGGGGATCCTGGCGCTTTGGAGCTGGAAAGGTTTTTCTGGATCACCTCTAGTCCAGCTCTCTCCTTTTACACACAAACAAGCCGAGGTCCAGAGCTGGGGCATGACTTGCCCAAGGTCAGGGAGAGCTGTTGCTACCAACATGTCAGGGGGAGCCTGTTGCTCTTTCTCCTCCCATCATTGCCACTGTCTTCTCTTGGGTGTCCTTGTTTTCCTCTGGAGCATGAGACAGGGAGGAAGGAGCATCTATTGCCATGGAAACCAGAGAACAAGCTCCTCTCCCCACCCACCAGCTCCTCCGACAGAGCTGCTGCTGGTTCTGAGGCTGGGCCTTGGTGGGGGTGCTGGGACCAGTCACCACATTGCCAAGAAGGAAAGCTGGAGGGCTAACAGACTTCTTCTAGCAGAAATTGCACTGGCTTAGCAAAGTGGCCCTGAGTGTGCACAGTGGCTGGTCTTTTTGCTTTCTTCCACCAGTTTCTCCTCTGCCAGGGACCCCCAGCAGGGTTTAAGAATCTTTTTTAGAAAGAGATCAGCCTTGAGGCGACTCTGATCTTTGGATCCCGGCACTAAACTTTTGAACTGACAGCGGCTTTGGCTGAAAAGGCTCTGTTTGTCAGACCTGCTAGGAGGAAATCTGAAACGAAGAGCCGGAGTTGGGGGAATGAGGAAATTTATTTTGCTTTCAGGCATATTTAAGTCTCTTAAGTCTTCCAGGAATTAAATTGGGCCTCAAAAACAAACAGGCTTATCCTGACTGGTATGGTTCAGTGGGTTGGACATTGTCCCACAAACCAAAAGGTCGTGAGTTGGGTTCCCGGTCGGGGCACATGCCTGGGTTGCAGGCCAGGTCCGCAGTTGGGGCATGTGAGGGGCAACCGATCGATATTTCTCTCCCTCTTTTTCTCCCTCCCTTCCCCCGCTCTCTCAAATAAATAAATAAATAAACGAAATCTTTAAAAAAAAGAAATATCAACAGCCTTTCTGTTCATGTGGGACCGAAGAGGTCAGGGGCTGGGAAGGGTCTTATTAGGGCCATGTCATCTGTCCCTCTGCCTCAGGGCCCCTTCTAATTTCTCTTGTTTATAAAACTGTGGTGAAGGTGATTATATAAGCTCCCACAATAATTTGTTCCACTGTCTAACAAGTCTTGATCTTAAAACCATCTTCCTTGTAGCAGGGCCAAAATCCTGCTGCTGCCTCCAGATCTTGTCTGTTCGTGGGCCAGAACTGCTTAGAGGCCGCTAGGATTTTATGAAAAGAGCATGGACTTGGGCCTATTGTCAGGGTTCAAGTGTTGTTCTTTCCACTCACAGGCAAAATCGCTTTGGACCAGTCACTTAACAATTTCCAAATCCAGCCTCTTAATCTGAAGAGGCCAGTGTGAAGTTTACAGGGAGCAGTGCATGTAAACGTGTCTAACAGGGCACTTGACATTTGGCAATGCTCCGCAAATGCACCCTGTTGCTCTGGGCTGGCCTGGGTGCGCCATGGTATGGGCAGCTTTTGGAACTAGACCTCAGGGATTAACCTTTGGGTTGTTGGACCTAGGGGTTGGTAGGGCAGGTAGGGGACTGGGGCAGCAGAGGCAGCTGAGGGAGCATTTATGGGGCCTGGCCATTGGCTGTTTGCCAAACAGAAGAGAAAGTTTCGCCATTTGGGGGGCCTGTTTGGCTGTACCAGTGCATACTGTCTAAAGGATCAGCCCTGGCAGTTCCTTCAGAAGTGTCAAGCACACCCTGCCTCCACATCTTTTGCCACTTATGCCCCCACGCCCTCGGTGACTCTTTGAATCCACCCATCAGTGAAGAACTAGCTCAAATCCAACATCGTACATGAGTGTGACTCAGCTCCAAACCCATAAACCCCATGTCCTGTGCTCTTTCTCCAGCAGGGAAGAAAGAGGAGGAAAGGTTGTTTCTGTATGGCCAGTTGAGCTGTTGGTTCAGCTGACCCACCAGAGAACATTCAGCTGAGAATCATAGATGCGGAAACTGAGGCTAAGGAGGGCCAGGGACTTGCCCCAGGCCATCCCAGTCATCAACAGTGAGCCTAGGATCTCAGTCTCCTAACTCGCTGCCTGGCCTTCTCATCTGGTACCCGTGACTAAGGCTGTTCCTTAAGGCTGGAATCAGAGCAGCCTTGACCCTGTAACAGCACCCTTCCGACCCTTCCCTGCACATGCTGGCTGAATCACTTAGAGGAGAGGCAGGTAGGGGGAAAACACACTTGTTTGGGGGGGTTCACACACTAGTTGGGGAAACAAGTCAGGCAGTCAGTGCCGGTGAGGTCCCCCATCCAGGTCCCCGCCCCAGCCTCACACTAGGGCTGGAGTACTGGGGAAATGGAAAGTATTGGTGTGTTTCTCACCCACCTGGGATGGGGGGACTGACTTTAAGCCTCATGCCAGGAGGCTGGCAGTTTTACTGTTGATTGGATACCTTGCTTGGCTTAGCTTTTGTAGAACTTGCCTATAAACGGCAAGTCCTTAGACAGATGTGTTGGGGAAGTGCCGCCAGCCTGTGAAGCACCTGGGTTACAGAGACATCTGGAGGGGGTTATTCCAGCCAAGAGACTGTAAGATAGAAGTTTGTGTATGCATGTGCGCCTGTGATCCCCTTTGCTGGTTGCACATTTTGTCATTGCATCATGGAAAAATCCTTCCTCAGGAAAGTAGCAGGTGCAAAGATGCTGATGTTAGAGCTATTGAGGAAACACAGTTTTGGTCATAAAAATGATATTTATGCACTGGGTTGGCACGTGGTTGGCCCAGATGGGGAAACGCAGTTGAGATGGTCAGGTCCTTGGCGTAAGGGATGGAGAGTGGCTGCTAGAGCAGTAAGGACATTGCAGGATAGGGAAGCATGGTGCTTTGGAGCTCACAGGACCACAGTTCAAACCCTGACTTTGCTATCTTCTAACTGAGAGGCCTTAAGCAGAACTCCAACACGTGAGGCTGCTTTGTGGGTAGGAGCTCAGCGTAAATCCTGCGTACCTTCCCATGGGCCTTCAAGGATAAACACAGCTGGAGAAAATGGGCCATAGTCTTTAGCCTTCCAGCCTTAGACATCAGAGTGGACTCCGGGCAGCAAAAAGGCATGTATGGTGGTGGAGAGCCCCACACAGGAAGTGACCCCTTGGGTTGCCATTTTAGACCAGGTCAGTGTTCGGACCCTGCCAGCTGGCTTGCTTCATCTTTGGCTTCTGCCCGGGCAGCAGCCGCAGTCGCCCTCCTCGCTGGCGTCTGGGACAGCTGCTGGCAGGTGCACTTAGAGGAATTACCTGGAATCACAGCAGGCACTAAGGAATGAGAATGCGTTTCTGTAAGCCAAGGTAATGTCTAAAAGTAAGAGAGCAGGGTCTTTCCTCCCATAGTGGCTGAGACACAGAAAGGGCTGGCCGGTGATTGTGCTGTAAATACAAGCAGTAATGTCACCTGGGTTGTACTCAGCGTGGGACTCAGGTTGTGTAGTGTATGAAAACGAATGACAGGATCTGATTGGGGGACTTCTTTTTAGAGAAAATCCTCAAAAAAGGCACCATTCCTAGGTACTTGGGGGAGGAACAACCGTCTTGGCCAGCACATGAGGAAGACTGTGGACAGCACAGTGCCCTGTGTCCATCCCCTCACTCACTTTTCCCTGTTTGTCTTGCAGCACCATAGTCCCATTGGTATCTCCCCCTCTTCCAAGTTCAGATGTTCTTTCAAGTCAGCCAACTGCATTTCCCGATATTTAATTTGCACTCCCCTGTGGCATCACACTGCTGAATGTGCCGTGCTTATCATCTGGTGGGTTAAAGTCTTCTTGGGAAATGTGATTAATGAATGTGCGATTCTCAGACAACAATAAAGATAGTACAGATTATGGTTACAAATTGGATTTAAGCAGGATAGGGCTGATATAAATGTTCTTGGAGCTTAAAAGAAGAAACTTCGGAAGGCTCACAGAGATTAGCTTTGGATGAGCCTTGTAAAAGTAGAGCCCTATACAGTCTGTTGGGAAATGCACCAGTCTCAGGGGGCCATGCCCCCTCTGCTGACCCCGCATTTGATGAACTTGGAGCCTGAAGCAGTAACAGGGGCTGGGTTAAGGAAAAGGTAGGAGGTTCTGCCTCCTGAGTGCCTTGCAGGCTGAGAGTTTATCTGGCTTGGGGACTGCTTGGGGTTGCCATACACGTTCCACTGGGGCCTGGCTAGATGGTCACTTGACTTAGTACCAACACTGGCTGCTTCATGGCCCCCAGCTCTGAACCTGGCTGATGAGATTGGATTCCGTGCTGAGTCATTGAATAATCACCTTTTAGCTCTTGTACACCTCAGTGCCCTGCTCTGCGTTGTGCCGAGTGCCAACAAAACCCATAGGTGTCGCCACAGCCCATTCATTTCTCACCTAGTTCAGGCCACCATCACTTCTTGAGTAGGCCACTGAAACCATGGCCAAAAATCGGCTCACATTCCCCCATCGGTGCCCCCATTCCTGTCAAATCCGTTCTTCCAGCAGTGGCCAGGGAGACTTCCAAAAAATGGTTTTCTGGTTATGTTAATTCTAATTCTCTTTTAAAACCTCTGCCTCCATTGTACTTAGAAGACAATCCAATCTCCTTATCATGGGTTGTCTGCTCCTGAACTTTTCTAATTCTCTATGCGCTTCTCATAAGGTAACTTAAAAATAAAAAACAACTGGTTTTTACCCATGTAGATCCCTCTGCTGGGAATGTCGCTCCCACCCCTTTCCCTTCATGTCCCCCACCTGTTGCCTCGTTCCCTCCTATCCCTCCGTCCTGGGATCGTCGTCTCTTAGCAGACCAGGACGGCTGCTCCCACTCCGCACCTCAGCTGGCTCTGCTTTTCCTTGTGAGTTACCACGTGTTATCTCTGCAGGGCTTGCTGTCGTTGCTTAATGTTCAACGTCTATCCTTCTTCTTCTCTCCCCCGCCTGACCACTCACCAGGTCCACGGGAGGAGCCGTCCCGATCTTGTTGGCTACTGCTCAAGACTGAGCACCGAGCCTACAGCTCAGCAGCGGTCAGAACATCTTGGTGGAAGTTATGGGTCTCTTGGGTTTCCAGAGCTTCCTCACAGGTTCTCGCTGCATCCCACGGACCGTTAGGGGGGAAAAGAGCTCCAGGCAACTTGGGCAGATGTTTCCATCTTTAGGTGGGCTTTATGTCCAGGGGCGTGGCAGAAGAAAGTATTTTGACGCATAAACTGAGCAAATTTATAGTGGAAATCAGTGGGCGAGAATAAATACCAAACCCCATGATGTCATTTTATAGGCTGTTTTATAGATTATAATCACCCATTTAAAGTTTGCAAGCTATTAATTTGGATTGCAGAGAGCCAGGACTCCTGGGGACAGAATTTACAGGGCTGTGGTGTCAAACACATGGATCTAGGCTTCCACGTCCTGAAAGGTTTTGGGAAGAGATGGAGAAGCAGTGTTAGAGTGGCTGGAACTCAGGAGCCTTTCTGCTAGCTATCCTCCTGGACGTAATTTTGAAGAAGTTTTTAAACATTCATTCACTGTTCTATTATCTTAATTCTACCCTACTCTTCAGGCCTCTCCTTCCTGGAAGCTAAATGGTATGTGAGTTTCGCATTCAACAGTTGATAGAGTTACTTTCGGAGAGCCGAAGACACCCAAGTTGGAGAAAACTGGGTGGAGTCCAGCTCTACCCTGTAGCTTGTGATCTTGAGCCAATTTTTGTTGTTAATTTTTGACCCTCCCTGCCTTCCTCTATAAATCGTGACCACTGCCCCCAACCTCAAGGGGTGATTATAAAGATAAAGGAGATGAAATAGGACAGGCATTTGGCACTCAAAGAGTTGTGGGTAATAAAGTGATTATGATTGCTGTTTCAAAATTAAAGGAAGCCTGGTGTAGTGGGAACAAAGTGAAAACTCAAGAGTCGCGACACCTGGTCCTGGCCCTGTAACTGATATGCTGGGGCAGCTTGGGCAAATTAATCAACCTCCCTGGTCACAGATTCTGCATAAGTGAAATAAGAGTTTTGGCTCAAAAGATCTCAAAGATGGTACTACTCAGAGGGTGGTCTGTGGAGAAATATCACCTTTGTTAGAAATTCAGATCTCCAGGCTTGACCCCGACCCCTTTGGCTCAGAAATGATCTGTGTTTTAACCAGTTCCCTAGCTAGTTGGTGGACACAGAGAAGTCAGGGAAGCATTACTCCATGATAACTTCCAGGGCTCACACATCATGTCCAATGTGGGCTCCCCAAGTAGCAGTCATCCCTGGAGGCTTCCTTTTCTTAGGGTCTTAAACCACAGTGGCCTTTGGAGAGAGGGGGAGCAAAGTAGAGTACGAGAAAGAGCACAGGATCCTAAATCAAGACCCTGTGAGGATTTGAACCCAGGTTGCCTGATGCAGCATCTGTGTGTGTGGCCACTACTTGGTTCCCTCTCAGTGGTAAGGCCCTTGCCTTTTACTTGCCTAGTGACCTTGGCCAAATTACTCAAGCCCTTTTCCTCATCTGAAACATGGGGAGGAATCCAGTACATGTATTGTAGGGTTATTGTGGGGATTACATGAATTACATAAGACCAGTGCCCACACGGCCTACACACAAGCAGTGAGGAATGTGTTAGCTGCTCGTATCACCATTAATGTCTTTCTCCTCATCATTCACCAGGGCTCCAAGAATATAACTACATAGAACCAAGTTTCCTCATTCACCCTGTGACCTTGATTAGATAATTTACATTTAATGGGTTAACATTTCCTCATTTCTAAATGGGTATGTTTACTTTTTTACTGGTATTTATTGAGTGACACGGCGTGAGGAAGGCAGATGGGATCCCTCACTCTGCCCACTTTCGTAGAGCCCTGGGGTCCTTGTGGGATTTGATGAGATAATAAATGAGAAAGTCTATGGTGGCTGTTACTCATCATTTTACCATGACAGATACAAAGTATTTCATGGAGTTAAACACCCTTGATTGTTCTTGCGTGAGTGCTTCAGAGATTTATTCCCAGGAGTCAGGCCCTGATAGACCCGTTAGAGAGATGAGGAAGAGGACACCTTACCTGGATAGCACTAAGTGCCCGAGGGTAGGTATACCTGCTTCCTTAGTGCCCGATGGACCTCTGTGCTCCCCAACTGGAGGGCTCTCCCTCCAAGTTTTAGGAAGTCATTGGAGGCATCCCTGAAAGCACCAATTTGGAGGTGACTTCTTCCTTTCCCAACTCTGTTTTGAAGTCTTCATTCTCTGCCTGCACATGCTCTACTTGGAGGTTTCTTTGGAGCCTCAGTTAGGTGCATCTATGGTCTTCGCATCAGACACGAGGCCGGAGCTGCAGAGGGGGAAGGGAAGGGAGGGCAGGTCCTTCAGGGTGGTGTTGGTCAGATTTGTCTTTGAGAAGCTGCTTTAAAGAGCTGCTGAGGGAATTGCACTTGGCCTTGCCCTCAGCCTGACTAGAGGCAGGTGATGGCTATGGTTTAATGCCCTGGGCAATTAGAGAAGGCCATGACATTTCCCCCAATGTTGCGTTAGCCTTGCAGCGATCCTATTAGTCTCTGGATGCCCCCAGGCCTGGGGAAAGGAGTGTGACTGTCGGAGCTGCCTCATCCCAGCTCATCTCCAAAGAGCACGTTCTGAGTTCAGGTCTGGACACTGTGCTCTGAGCAGTGGTCTGATCCTTCTGTCAACCTAGAGCTCCGTGAGGACCTGCTGTGGGCCCAACTTTCTGCGAGGCAAAGGGGTAACACAAATGATGTCATGGGCTCTGCCTTTCATGACTTTGCTCTCTAATTGGTGAGGCAAATCTAAGTCACAAGAAAAAGTGCGACGAGGTGGAATGTAATTTAGGATTTGAGTGGCACTGGCAGAAGTGAGAGGAAGAGCGAGCCTTGAGATCTGGTGGGATAAGAGAGGGCTTTGTAGAACTGTAGCTGGACCTGAAGGATGGAAAGACAAATTGGTGGGCTTTCTGAGGGAAAATAACACCTGGAAAAAGAACCAGGCAGATGTGGGGGGCGGTTGGTGAGGCCATCACCAGAGCACTTGTGGCGGGTGGCTCAGTTTACGAACATGTGCAAACAATATCATCTCGGTTTTTTTAATCTTCCAATCAATCGAACTCTGACTGCAGGTTCTCATCTACATGTTTACTGGGGATATTTCCCTTGCTCAGGGCTGTGCCTAGCTGTTGGGGGCTTTCTTGGACCCAACACAGGTTTCCGGCCACTAATGCTGTGGGCACCTGGTCCCTGCTGAGGTGCTGGCTGTGACTTCTGAGTCCATTTAGGTTTGGGGCTCTCCCAAACCTACACTGCATGCAGAGCTTGGGAGCCCTGGGCAGGCAGGAAACATGGACTAGTAGTGTGTCCTTCCCAGGGTACCATGCACCCACCCCCTCTGAGGCCCCCAGGAGGATGTGAATCTCTTGCTCAAAAGCCCCCACATTCCGCCTACTTCTCTTTAGTCTTGAGAAAGTCTCTCCCTCTCTCCTCTGGTTGGCCCCAAGGGCCCTCCCTAGCAGCTGTCTCTTCCACGAACCCCTTTGCATGAACCAGAAGAGCCACGGTCATCAAGCCACCTGTTTCCCAGCTGCAAAAATCTGCTCAGTAAGACCACCTACTGCTTAGGAACAGCCTACAAGGACAAATGCCACCTAGTATTTCTGGAACTTATCTTGCCATACATTTTAGAGACAGAAGAGCAGGAGTAGTATCTTTAAGTAGCAAAAGTCAATCCTACCCTTTGGGCAAGTACTATCTGGTTGCTTCGGGCTGCACTGGATTTACGTACTGAGTTACTCAGGAGCCAGGTTATGCAGGAAAGACCAAGGTGAGGCAGGTGACAACCAGTGAACCACCTCTGGGTGGCTTAAGACACAAACTAATATTTCCAAATATTTGGATGATTTACTCCAAAATGCTGTCCCCAAGTCATTTTACCATCTCAGCCCATGTTGGCCCTGCCTGGGAGGCCCATTCTCCAGAATCAAGCAAACAAGAAACAGGACCTCCTCCAGGTGACTGTCAGAGTTCCCTGCTGCTGGCCCAAAGGACCAGGGCAGAGAGCATGGAGACCTGGCCCTCGGGGCCCCTCCTCTGTGGAGGTGAAGGTAGGAAGTGTCACTCATAGAGGATGGGGGACTTGAGTGGGATCATCTCTGGAAACCTCAGAGTCTCTAGTGATGCTGATTGGCTATTGCTAAGCAATCACAGATGGCGAGATAATATTATATTCCCGATCCCTTGTTAATAACACTCAGTCTTGCATAAAGACCTCCCTAGTTGAGGAAGGTGCCTGCAGGGTGAAGACTGTGGCCTCGTTCTTTCTTTTTCCCATTTTCCCTTCTACCATATTTCTTTTCATATTTCTGGAGGGTGAGGTAGTTCCAGCCCCATGAGTGGGAAAATTGGGCAGCTGAGGTATGATTTGAGTGACTTGTATGGTCCCGTGGCCCATCAGCATGTCCCATTGATTCCTTAGCGTTGGTCTAAAATGTCCGTGTTTGTTACTCCTTTGGGTCAAGACATGAAGACACCTGTCACACTGCCAGCCTTCTCTGATATCAGGATGATAAACTGACTAATTTAATATGAAAAGCTGATAGTGTTTTAAAGCCAGTGAATGGGTAGTTTGCAATGACTGTAACCCTCCATTGTATTGCTGATAAAGAGAAACAGTATAGTAATGGTTAGAAGCGCAGACCCTGGCACAAGCCTTTATGGCTCAGCATCTAGAATTTGCTAGATTGGACAAGTTACTTAGCCTCTTTGTCTTCAGTGTTTTTATATATATAATGTGACCAATAATAGTACTTATATCTTAGGGTTGTTAAATGATAAAAATCTTGGGTTAACATGTACTTAGAACGCTTCCTGGAATATGGTAGGTACTGCGTAAGTGTTTGCTAGAATTCTTACCACCTAAGGTTACACAGCTTGTGTCTGAAGACGTAAAACTGGAACTGTGCTTTTTCCTGGACCAAGTGGATTTTCAGAAACCAGTTGCTTAGATATAAGGGAATGTGACCAAGAATTTTTGATGGGTTGCTGAGGACCAATGAGAGCTGGTGAGAAAGGTCTCTATGAGTGCATATTAGAACACTTGGAACTTTAAAAAATCCTATGTGTGGGTTACCCTTCCCCCCATATCAATTAAATCAGAATCTTCCGGAGTAGGGTCTGTTTCTTGGCATTTTTTAAACCTCTCTGAGGTGATTCTAATGTGCAGCTAGGGTGTTAAACTAGTAGTCTACAGCCACGCAGGTCTTATAAAAATTACCTTGTCATCTTGTTAAATAGCTTCTGTACCTCAACCCCAGCTATTGTGATGCCGCAGGTTGGGGTCCAAGATTGGCATTTCTGGCCAGCTCTTAGGGGGTGCTGATGCCACTTGTCTGCAGGCCACACTGAGGGGCAGGGTTAGAGCATAGGACAGAGGGAATGTGCTGTCTTTGGGCCATACTACAAGGGTGGGGGACCCAGGGGCAACATGGGATTTAGCCTTGTGCACTTAGGGGCTTTTGTAGAATGGAGGTTGCAGGTGGGGAAGTAGATGGCTTGGTTAAGAGGTAGAACTTTGTCAGAAGCCCCTTCAGTTTAGGAAAATGCCCCGAGTAGGCTTCAGAATCCATAATGAGATTATGATCATTAAGCACCTGCAGTGAGCTAGGCCCTGAGAAGATAAAAGTAGGACAAGATTTGCCCTGAAGGGGTTTATAAGACACACACCTCTGAAACTGTGAAGCTGGAGAGAATATTAGTAATGGTGAGAATGAATAGCCAATCCCTCTTCACTCTTATATATGCCATCGTAAATGAACTCATCTGATATTCATGGCATAGTGGGTATTATTATTCCATCTCAAAGGTGAAGAAACTGAGGCCAGATAGGTTAGGTAACTTGCCTAAGGCTACATAGCTTCTAGGTGGTGGAATGGGGATTTGAACCCAGGATTGGTCCCAGGACAGCATCAGTTAAGTGCTTAAGGAGCAGTGTAGAGGGGAAGCAACACAAGGATGCCGAAACGAGAATTCTCAGCCAAGAGCATGCGGAATTCAGAGAAGCACCCCATTCCTCAGGTCTGGATCTGTGGGTTGGGGGCAAGTTGCTCTGCCTTTTGGTGTGGAGAGGCTTGGAAGTCAGGGGGACCAAGGTTGAATCCCAGGTCTGCTGTTTATTTTCTCTGTGACCCTGTGAAAACCTGAATATAGTCCTGCCTCCCAGTGACCGTGAGAAGGAACGAGAGCACATGTAGGGGGCCCAGCCCAGCTCCTGGCACCCAGGGCACCCTCAGTACTTGGTCGCTCCTTTCCACTTGGCTCATTGCCGCTATGTTCCACCCTGGAGTCTGGGACCAGAGGTCACCGGCTTGGCTGTAATTGGCTTGAATTTGCCACCACACTCCCCAGGCTCACAGGGACTCTGTGTTCAAATGGGTTGAACACGTTAACCCCTTCTAAGGTGTTCCCCTTGTTATGATTTAATAGTATCTTGGATGCCTAGTGTAGCTTTTGCCCGTTTCTCAGAGAATTAAACACATAGTGCCCAATCAGGTGGTTTCCAATGCTAAATACATGTGGGAATGTATGCGCATGCCCTCTAGGTGGTCATTTAAAGTGCTGTTGAAGCCAGCTCGCACTAATTCTCCAAGGCAGGATGGTGTCTTTGTAGTTGGTGACATGACTGATGTTTATAATTTGCTGGAGTGTAGCTCTGAAAGGAGAAGATGGAGGGGAAACAAAGCCTGCAACACAGAGAAAAGCTTGGCATGGATGCAAGAGGAAAAAGAAAGGGGGAGAAATTCCTCAGAAGTGCTTCTACTTTACCTATAAGCAGATTTACCTACCATGGTGGAAGAACTTTGCTCCTGACGACTCCCTTTACCGTTCACCATGTCTTATGGAATCAAGCCAGCATAAAAGTTATCTCACATTCCCAGCATGGCTGGTTTAGAGAATTAGATCACTCGAAAGTCAAAAGATCTCGGCAAAATCCACAATAGGTTACTCTCCAGGCATGTGAGCTCAGCTGGCTGGGAAGAAGGGATCATTTTTAAGGTAGATTTCTTCATTTTCCAGCTTACAGTTGCCTTCAAGGTCTTATCCCAATCTCAAAACAGCAAAGGCCTGAGGAAGACTCTCTCCTTTTTTATGGTGTTCTGCGACGAAAATTAGTAAGGGCTGCAGTTTTCCCGGAATTCAAGAGGAGGCTGCCAGCTGCTTGTTAGCTGTGGGTCTTGGGGGGAATTCAGACATGAGAAGGAGAGGAGACTGACTGGAGCCATAGCTCTCAGTCCTGGGGGCATGCTACAGTCCTCTGGAGAGCTTTGAAAAATGCTGCCCCGGCCCCCCTCCTACTAATTAAACCAGAACCTCTGGGGTGGGCCAGCTGCCTAGGACCTCAGTGAACAGTCAAGGCTAAGAAAGAACCACTGCACTCCATGCTCCCTCAAGTCCCCTAGCAAGGGTCCTCAGAATCAGGTTTGACAGCACCAGGAGGGGCCTTAAGGTGCTGGGGAAAGACTGCGATGCTGGTTTGGATGGCACCTCTGCACCCCTCCCCGCCAGGGGTATTAGTAGAATCTAAGCCACTGAATTCCCAGGAAGAAGGGAGTCTCTAGCGCTGCATCTGTTGGTATGCATGAAATACTAATTAAAAGATTATATCTCCTTGATTCTAAAACCCATCGGTTAGTAAGGCGTACTGTTGAATTTAATAACTGCCTTTTTGGAAGATAGGGATAGGAGAAAACTTATATTAAAGTATTGTATTAAAATATGCATTGATATTATAAGCTATATCTTAGTCTCATAATCATTATATGTTAGAGAATGTGACTCTTGGAATTGATCTAATAACATAATGACATAGTGCTCTGCAAAAATGTGCTCACTTAATCCTCACAGCAGCCTTACCAAACAAGTGCTGTTATCGACGCTGTTTTATGGGGTAAGGGGTTAAGGCACAGAGAGATTAAACAATTTGTCCGAAGTCACGGAGCCGATCAGTGATGGAAATGGAATTTAAAGTTTGGTTTTCAGAGGTAGCCCAAACAATGTAATAGGAACTAAGGCTGCACTTCCTCCGTTTCTTCCCTCCCCCAGAGCCCGTGGAGATGGCTTTGCCCTAGCTGGGGCCCTGAATTCCCCCAAAGCAGGGACATCCCATACAATTGCTCCTCTTGTGCCCTATACAAGGGTGCCTGGCCGAGGAAGTGAGTGGGGTTGGAATCCTACTCGTAGCCCCTCACCAGGTCCTGTGCTCAAGGGAGGGAGTCAGCATGACTGGGCCAGAGAGCATGCATGCGCTGAGCAGTGGGCGGGCCTTCCCACCGCTTTTTGGTGCTATTTTCACGTGTTGTCCACTGGATCATGAAGAATCATTGTCACAGACCTGTTGGATGGCAGAGGACTAGGGAGAGGACACCTGAGGTCCTTCTAGCTCTGAGGCCTTTGATACTGTGCTTTCAAAAGTCTCTGCTTTTCTTGGCACTTTGCTCCAACAGCCTGGTAGGAACGGAAGAGGGGCTGACGGACAGGCTGACCAGGAACTGCAGGAGCCCGCAGCGCAGTTCCTGCCCCCGGTCCTGCTTGTGCAGGCTTCGCTTCCTTTGTTTTACCCTTTTCGCAAGCTCCTAGACGGGAAGGGGAAGGCGAGGGCGAGCTGCATCTCTTAGGAGCTGCATTCCAGAGCAACCTGGGTAATGGAAAGTACAAAAACAACTTAAGCTTGTTTCCAAAGCTTGATAGTGTACACTGGCTTCTCAGAAAGAGTCCATTTGGACCCAGAATTTGAAATAACATTTCACAGGTCGTTGGAGGAGGGCCAGAGGGTTACGTAGCTCCAAGCATGGGCCAGATGGGAAATCCAGACCTCTGGCTTGGTTGGTGAGGTCCTTTTTGCCGCTCCTTTGGGCTATCAAAGCAGCCTCCTTATGACCCGTAACATATCCTTGAAATGTTATTTCGTGGGGAAAATTTTAGATTGGGGGGAATGTTTAATCAATACATGCAGCATTTCGCTGGCATTAGACTGATGGTTGTTTAAAAAGAGGGGACATGGGGTGGCAGCAGTAAGTCAGGGCTGGGGTGGGGTGGCTCCATTTCAGCACTCTCAATTGAAATAGTCTGCTGGCTCTGCAAATACATGTCAGGAAAGTCCCCAAGCTCCCTTGTGCGGTAAGACTGCATGACGATGGAGCCAGCTCTGGAGAACAGTAATGCACAGAGAAATAACACCGTGAAACAAGTTGTTCCAGAGTTTGACCTATGATTCTTTGAAGAGGGAGGCCCCAGTGACACTCTGGGTGCCTGCAGGGGGTTACCCAGGATCAGCCCTGCCTGGGCCAGTCCTGCGCCAGCTGTCCACTGTGAAGACTTCTTGCCGACTCTTCTTCCACCGTGCTCACTGTGGGGGCCCAGTCTGGTGGTAGGTTCAGTGGCCATCACTCCAGTGGGCTCTGGAAAGTCCGCTGCATCCTGAGGACCATTTCTCTCTAGCCTTGCTGGCGCTAAGGCAGGGAGTGGCAGGGAACCTTTGGGAGGTCTCCTGACATGGTAGGGCCTAAACTCCTCTGGGTATTAGAATTAGCTGGGGATTTTTATTCAATGGAGTCATAGCTCTCTCCTCTGTCCCTTAGAGGGGCATTTGTGGCCACGCAGTCGTCTTTGTTGACAAGCTTTCTCTGATTTAGCAAAGCATACTAGGTTCTGGTTATTGTTAAATTTTAGATACAATTCATGAAGCTGGTTTGGATATTTAAGTAGAGCTTGCTAGTTTCTTGATAACTTCAAGGGCCTGCCTTGGGAGCAATGGTGAGCTGAAGGCCTTTGGGATGAATACCATTGGCTGCCCTGAGCATTAGCCCTGTTTGGTGTCACTCCTGGGACTGCTTTGTGCGCCCATTTGGGGGCCAGTTAATGCCCAGGTCTCTTTATGTGAGTTTCCTTCTTGGGGTCCAGGCAGGTGAAATTAACCAGCGGAGGAAGAGCACTTTCCTTTCTTCATGCAGGTGATGTTCAGATCTTGGGAATGAAGAGGCTGAGGTATGGGAGAGCAGATAAACCTGGCTGAAGAAGGAAATGTGTTTCATTCCCCCCCCCTTCCTCTTATAGGTAAAGACTGCCTATTAGGTACCATCTGTCTTAGAACACAACCAAATTAATTATGTGTGTATTTAGAGCTTCACTAGCCTTGCCACCAGACATGTGCCTTGTAGTTTACAAACTGGGTTCACATACTAATCTCCTACGACTTAATGAGATGATGATTCAATGGCTTATAAATCACCAAAGCAGCACCAAGCACCATGTATGGCAACCACGGAGCTTGAATGAAAGAAAATGATAAAGGCTGTGTTCCCCAAGCAGAAAAAGAAAATAGCTGTAGAGATTCCACTGAGGTTCTTGCTATTATATTTTTAGCTCTTTAATAATCTCATGTTTAAGAAGCCTAAGAGTTTTAGCAACAACATACTGTCAATGAATTATGGGTCGTGACAATTGATTGGACTTCACTTTGTATAATGTTGGGTGTGGTAGGGGCACCTGGTTTGACTCTATTCTTGGAACAAGAGACAAAGGGACTCTGTCTTGGTTATGTAGCCCTCCGGAAGCCAGGGGAAGGCTGTGATTATCAACCTCACCTCTCGCAGTTTCCTCGGTATCTCCGCGAAGACCTCTTCACAGCAACTAGGCCTTCAGTCTTCATGGTGGGGGGTGGTCTTAACTTCTAGAGCAATGAGCCAAGTCTGCATCCTCCTTAGATGTCTTATTTATAATCAGGCACATGATTTAAAGACAGAGGGATGTTCGAGGTAACAGTGGGCTTTTCCAAATCACCAGAAAGAGCTTTATTTCTCTCCACATTAGCCCCCTAGACATTCCTCTTACATTTTATAACCCCCATTAAGCATGTTGGCAGGTAGGACCTCTCATCTGTTACCTTCCTATTGCCATGTCACCCGCTTGACAAATGGGACCAACCTATGCAAGGATAGAGATGCCACTCTGTTAACAGACTAGCAGTTAGGCCAGATGGATGCTGAGATCACCCCAGTGTGGGTTTGGGGATGGCAGCTGTATTATACTGGCTAAGGGAGATGTTTGTCATTCATCAGACATTATTGTAGCTGACAGTGTTGTGGCTAACCTGTTGTGTCTCCAGCAGAAGGATCAATCAGTGTTGATGAGCCAGTCGTTTGGGGTAAGGCTGTCTGGTTGTCCCCCTTCTGATGCATGAGTTAGACCATTTTAAAGGCATTCCTATATTAGTTTCCAATTGCTACTATAACAAACTACCACACATTTAGTTTCTTAAAACAATACAAATTTATTATCTTACTGTTCTGGAAGTCTCACTGGGTTAAAATCAAGGTAACTGCAGGACTAGGGGCTCTAGGGAAGGATCCGTTTCCTGGACTTTTCCTGCTCCTAGAGGCTGCCTGCATTTCTAGACTCAAACCCCTTCCTCACATCACTTTGACCTCTGCTTCCACTACCACATCCCCTCTCTGGCTCTGACCCTCCTGCCTCCCTCTTATGAGGACCCTATGATTACATTTATCATCCACCTGGATAATCCAGGTTAATCTCCCCATCATGAGATCCTTAACCTAATCACACCAGCAAAGTCCCTTTTGCCAGGTAAGGTAACATTCACAGGTTCTAGGGATTAAGATGTGGACATCTTTGGGGGACCATTATTCTGTCTACCGCAACTTGCAGTCAGTGATTTCTGTTTTATTTACCAAAGCCTTAGGGAACATTGTATTTGCTCTTTTAAAAGATGAAACATGTACTTGAGAGAGAGAGAGAGAGAGAGACAATACAAAAACAGATATACTTAAAAATGTCTTTCCTCGCCCCTGGTTTGTAGTGCTCCATTTCTACTTCTCGGAGGTGAGAGCTGGGTTTATTAACAATTTCTGATGTCTCCTTCCAGTAAGAATGCATGCATATACAAGCATTTATGCTCACATCCATGTGTGTATACATATAACTGTCCCATGTTTTAAAAACAATTTATATCTCATTTTCACACTACTGTATTTCTTAGAGATCAGGCTTTATCTCCTTTACCTGTCCTTAACAGCTACATAGTTTTCCATTACATCTGTGTGTCAGAATATATGCAACCAGTTCCTTATTCAGAGACCTCATGGTTGTTTCTAATTTCTGCTTTAAAAAACAATGTAACGGGGGGAAATGGAGAAAACTGTACTTGAACCACAATTTAAAAAACCCACAATGTAACAGCAAATGCCTTCTTTTATTTGTGTGTGCCCACATGTGCCAGTGTACCTATGGGCTGAACTCCTGTGAGTGGCATTATTGGGTGCCAGGTTACATGCGTCTTCGGCTTTGATCGTTGTTGCCTCATTGCTTCCCAAGAGAACCCGGTGCCCAGTGTGGACAAGTATCATGCTCAGCAGGGCCCTGACATGTTACTCACTGACCACCGCTGGGGCACCTCGTCATAACTCTTCCCTGACCACGTCTACCTTCACTACATGGGGGGTAGGTCCAGGATTTACAAGGCCCCGCACTGGTTGAACCACTGCAGACCCAGACCCAGACGCACAATTGCAACCAGGACGAACATGTGCATTCAAAAGGATTCAGGAAGCATCACATTTCATGATAGTATGTGAAATGCTGGGGGCACAACAGTGTGTCTCCTTGAAAACCACCAGTTCCTTTTGTCTTTCTAATTGCTGGAGCCAAACAGCGTCTAGACTCTGACTCGAGTAGGCTGTTCGGGGAGGAACAGATCTGAAAGTGCACTGCAGTTGCCCAAGATTGCAGCCATGCTGGCTGGGGCCGGAGTGCTTGGTTGTGACACAGCTATTGTTTGTTAAAGAGATTTGATGCTTCATTAGAGAAAAACTGTGTACAGAAACCCGTCAGAGATTTCTTAATGGCATTCTGATGAAAGGAGCAAACAACCTAAATGCCAGATTAGTAGCATTTCAGGGAAAAAATGGACAGTGGGAGCTGCTGTTCTATTTTCCCCTTTCGCCCAGCCTTGCTTGGCAGCCTCCGTTTGTCAGTTTGAGAAAATGAGAAGGCATCAGGCTGACGTAACAGAGAAAGAACTGGAAGCAAAGCATGGGAACTTGGAGCTGTCTGGTAGCCCAGGGAGGCAGGTGAGAGATTCTGAGCTCAGGGATCCCGAAATAGAAGTCTGGACAGCCCACTGGACCACCTCACAATGCAAAGCCATGCTGGGGTGCACCAAGAACCTTCCAGAATGGTGGAGGAGGGGACCGCTCGTGCCTTTGAGTCTGTCATGCACACAAATAGTCACCCCTCTTCTCCTTTGGCCTCAGAGTATGATGGAGCACCCCAAACCATTCTTCAAGGGCTGCGGTTGTCCCTTTTGTCCTTTGAGCAAGTTGATTAGGGAGATGGCTAGTTGTCTCTTAAATGGGGTAATATACCTGAATAGGCAAGCAGTTTGGGAGACCGGGGTTTTAAGAATCTCTCTCTTGCCCTGGCTGGGTGGCTCAGATGTTTGGAGCATCGTCCCTTACACCAAGAGGTTGTGGTTCAATTCCCAGTCAAGGCACACACCTAGGTTGTGGCTTGGTTGGGGCACGTATGGGAGGCAACGAATCAGTGTTTCTCTCTCTCACATCATTGTTTCTCTCTCTCTCACTCTCTCATCAATAAACATATCCTTGGGAGAGGATTAAAAAAAAAAAAGAATCTTTCTCTCTCTATGGATAATAAGGAAAGTTCCCTGTACGTTGGCCAAAGTGACAGGTGCTTTCAGCACCCCAAGCTAGTTTCTGCACCACGACCTTCTCCTGCTGTTTTCTCTGTCTGCGTGTGATAGTGGAGATGTCCCCTCGTCACCTGATGCAGCCAGTGTCCCTGACTCCTGCCACTCTACTCCTAATTTCCTTCATAATCCTTATCGCAATCAAGAACTATGATTTATTGGTTTATTTGATTGTTTTCTTGCTCTTAGGATTCCTCCCCACTAGAACGTAAGTTCTAAGAGGGCAGGGATCTGGTTAGTCATCTTCAACTCCTGTAGGAGCCAGAGTCCACTCAGGAAAACAGGGTGGTTCAAGAGAGGGAATTTAATGTGGGAAACTAGGGCCAAGCAGCGGTGAGGAAGACATGGGACCCTGGGCCCACAGGGCAATGGGAAGGGATGGTGATATGGAGGAGGACCCAGCACTGCTGCAGGTGCCTCCTGAAGGAGACAGAGAGGGAGAAGGAGAGAGATGGAGAGGTAGGTCCACTCCAGCTTCTCCCCTCCTTCTACCCTCAAGGCTCCGCAGTGCTCCCACTGGCTGAACCCTGTTGGCAGGTGTGCTCCCAGGGAAGCGAGGTCTATGGGGGTGGGGATTCGCCTCTGCAGCTGAGAACAGAGCAAGGGCAAGTTAGGGAATTGGTGTGAAAACAGCAAATGACTGGTGCCTTGCCCTACGCCCAGCACCCTGGCAGTCTTTGGCACATAATAGGGCCTCAATAAGTAGTTGTTGAACCCGTGCATAAATGGAATACATCATTCCACATGAATCAGTTCTAATGGGGCCGATCCCTGTTAAAATACCAGAACCTAAGAGGGAGGAGCTCTGAGGCCTGGCCATGACAGTCACTCCCTGTGGCCCTGACGCATCCTGAGCCTGGTGTGTCTTCTCTCTCCGCTGCTCTAGCCTGGAGAAGGGAGGAGGATTATTTCCGGAAATAACACTCTTTCATGAGACCTTTAATCTGAGCCGCTGATATATGCAGTGTTATCTTACTTGAGGAATTCCTTTGAACACCATTTTAAACTTTCATTCCTCTGTTCCGTTTTAAAATTTGTAACATTTGGGACCCCACCCAGAGCCCTGGATTTATTCGTGTTTGGCCTCAGGGTATTAAGGAACTGTAGCTGCATTCCACATTCCTCGTGACCTCTCTCTGTGACTCTGGGGAATTCATTACTGTACCAGAGGCTCTGTTTGTCCACATTGGAGCCTCTATTTGTCCTTAAGGTGGAGCTGAGAACGCCTCGGAGGGAATGTGAACTAGTGAAGTTAGCAGCCTAAGTACAGCACTGGCAAATATGAAGGACCTGATACCTTGACTCCTTCCCCATTCCTTTCCGCAAACATTGGAAGGCGGCTTAGGTGCGCGTGCCCTATTCCGGGTCCCGCCCATGGCGCATCCCAGCCTCTGTGTTGGTTTTCAGGTTTCCTCCTGCTGATTATGCTCCATGGAAGAATTTGGCTGGAGCAAGGGTGGTGGCCACTGATTAATACACCTCCTTGCTGTGACATTTTTGCCCTGCTAAAGGAGTAATTGTGGGTTTCCCGTGAATTTTTGTTAAAGGGTTTTCTGCATTACAAAGAAAACCTGTAGTCTGCCTAAATTGATTTATGTGGGTAATTTATAGAGTGCATGTTCTTTTTTCTTCCTTTCCTCTCTCTTTGTACTGATGGTGCCTTTGCTGCTTGATCCCTGGAGTTTTGCATGCCGGTTGAATTTTGAGCTGCAACAGTTTTCCCCGTTCAAATGTGAAGGTTGACTGGTGCTTTATCAAAGTTCTGTAAGTACTTTTTAGTATGGAAATCTCAGCAGGTTCGAATCCAGG
Source organism: Mormoops blainvillei (assembly GCA_004026545.1). Taxonomy (NCBI): domain Eukaryota; kingdom Metazoa; phylum Chordata; class Mammalia; order Chiroptera; family Mormoopidae; genus Mormoops; species Mormoops blainvillei. The sequence continues at coordinate 103,114 of PVJD01002675.1, read as the reverse complement.
GGCTTTTATTTAAACCTCTAATGTAACAAGGACACTGACCTGTAATTAAGGCATTTCTGGAAGTTACTTGAATTGAGTTGCAGCAAGGAAGGTGACAGCCCATGAGGGCTGGTGCTGAATTCATGGGAAAGAAAGGCATAGGGGGCTTTGGCGCAGGAGGGGTGTGACGTGATGTGTTTGTGTCCGCTTGCTGACTTCCCCAGGTTCCTGTCTGCATGGCCAGTATGGCGGTAGGTGAAGGGCCCCCTTTAAAGAGCATCACGTGTCTGGTGAACATTGGATACGGAACCTCCCTGTCTCCTCTCCACTGCCAACCTTAGTCAGCCCCCCGGGATCCTGATGAAAAATGGGCTGCTGCTTTCAAAAACAGTTACTCTCCCTGTCACCGCGCAGAACTGGGCTTAGTCAAGCTCGTGATGGCACAGAATTTTACTCACTTTGAAAAGTACTGGTTAAGCCTTTCGGTCCCCTGCTCTTCAGACGCGGCCGCTGCGTTTTTCCTTTTCAGAGGCATTGTCAGGGCTGTCAGAAAGTGGAATTTCCCACAAGACCAGAATTTCATCAGCCTTCATTCGTGACCTTAGCACTTTCAGTTTTGAAGGACAAACTTGCCCTATTTTTGAGCGTCGAAGGAAAACATGTAACTCCCAATGATGGGTATGTGCACTTAAGTAACTGTGTAATAAAATTTAAGTGCATGAAGGAACAATCCCCCTCAAGTGTCGCCTTTTCCCACACAAGGAAAGTGAAGTTCTAAGGGGCAGTGGCTGTGGGCAGGAGGGGTAGGGGGACCCAGGCCCTCAGACCCTCAGCTCATGGGACGTTGTAAGGCTTAATTTGACTCCTTTCTCCAAGCACTACCGCTCTATGACTTCTCCCGTGTCCCTTTTATTTTAAAAGCACTTTAACATGTTATTTCACTTAATCTCCACTGCCAACTATATCCATTAAAAGTTCTTATTAGATAATCGATAGTATTTTAAATATCGAATTTTTTTAAATATGAAGAAAAGTTACCTTCTGGAGTAAAAACTATTCATGGACCTTTTAAGCATTTTTATTTCATTAATTATCATACAGTAATACGGGTTTTTTAAATTGTGTACAGTTCTGTAAAGTTCAGCAGATACACGTAGGCACCATCATAATCAGGATGCAGACTGTTTCTTCACTCCGTGAAGCTCCGGCCCTCCACCCATAACCCCTGGCAACCGCTGGTCTGCTTCCCATCACTGTCATTTCATCTTTTTGAGAATGTCGGATCGGTAGAACCCGGAGTAGGTAACTTTGAGACTGCCTTCTCTTCCGGGCCTCTTTTGATGGAAACAGATACCCTTTGGGCCATCTGGATCATTTCACTATTTACTCCTTTTGTGCAAGCTTGGAAGAGTTTGAATGGTTGCTTGAAAGAGAGCTTAGTCGGGAAACCGGTGACAGGAACAGAAGGGCGGCTTCGAGACCTTCATTTCTGTCCCAGACACTGACACCTAGTGGAGCCTTGGGAACTTCAGCTGCTGTGGGTTTCTCTTACGTAAGTACAGGTGTAGGTTGTGTGCCTGGAGGGAGCGGGCTGGAATTCCAGATGCCTGCTGGTGATTAGAATATTATCCTTTCAGCCAAGTGTGCCGGCGCCGTGAGGCCCGCCCAAACACAGACTGCACGTGGTTATGGTGGTGGCAGGCATTACATTAACGCCCTGGGGAGCCCCGTGCCTCTGAGGGTGGGCTCTGCCAGGAAGGTGGGGATGTCTGCATGGGGGCATGAGGCTCCTGGTTTCGAGGTGGAAAAGGAGCTGCTCTAGTGTGGCTGCCTGCCAAGGAGGTAATTGGGAGAATTGGTTTGGTGATTTTGGTCTGACAGCTGATAAGAGACGTCCCCAGAAGCTGGAGGACATAAGCCTGTCAGGATCCTCCCTGCTGCTTTAGGCCCAGGATTGTCACAGCTGAAAGGCAGGACTTGGGGCTTTCCCAAAAGGGAGTGAGTGAGTTGCAGCTCAAAGCACCAAGGAATCACAGACCCCCCTGGCTAAGCTGGATGGAGCCAACCATGTCATGTGGTCAGCAGATAGATGCATGTCGGCCTTTCTTCTGGTCTAGCCAATGTGTTCACTTTTGAAGCACAAGCCTCAGGTCATGCTATGACATGGTCGTGTAATTCCATCTTTTTGTTTCTTTCAAAAAAAATGTTCAAATTGGGGTGAGAATAGCCTTTTCTTTTAAGCCTCAGATCTCCTGTAATCAATAGTCTGCCAGTCATTTGGCTGTAATTGATAGCTGCCCTTAACCTTCATGGAAAGATGTAATGGTGGAGTAATTAAGAGCAGGGCCCTGGAGCCAGGCCACACGGGTTCCAAGTCCCACCTCAGCCTCGCTGGCTGGGTGACCCTTGGGCAAATTGTCAACCACTGTGAGCCTTGGTTTCCCCATCTGTAAAATGGGCATAAGAAGATTCACACAGGATTGGTATGAAGAATGAAATTAGTCAGTACCTCCTCGTATAAAGCAACTACCAAATAACAGCTTTTCATTATAAGTTGATTTCGAGGACTCCATATCTGGACTCTTCCACCAGTGTGTTTCCACATTCAAGTTGAGAACTGCTGGTCATTCTAATAGTATCACTTCACAGAGAAGAAAGCTGAGGCTTAAGAAGGCCAGAGATGTGCCCAGTGGCAGAAGCAGGACTGGACACTTTCCTTGGCTCTTAATCATTTTTGTCACACTACAAAGCAGAAACCTGATGATCTGTATATGCTTTTGCTAATGGTCATGCTGTTAACTGGAAACCTCTAATAACTTGGACTCTCATACCTTATCAAGGCAATAGTGAGTAATTTTTAGGTCAACAAGCCCAAGTTACTGGAGAAAGATGTTATTAACTTCCGCAGAAGTTTAGTGTTAAGTGTATTTTTGTGGTGCTTATTTATCTGCGTAATGATCACTATATATGGTACGTGGAGTAGTTCACAGTGAACCGGAATGTTTGCTTAGCAAGAACTTTTCATTTGCTGAGTAGCAGAGATAACAGAGTTTATTGCCACTTGATCCCCTTAGCCAGCCCATCTGGGTCAGCTTGTTTGTCTCTGGTGTTCTCTCTTTCCATCAAATTGTTCCAGTGACTAACAACTAGGTTTAGTGATGACAAGTTTGTTAATAGTAGAGCCCAAGATAAGGCAGTATTAACTCCCTTTGCCCTGAGAGTGTACTGCCTGCCTGTTGAGCGATCCAGGGACTTGTCAGCCCTTTGAGTTGCTGCGGGAGGTGCGGGGAGTGGGGAAGAGCACTGGGTGTGCTTTCAGCCTGCTCAGAGTCTCCGGCTCAGCTCTCAGCCTGCCAGCTCTCCACCCCCTTCCAGGAAACCTCGCTTTTCCCTTGCAGGCCGTGCTCATGCCAACTCCCATCTAAAAAATAAATGCTTTGACTTAGAAATACATTTTCTTAGACACACAGGTGTTCAGAGTTTTGGCTTTTGCTCAGTCCACAAATCAGATAACTCCCACTGTCCACATGAATGATCGGTAGTCAAATTTAGGACCCCAGATTGGGATTTCCTGTCACTGATCAAGTTTCTGGGGCAGACACATCATCCAACATTGCTAAAGCGAATGTGACAGGCAGGAGAGGAGGAGCTAACACGGACTCAGAGCCTCTCCGTGCAGGTGTGTGGTCTCTGCTTTCCTGATGCAGGCTCCCTGACTGTGAGGACTTTTCGTGGGGTGCCTCTGGATGATCTGCGTAATATGTTCACCCCTTTGAGTGTGGAGAATCAGAAGTTGATTGTACACACAGGAAAGGGACTCCCTCCACGTGTGCGTCTTTGTCTTTCCATTCATCTTATTAGAGTGGCGTAAACCCCGAAGTGTGAATTAACTGGGCCTGTAGCTGAATGAGTTTGGATTTGCTGAGTAGGCTGATTCAGGACACTGTCCTCGATTCCCCTGCTGTTTACACTGTGCAGACACCCCTCCTAAGCGAACGTGGCATTTGTATTGGATGAAGGCCGTAGCCCTGTATGAAACGTGATTACATGTCTATTCTAATCCTCAACAGGCAATGCTTTCCACTTAGGGCCTTTTAAAGGATCCATGTATGGTAGACTCACACGATATTTGGGTCAAAGGCATTCATAGACAGAGATGAAAGGTATGAACCATCCACTTAGAAACCTAACCTCGGGAGAGATGAGGTTCTGACTGAGGATGCATAAAGTTTAAGTAGCCCCCTTCATACATATACATACACAGCAGCCCCAGTCAAATTTGCAAAAATTTACGATAAGCCAGTAACATTACTGCTATCCAGGGGAATGTACAGCTATAAATTTTATGAATTCTAATGCCTCACTCTGTAATTTTAGAAATGAATGGGCTAGAATTAATTGGGATCCTTCCTTCCAGGGGAAAATTGGAAATATTCCTTGCTGCCATGGAGCACTGTTTGTTTATCCACAGCCCCCCCCAAACCACAGTGGAAGTCACTCTAGATGACATTGTGAGAGACGGGTGTTCCCAGGATTTTAGATGACGTGCTGACCCAGAATCAGATGATACCGACTCACATGTCCCATTTACAACAGGGAGAAGGGTTTTGCATTCTCTTTGTTGCAGGGAGAAGGTCTCCACGTGGTCCTGTTGTGTCTCCCGGGCCTCTGTACACTCTGGTATCCACCTCAGGGCTCAGGCTCTGAGTCTTCATTGTGGCAATAGTATCGTGGTCGCATCTGAATGCTCTGGGCTCTCCTCTTTGCTGTCTGTTTAAGGTTCCTTTTTAGTTACGGCAAGTGAGATGGGCTTTTCATTTCTGGTAGTCACATAAAGTTCCCCTTAAGAAGTAAATTTAGAAGGACACCATTTAAAGAAAAAGCTTCTACGTAATTAATTGTGCAGGTAGAACCCAGTGGTAACATGCTGTCCTTTGGGACAGGACGTGAGTGACTGAGGTGAGGAGACGCTGACGTGGGGGACGATGAGCGCTCTGATTGCGGGGAAGGTGGTATTAATGGGCTCCCTCGCCTCCTAAATACTGCCCCCATTTCCAACAGAGGAACGGTGACGGCTAACCTTTACAGAGGCTAAGCAAGTACTTCTCATACATTTCACTTAATCATCCAAACAACTCCATGAGATGTGTATTATTACAGTCGCTTTGTTTTAAAGACGAGGAAGCCAGTGACTGACATTTACAAGGACACATGACCAGTTAGGGGCAGAGCCAGCATTTGAACAGAGGCAATTTCACTTCCGAGCCTGGCATTCACTCTTCTGCTTCCTCCCGTTTCTCACCCAGCAGCACCTCTGGGCAAATAACCAGGGAAGTAGAATAAGAGAAAACCCTAGTCATTCCAGTTTACTCCCTGTGGGCAAGTTGAATTTGTAGTGAGCAAAAAAGAAAAATCCATTTAAAAAGAAGAGACAGAAAAAACACAAACCGAAATATAGGCAGTTGAGACCCATATGTAACCCCCATGTGACACCTTTATTTTCCCCTGTGTTTTACTGTGTTCTCTGTTTTACGCCGGTGACCACTAAGGATCCAAAGGTCTGTGGATGTTCTTGAAATACCTACTTTGCTTATTAATGATTAGATCTCATTATTCTTTCTCTCAGAGTCTGGATGACCAATGCCTTTGGATTTGGAATGCTTAGTGTGTCTGTAGGCCAGCATGTATGCATTGATATGAAGGCTTTATTAAACTTTAAATGAGGGATCCTTTTGCAACGAGACTTGATTTGGAGTCCATCAGCGGTATTTTTACATATTCGGTATGACCATTGTAGAATAATCTATGCTGTCTATAAATACATACGATGAAAGCATTTATTCCTTAAGTTTTCTGGATAAATTTCAAGACCATCAGGATATTGCTTAAGTTGGTAGATGTTATTAAACCTCTAAGAAAATAATTAACTCATTTTACGAATTGTTAATGCGTACAGGAACTCATGATAAATAAGACCACTTAAAACCATTTTATGAGAAAACACAAAAAGGCAGTTTGTTAATGCTGGTCCCATTCTCTGATATTGTGAGAAATAATGAATGTTTATCATTAGCTGTTATATCCTTAATTTGAGAATTCTTTAAAAGGCAATTACATACATTTACAGAGAAATAATGCTGCCATTTAGTTCAGTGTTTTCAGCTTAATAGAGTCTTCCTTGAAAGATTACAAAACAGAGCCATGTTACAGAGTTGGCTGTGCTCTAATTTTAACATTTTACTATGCCTGTGTCACAAGCATTTGAAGAAATAAAAAAAAAAAATCATCAGTGATCAGACACACTCTCTGTTCAATTGCATTTTACTCTGCTCTCCAAGAGGCCAGGGGGATTTCCTTCCAGGTGTTCTAGTTCTAACTGCTTGTCATGGGGGCTGTAGTACCAGCAGAGTCTAACAATGTCCTCCTTCTTCTGACCATGCCCTGTAACCCAGCCACCTCTCCCAAACCGTTAGGAATCATCCTCTTCTTCCCAGGCCACGCATTTCCCTCTCCTCCTCGGTGTTTGGGCTGCACTCTTGCTGGCTTTGCCCAGTTTTCCACTGCATCCATACTCCTTCTCATCAGCTGGCCTTGCACATGCTGTTCCTCCGTTTGGAGAGTTTCCCCTCTCCTCGTCTCCCTTCTCCAGCATCACACGTCTTTTACCTGGATAGTCACCCGCTTCTTCAAATGCCAACTCAAGTGCTACCATCTGGGGAAACTTCCCTTCCCCCTTTCCTTTGCTAGTAGCTCTCCTAGAGTTGTGTTCCTTTGTTTCATGCTCTTGTCTCGGTTTGGGTTCATTGGTTCATTGTGGATGATTATTTGATGAGTGTCTACCTCCCTCAATAAATTAAGTGCCCTGAAAGCATCCACTGTTTCATTTAGCTACAGTTATATCCCTAGCACCCGAATCTGTGCCCAGAGCATAGGAAGTACTGAGTTAAGTATCTGTGGAATACCTACGTGGATAGACGTGTGCTCTGACCTCACCCTCTGTGCCCTCCCCTCCATGCCCATGGACCCAGCTCTCTACCACCCTTTAATTCTCATCGACTTGGCCTGATTTTGACCTAACAGGACAAGTATATGAAGCGCTGAGAGAATTCCTGGCATTTGCTGGAATTTTTGAAGACCCTGATAAGGAGAGTGGTCATCCCTGTCGAACTGTCAGTCTGTGCATCTGTGTGTCACTCTCCTGATAAGCACCACTCTGGCTAGCTGTGAGGCCACTGGGTCCCTGTCCTGGGCAGCAAGAGTACCAGGCCACAGTGGACTAGCGGTCCGGGAAATGCAGCCCTATCTCTTTCATCCTCCCCCTCAAGCCAGAGGGAAGTGGTTTGAAGTTCTGTCTAGATAGCCCTGAGATTGGAAGAAGAGGAAATTTAAAGTCTGATTGAAATTATTGATAAAGAAGTTGCAGGTGAAGAATGAAAGTGGATGCTTTCTGACTACTCGTTGTGTTGTGGGCATTGTGCTGGTCTGCACACACACCCATTATCTCCTTTCATTTGCCCATTATCACAGGTTAGGGAACTGGATCTCCAAGAAAGAGGCAAAAGGCTGGTGTTTAATCCTAGGTCTGTTTGGTTCCAAAGCCTGCGTGTTTTCCACTATAACATGCTTCCTGAAGGAACTTCGATCCTTCCTGGCCTGACTCCAAAAGTCGGGAAGGTCATCCTGCCAGAGGTGGGAGTCTGTTTGGCACTAGGGGCACACACCCTGTGGCCACTGGCGTTTCTTATCAGGCCACCTAGCTCATTGTTATTGCGGACTGGAGGCTGGGAGGCAGGGAGATAACCTTGACTGCAGGAAGGGCAGAATGGATGGAAAACTATTCCCTACAAGAAGTCTGTTCTCTGATTACTTGGGCAACATGCAGTCAACAAAGTTTTAGCACATGTGAGTTTAACTTATAGGATTCAGATACATCTGTACTGTGTGGTGCACACATGTGAAGTGCTGCTATGAAAACCAGTGGATTACAAATTGGGAGAACTTTCTAGAGCAACATCATGCTTGAGCTCTCAAGGGTAAATGAAAGTTACCTGGTGAAAGAAGTGTGGATGAAGGAGGGTCGGAGAGAATGTTCCAGACAGAGCAAATCACGCTTGCCGTGGCCAAGTAGGAAGACGGAGGAAGGCACCCCCGAGCCACTGAGGAAAGGCCAATGTGGTAGGGCTTGTAGAGGAGGAGGAGCAGCCCGATGTCAGGAGTCAGGGCAGTGTACGGACTTTTGTTCTCCTGCTGTCGTGTCGGAAAAAGAATAAAGGGGCGAGGGGTAAGATGTAAGCGATAGAATGACAGTGGGAAAGAGCTGGGAAGAAAGGCTGTGGTAGTAATTGAATGCAGGAGTTTCTAAGAGCATATTTTAAACTTGGTGGCAAAACTGGCCACCAAGTAATAAGTATGGGGGAGTCAAGCATAACGATGAGGCGAACCTTCCTGTGAACCTACGCTGTGGTCTTCCTTCCCTGAACTCCTGGTCCCTGTGTTGTCGTCAATACCATAACATCCAGGCACACAGCTTGGGGTGTCTTGGGGAAACTTCTTTAACCCTCCGCATTAGCCTGTTCTGGACATTTAATAAAAATTGAATCATATTTTCGATCTTTTGTGTCTGGCTTCTTTCACTACGTATGGCAATTTCAAGGTGTATCCATGCCGTAGCATATATCAGTACATCATTTCTTTTTGTTGCTGCTCTCTTCCCGACCCCTTGAGAACAAGCACCCAGTCACGGGCACTCACTAGTGCCCTGCGTGGTAGGGACAGCGTGCCACTGAGTGAATGGTTGCCTTCAATCCTGTGGGACCTCAGTGGTCTAGATGAGGTCAACCCGGACACAGGCCTGTCAGGTTCTCTTTCACCCTGCTCAGTAGCAGCCATCCTCTAGCTGTGCATTCCTGTTTTGATTCTGGGTCTTGGGCTGTGAGTCTCATTCATCCAGGGCTACCATGTACGGCTGTGTAGGTTGAGCACTGCCCAAGGGTGCCAGGCCGAAGGCACGAGGAACGGCTGTGATACAGCCTGCATCCCACTTGCCAAAGCCACAAGCCCTGGAATGGGGCTGTGTCCATCCAGAGGAGGAGGTCACCTTTGCCTGACTCCCTCGGAATTTTTTCAGGGCTCCTGGCACTTCTTTGGATGGCATGGTGCCCTGTCTTTGGCACTTGTCAGAACTGAGGCCTAGTTAGCATGTTTTATATCTGAGTTAACAAGATTTAGGTTGTGACAAGGTAGAGGATAAAATTACAGATAGTTTCTAATTTATGGGTTTGTTCCCGAAAGAAAACGTGCCCCTAGTTTGCATTCAGAGATTTACTGTTCTGCCGTCAGTCAGGGGGAATGTTCAACCTCTAGCCTCGCCCCCGGTTTTCTTCTGAGTTCTAACATCTCCTGCACTTCCCATCTGCATTTCTAACTTTGGGGTAGAGTATTTATTTGTAAGGTTGCATGGGTGTTAAAAAATAATTTTCACAAAAAAAGGGTAAAATCATGACTGTCAGACATCAAAATAAATCTGTGTTAAAAATTTTATTTTACTTCTTAATCAACGAGGGAACCAGGCAGATATTATAACCAGCTGAAAAGAACAGACACGCTTGTAGGTCAAGAATATTAGAATGAATGTGCCAGTGGAGACAAAGCTGTTTTTTTTCCACAGAGGGGAGGGAGAAGTCAGATGAGCCTGTCTTGGAAAGGACAGAATTTACATGTCTATAGACAAGACTTATTGACATTGCTATCATTTATCTACAATTTACAGGATTATAATATAGCTTCCATATAATCAGACAGTGAAAACCCAAAGGGGTATGTATTCTCTTGTCTGACGATGCATCTTTTTCCATGGAACCACCCTTTTTTCCCTGCACTGGTGATATGTGGTGTATCTAGCACATCGGGTAAATTTAGATAAGCTTTTGTTGTTCCAGTTGAGATGGCAAGACTAGGACAAGATTCCCTACAGATCCCAAGTGGTCTTTGGTACTCGATGTTCTGTATTGGAGGAACAAGGATCTGGATGTTTGCAAAGGTGCCCATGTGGGTAGTTGAAAGAGCCAGGTGAGACGCACTGGGGAGCTTGGAGGGAGGAACCCATTGGATCAGAGACTGGGGAATCAGGTCTGATTTTTATTCTTAAAATCATCCCACACTTCCTCTGTGACCTTTGGGCTTGTCATTTATCTTCCTGCCTCGTTGAGACAGGAAAATAAGTATTATTTGTAACGTGCACTGAGGCTCCCTGATGAAAGGTACCAGTTAACCGCAAAGTGGTATTACTAATTTGTTCATCCTTGCCCTTCCTATTCCTGCCCTGGGTAGATTCGTCGTCCATCTCCTGTCTCTTCCCACCGCTAATTTCCACGGCAGCAGGTGGGGGCCCCGCCATGGGATAAAATATTTTCAATAACTGCTTTGGAATTTGCTCTTGAAAAATTTTGTTATAAAAAAGACTGAAACAGCCACCCCAGTTTCTTTCCTTTCCTTTAAAATGTTTAAGTAAATAGTCGATGGAATAATTATTCTAAACCTAGTAGAGTATCGCGTTGTCTTAAAACTTGCTATAAATTCAAAATTAGTCTTGTCAGAGCTTAATGGAATTCTGCTCTACCAGGCACAGCTCTGTTGGCCCAGGGCTGAAGGCAGTGGAAAGAAAATGCTGGAACTCCTCCCCGCCCCCCCACTCCCACCCCCACCAAAAGTTTGGGAATGCGTTCGAGAACTGTGTCTAGAATAACTCTCTTCTTGTTAATCACGAGGGGTCTTCAGGTGTATTTTCACTCTCTGAGAAAAAGCCATTTATGTAGGAACATCTGTAATATTTGCAATGTAATGTGTTATGTGGCGACTCAATTAACTTCCCCTCACAACACTGACTAGCAGTAGGATGGCAAATAGTGGCTGGAAGACGTGTCTTTTTTTTAAGCTGCGACACTTTAATGACTTTACTGTCCCTCAGTTTTTCCCCTGGGCCGAGGTAATGTTCTTTTATAAATCGTCATGTGATTCTTAACTTTTGCCCTACCAAATCAAATATATCTCCCTTCCATTGTTAAGCTGCTTTGGGTGACCCAGCATGGCAGGAGAAACTATTTTTACCCTCACCATCATGACCAGTTTCCACAGCGTGTGGATGAGGCTGAATTTCGGAGGCTGCTTCTTTAGTCCCAGACAAACGCAGGAGTGAGGGCCCGTCACCGCATTTCAGCCCAGTGCCCTAAATATTGTTGCTTTTTGGGAAGCTGTGCTAGGACTCAATTACTTCACACATCTATCACTTTCCTTACTTTTGATAGATTATTTCCACAGTCATTTTAACCACATTGATTATCTGCTTCTTAGTTTCTAAGATTTTTTTATTCTCCCTCCTACGGGTGGTTCCATTTAACCATACACAACCTGATGCAGCTGTCAGTGTATTTGTTGGATAGGCGTTTTGTCTCTCCATGGGACATACATATTTGTTGAGAGAGAGAATCATATTTTATATTTCTCTTTTGTCCCGTGAAGCACCTAGAGGTAGCTAGAATCACCGTAGATGTCGAGCACATTTTTTCCGATTTCCTAAATGCAAGTGTCATTGGCTAGACTTGCACTCAGTTACGTAGCTTGCCAGCTTGCCACGAAGGCCTACAGCAGAGCACACTGATTATATGCACCTGATCAGCGGGACTGACTTGAGAAAGAAGCCAGGCTCGTTTTTAAATGGGTGTGGACACACTGTGATTTAGGGGAATGGAGAGCTCCTGGCATTGATTAATGGAAGGATATAACCCTTTAATTGTTTGGATGGAAAGGAAATATCTCTATCATTGTTTTCTCTTGGGTGAACTATTAAAAACCGAAAGATTTCAACGATCCATAGTCATGAGTATAGCTGCAAACTTCTCAGGCAGCTTTGCAAATCGGCATGCCGCACCCCCCCCCCCCATTGACCTCTGGTGCTTGGGGTCAAGTATAGAAGCAGGGAGACCAGTTAAGAGAATAGTGTAAGAATCTGGTGAAAGATGATGGTGCCGTGGAGTTGGTTTGGTTCACTGGGACTGGTGAGAACTGCGATCTGCTAAACTATTTAGAAGGTAGAGCCAGTTACATGGATAAATTGCCAGGGCCCTTTTAATGATTCCAGGGAATCAAGTCCAGGGAATGAGACCCAGGAGGGATGCCACTCTGTTTGGAGACGCTTCCTGCCCCTGGAGTGAGTCATCAGGGGCAGATCTCGGGTGCTGGCGTCTGTGCTGTGGGCAGTCCCAGCTTCTCTGATGGGTTGGCATGTGGATCACACAATCCTCTCAGCCAATTCCTCTCCCTCAGGAGGCAGCATCAATCATTCAGAAAGTTTAAAAAATGCAGCAGCTCACTGGATAGTCCCCATATCCTTGGCCCAGCCACATCATGGAAAAGCTCTCAGGGTACAGCCTCTGCATTTTGCATTAGTTGACCTCCTTATTGAGGGAGGCCTGGAATCTGAGCTCGTAGGACGGGAGGTCCAGAGGATGTTCCTTCTTGTCGGGATCTGGCCTGGAGCATGCTGAACAAACGCTGCCAGTGGATGGGACGGGCCAAATTAGTGGCAACTCAACTGCTCCCCTTCTCCCCAGGGGGAGAGAGGGCTTTTCCCAGGGGAAGGCATAGCTCTCTGTAAGGCAAGGACAACTTGCAGAGCCCAAATCAACAGCCCCCAGGACAGAGACCACAAAGAGAAGGGATGGAACTACAGCCGGCAGACATCTCAGGAAGGAGTGGTGGTTATAAGAATCCCAGCTCTTTACCATTTATGCTGCGGGATGTTGGGCAAATGACCCAACAGCCCTGGGCCTCAGTTTCCTCAGTTATACATGAGGATGATGATAATCATAGTACTTATCTCCTGGAATGTTTTGTGAGATTAAATGAGTTAGTATAGGCAAAACATTCAGAATAGAGCCTGGCACAAAATATGTACCATGTACATTGACTGCTGTTAATATGATATTATTAATTTATTATATATGATATATTTATTATATTATGTTATTCTGTGGGTGTTATGTTACCAGTATACTCCCAAGCCAGGCCCACTTACTAGCCTTTAGATACCTACCCTCTGTGGATTTGGTTCAGGTTAGTTACTGGATCAACCCGTATGAATCCTGCATAGACATCTCTTTTTTTCTTTTTAATTATTGATGAGAGAGAGAGAGAAAATCATCAGTTTGTTATTCTACTTATTTATGCATTCATCAGTTATTCTGGTTTGTACCGTGACTGGAGGTCGAACCTGCCACATTGGTTTATTGGGACAATGCTCTGACCAACTGAACTACCCAACCAGGACCAGACTCCGTTCCTAACACAAGCACTTCGAATTGAGTACCTACTAAGTCTGGATCCATGTAGGAAATTTCACACCCACGAGCCACAGACCTGCAGTGTCTGTCTTAGAGGTTAAGAAACCAAAACCCAAAGGGTTAAGGAATCTCCACAGGGCCACACAGATAGGGTTAAAACCAGGTCCCCTGACTCCATGCCGAGCCCCCTCTCCCTGAACAGTGTTTACAGTGCCTGGCCAACAAATATCTCTTCATGCCCAGTCTGCCCAGTTGCTGTGCAGTTATTCATGAATTGGATCAAGATTCTGAGGTTGCAAGTCTGGGGTTGGGTAGGCCTAGTCCTCTGTACATTTGCAGGGACCTCTGGGAGCTTCCAGTGCAGGTGGCCTCAGGAATACTCCAGGGACATTGGTGGAAGGTACACAAAGGATGGCCTCACCTCCCGAGGGGTCTTGTTATGGAGGTGGTCATCAAATTAAACAAAAGTGCATGGCAGGCATGGATACTGTGTATGTCTGCTGTGTGTGTTCTGAGAAGCCGCCAGTTAACTGGTGAGGTCCCTGATACATGCACACGTCCATGCTCGGGGAAGGACATTGTGGTGGGGGGACTGGAGTGGCAGGAGAAACTTCATGGATAGAGTTTCACAGATGGATAGGATTTGTGAATGTGGGGAGGAGGGGTGAGGACAGGGCACACGGGCCACCGTAGGAAGACAGGTTCAGAGGCGAAAGGAATATGGCATGTGGCAGGGATAGCAGGACTCCCACAGGCCCATTTCCTCACTTTCTCTAGTGAACCGAAGACCTTTCTGCAAAATCAGTGGCTTTTCCCCATCGCTTCCTCTGTTTGCACCAAGGGAACCCTTGGAGGAGGGATGGGAAGAGGCATAAGCTCATCATTTGGTAAGACAAATGGAAGCAAGGGGCTTGCATAAATGGTTGGACTTGGTGAGTACTGGGCTTCCTTTGCTGTTCTTTTCTTCCTGGCGACAGGGCTTCATGCTGCTCGCATCCTTCTGCGGAATGCTGAGGTGGACTAGGGTGGCCTGCTGAGGACTTCCTGCAGAAGCGAATGGTGTCCGTCTGTTCTGTGGGTTGTGTTGTGCTTTTGTAAGTCTGGTGTTTGTGAGTAGCTTGGCCAAGTGTGCCCTCTCCGGGGGAACACACCACTGGCACTATGGCAAATTGAAAGCAGACCCACTGGGCTTTACCCTTTCCATCCACCTGGTTTTGCTTTTGCCTCTGATTCACAGTGGGCCTTGGACAAGTCTCTTCCTCACTGGGTCCCAGTTTTCTCTGCTAAAGTGCTGGCCCAGGGCAGGATGACCTTGGCAATTCCTTTTCAGAGTGACACTAAATGACTCTTTTGAATCCTTAGAACCTTTCTTGGTGTTCAGTTCTCTTTGAGAAAACTCCCTTCTTCACTATCTGGTAGCTGAGCAAGGGCCCAGATGTCCTGGCTTCATTCCCCTTGAACCTCCTGCAAACGTGACGACCCTCAAACCTTTGCTTATTAACTTCCCCGTGGTAAACGCCCTCTGAGGTCAGAGCCATCCAAATAGGAAGACCTTGCTGTCTATGTAGGTGACCATCCGTGACCATCCAGTGACCAGCCATGAAAGAGATTCTTAGGTGATAAGCCCATTCATACACAAAGTAATCATTGCCAAGGTTTTTCACTGAAGCGCAAATCTGAACAGGCACATAATTATTCATTGGATGTCAGCTGCAAAGGAAGGAACAAGCATCACTGTTCCGTCAGGTGGAGAAAATACCCTGGGATGGCAGACATCATGGCGAGCTGAGCCCCGCCGCATCTCCATCTTTATCACTTCCTGTCTCAGCCGCTCTCCCTCCACAGCTCACCAGGAGCTCACTTGTGGCGGTGAGGGTTACCATCCAATTGAAAGGAAACCCAAGGGCAGTTGGCCATCAGACCGAACACCCCATTTCCTCTGACAAGCCGTAATTATGAATCTCCTGCATTCTCCCTGAAGCTGTACACCTGCCTCCCTTTTGTGTCTCTGGGACGGCAAATGGAACCAGGATTAGCTGGCCAAGGCTGTGCTGCCCGGTGTGCTCATGTTTGTGTTTTTTGGCTCAGGCTGCCTTTGCTAGGATGAAATAGTGGGCCTTCCACTGGGCATGGCTCAGCAGCTCCGCTTGTGTCTGCGTCTTATTGAGCAATAAATTAATACAGAACGCTGCCAAGGAACGAGATAAATGGAGAGGATGGCAAATACATTTTTAACAAGGAAAATGGCTTTGTTTCTCAGTAGCATCATTTAAATGATTAGCCCAGTAATTGTGCAGGCTCCTTGATTGGGGTGGGGGAGGGAATCCTGATTAAACACATCTCTGGGAGGAGCTGTGTGGGCACTCTCTCTTCCCCTGGGGATTTGGGGAAGAGGAGCTGGGTTTAGGATCCCGGGCCTTGGAAGAAGCTTACATTTTCGTCATGGATGATACAAATTCTGACTGGGTTTTAAGCCTATAAACAGCGTGAGGCTCACAGCTGGCTGTACCTGCAGGCTACAAGGAGGATAGACACACTTGAAGGAGTTAGGAGGAATCTTTGATGATGTGTCATGGTCATTAACTGCATTCCATGGTTAATCATGGAGAGAGGGAAGGAGTAAGGAAAAGATAGACTCTGTAAGAGGAAGCTCCTTGTTTGCAACACAAAAGCCACAAAACCCAGGGAAATTCTAGATGTCATCACAAAGGAAAATCTTCAAGGCTCAGGAGAAAGGCAATAGAAAAGAAAAAAATCAACCCCTCCCTTTCCTGTATGTACAGGTGAACCTCAGGTTGTGCATGTCTTGTCACAACTAATTTCTTGAAAGGGTCCTCTCCCCACCAGAGTATCAGCTGCCTTTGTCCCTTGTTCTCTGTAATATTCCTTGTACTGGGAATGTTGCCCAGTGTAGAGTAGGAGATGATGTGTGAATCACTGAAATTATAAGCAGACTGTGTTCCACCCTTCAAATTCTACCCATTATTCCTTCACAGCCTAACCCACACTTCCCCGAGCCCCTTCCCCGCCGCGCCCATCTGAATGACCGTTCTCTCTCTGCTCACCTGATCAGCTCTTCTTCTTGTTCTTTTTTTAAATTAGAAATCGAGTTCTTGGTTTGGACCGCCTTCTCTGTTGTCTCCATTTAACATTGAAATCTTAGAGAATATGACCATCGTTTTTAATATTCGTTCCACAAATCATTTCAGGTTGTTATAAAATTTTTATCTGCATTTCCTTAGGAATGGATGAGTTGCGTAATTGTGAATTCATCTTACAAGCACAACAGCTTTTCATGATAGACCCCTCATGTAATAAGTACATCAGAAAATAACTTCGCCTTTATGGATTCCCCCCTCACCCCACACATCCTTCTTCAAATGGTTGGTCTGTATGCTTAATCACTCAAGAACTCAGCTTCTATAGAAATTGAATTTATTTTTGCATGTGACCAATCTCCTGGTTTTGTTTAAGAAAGACAGAAAACAAAAAGAAGGGTCAGGCAGGAGGAAGAGAATAACAGACAGAAAGAAAATATGGATGTGTGCTCACATCCATAGCTTACTTTATTATAAGCCTTGGGGACTTATTTACAGTTATCTTCTAGAGAATATTTACAAAAAGTAAATGCCGTATGATTTGAAACTGGAGAACAGGGTAGACAAATTGATGCCTCTGCCTTAGGGAATGTTTCTTGATGACTCCTGCTAAAGGGGACTTTTGAAGCCTTCCCATCCCTGGTTCTCATGTCTCCACGTATCTCTTCTCTGTAAGGTGTTCAGAAGAAATGGCAGGTCTTTACCAAGAGATAGCTTTATTGGAACAAATCATTTGAAATAGAAATGTGTTTACTAAGATAAGTGCTGTTTTGAATGTAGTGTCCTGTACTCCTGGCAGAGAATCTTAAAGATGACTCAAAGCTTTTTTGAAACACTTGCCGTAATTAAAGAAAACCAACTTAAGGATCTAACATTACCATTATTCTTTACAGTTTTACTCTTGGATTGGAAAATGGCTTCATTCAATTAGAATGAGAAATATAAGATATATTTATGTATGTTATATATGTGTGTGTGTGTGTGTGTATATATATATTTCATTTTTAAAATGATTATTTGTGGAAATAGACCAGTATGTGTGACCAAGAAAGTTAATTTAGGGGCTCTGCTTCATACTTCCCATTTATTCATCAACAAGTATTCGTTGACCATGTGCCTTGTCCTGGGTGTTAAGAGGGCCACAGGAGGAATATAACATTCAGGACACAACCTCAAGGGACTCCTCGTCTAGTTGGGGAGATGGCATACAGGTATATACAAAAGTAATTAACCATGTACATCAAATAGTATGGAATGGGGTGTCCTCAGAATGTGAAAAATGAGATGTGCTTTGGAGTGTCAGGCAAGGAGAAGGTTAGGAATCTGTATAGCAGGGAGGTCATTCATTTGTTCTTTCGTTCATTCGTTCGTTCATTCATTCATTCAGTTAATTCTGTGTAAAGCAGCTGTTCTCTTGCAACCTCTGATCTGGGTGTTGTGGTTACAGCGAGGACAGAACAGACCAGGCCTCTGTCCTTATAGAGTTTATCTTTCTTGAGATTAAATAAGCATTGAACAAAACGATTTCAGGGAGTGATAAGCTAATGAGGAAACGGAAGAGTGTTAGGGGACAGGCCAGTGCAGTGTGCCCCTGTATGCACCTGTGTGCACGTGCACGCTCGCTCACACACTCGTGACGCAGCTTTAGAAAGGCTAGTCAGCAAATGCTTCTCTGGGCAGCTGGCCTGACTTCAGGCTTGAATAAGGAGACAGAGCCTGCAGGAGGGGTAGTGTTCTAGCCTTGCCTTGGAGGACCAGGAAGGTAAGGTTTGGAGAATGGAAAAGGGATAGACATTCTGGAACATTTCAGACAACCTGAACTTTTCCCCCAGGGCTTGAGGTCACAGTATTTTGCATAAGATAAGAAGTCAGTAAATATTTCTTGAATGAATGACACTGGCAGCCAGAAGGTTGGTAGCTGTTTTCAGGTAAGAGTTTCTTTTGCATCTTCCAGTAAGATCGTTCTGAGATGAAAGATACCAGCGTGCTCAGTGCCCAGCTGGCAACCCCCGTCCTGGAAGTTTACCTATTCAACATTTCCTTATAGAGCACTTATGGCATGGCAGAGACTGCCTTGAATGCCTCACAAAGAGCAACACACTTAGTCTTTATAACTCTTTGAGGTAGATTGGTTTCTCACTCCCCTCTGACAGCTGTGGGAACTGAGGCACGGAGAACCACCTACTCGCGAGCACCCACGTCACTTAGGACATTTCTGAGTGTCCTCATCCTGGACTGGTAGAAAGAGAATAGGGATCTTTTCAACTGGGTAAGGGGTCTAGGGCTGTGCTCCCCAAAAGAACTTTGTGCAAGGACACAAACGTTCTCTGTGTGTGTTAGATAAAATGGCCACTAACGTGTGTCTGTTGAGCACTGGAAGTGTGGCTAGTGGGGCTGAGGAAGTGACTTTTCAAATATGATTTAACTTTAATTTCAATATAAACTTCAAGACTGAGGCAACATTTTGCTCTGTTAAGCACAACTTTGTTGTGTCAGTAGGACTGATTTTCACTAAATGCAACAGTTGCTGCCTCACACTGTTGTGTTGTAGCGGATGTGTTGGGTATGTAGCTTCTTTCTAGTATCTCATTAATAATTTTCAATACTAATTCCATGTTGAAGTGAAAACATTTTGTATATATTGGGTTAAATATAAAATATTTTAAACATGAATATTACTTTAAAAATTTTTACCTTTTAAAATAAACCTACCAGAAAATTTAAAATGACAAGCATGGCTTGAATTCTGTTACGGTTGGACAGTGTTGGCCCCAAGTTCATGTTCGCCCACTAGACAGGGAGCTCGAACAAAGAGGAAATACCTGCTGGGTTTTGGTGGATGTCGTGCCGTTGTCCCGATGACCGGTGCTCCGTGGTCCTCACCATTCTCATTCCAGCACCCAGTTCCCAGGGGCCAAGATGTGCTGTGGCTCCATAGGTTGTACAGATGGAGAGCCATGAGATAAGAGGCTTGCGGGAACTCATACATGGCACATACCCCCTGTTTTGCTTGAAAAGATGTGGATTTGGTTGGAGTTGGAGGATCTTGAGCCAGATCCTACTTGTACCTCTGTCCTTACTTGTTTCTTGGCAAGGGCTGAGGACTGCATTGCCACTGGCAGGAGGCAGCTGTCCACTCATCTCCATGCTTGAGGGCCAAGCCCTGCACCTGGACCCAGAGGTGCCAAGGAGCAGGGGGTGACATGCCTGAGTTTGCTGAAGGGACCCTGCAGAGCCAGGGAACAGCCTGCCCAAACAGCGCAGGCTACTGAAATTCAGGTGGCAGAAAACAGCCCAAGCAGTTCCAAGCTCTGGCTCAGTCTTTGACCTTCACTAGTCATCTGTGTCCCCCTGGAGCTCCAGCATGCCGCAGTCTCCCTGTGGACCTTGGCTTCAAAGAGCGGCGTGGGTGTGTGCGGAGAGGCAAGGCTCCTCCATGACTGGGTTAACTGAGGACCACTCTCCCAAGGCCACTCCAGGGGAGACATTGGAGACCCAGACAGTCCCCACTTTGCCAATGCAGAGCCCTGACTCTGTTGGGCTTTCTTTTACTCAGGTCCTTGACTGTGACTGCAAATTCCATTTCCTTCTGCCTTAAGGTTACTACCAGTCACTGCTCAGGGGACCATGGTTTTCAGATGCATGTAATTAGTAATTCTTAGCCCAGGTTGCACACTGGAATCACCTGGGAGCTTTAATTGTCATACATCAGAAAAATACCGGTGCCTGCTCTCCGCCCCCAGGCATGCTGATGTCACTGTTCTGGGGTGTAGCTTAGTGATCTGGGTTTTAAAAACTCTCAGGTTCTCGTTCCCATAGAGGAAATGATAAGTCAAATAGTCCTTTCTCAAATATGTGTCAGAATTTCAGAGAATGGGGGTATGGTGTGCTTGTTGGAAAGGCAGACTTCTGAGTCCTTTTTCAGAAATCTGAAACCTTTGGAATTACAATATTGGGAAGTGCATTTTTTTTTTACAAACAGCCTCAGAAGATCATAGGCACACTGTGATTTCAGCATTACTGTAGTGAATCCTTTAGAACGTACACAGATTAGTTTGTTATTCCTTGTGCCCGTGAAGAAAGCCAAGAAAAATGGTTAATGTAAAACTCAAAGTAAGTAATTTCTAATGGTAAAATTTCAGAATCTTAAATAGAGAAGGCTTTCGGGGATTACGGGGAAGGGTCTTTCAGAAGCCCCTGAAGTGATGATGTAGAGGTGACTGCCCATTCCTCAAGCCAGAGCTGGGGCAGGTTTCAGCAAGCCATTCAGGGTGGGGACCTTGCCTCTGCACAGTGGTAAAGCAGCTATGTCACTGAGTGACCAGGCTTCCTTAAGTCATTCTCTTCTTCCCAGGCTGAGGATTGCTGGGAGCTTCTGCCACAAAATGCTTGGGTTGTGTTTCTCTGCACTGGCGCAGTGTCTCCTGGGGATCGCTGTATGTTATTACTGCGGCTTGTGCTCAGTGATCATTCTGCGTACGTGGCGGCAGACCAGAACCACTCTCTCTGCCAGAACTGAGTCAGCCATGTGTGGCCTTATGTTCTAGCCCATCCTATGCAGTCTGATGTTCTCCTTAGAAATAGTACCTGCTGGTTAATCTGCTTTGCTAGTATTCTGTTGAGGATTTTTGCATCTGTGTTCATGAGGGAGACTGCCCTGTAGTTTTCTCTTCTTGTAGTGTCTTTTTTAAAAAGGATTTTTATTTATTTACTTTTCGGAGAGAGGGAAAGGGAGGGAGAAAGAGAGAGAGAAACATCGATTGGTTGTATCTCACACTTGCCTGGCCAGGGACTGAACCTTCAACGCAGGCAGGATCCCTGACTGGGAATCGAACTGGTGACCTTTTGCTTTGTGGGATGATACCCAACCAGCTGAGCCACACCAGTCAGGATCTCTTGTAGTATCCTAATCTGACTTTGCTATAAGAGCAATACTGGCCTCATAAATGAGTTTGAAGGTATTCCCTCCTCTTTAAGTTTTTGGAAGAGTTTTAGAAGATGGATGTTAATTGTTCTTTAAATATTTGATAGAATTCACCCATGAAGCCATCTGGTCCTGGACTTTTTTGGGGGGGTGTATTTTTTATTTTGATTGAGTCTCCTTACTTGTTATTGGTCTGTTGAGATTTTCTGTATCTTCACGATTCAGTGTTGGGAGGCTGTTGATTCTACGAATTTATCCATTTCTTCTAGGTTATCCGCTTCGTTGGTGTATAATTGTTTATAGTAGTCTCTTATGATCCTATATATTTCTGCATTGTTTGTAATGTTTTCTATTTCATTTATAAATTTATTTATTTGAGGAAAAGTTCTTTTTTCCTAGTTAGTCTAGCTGAAGTTTGTCAATTTTGTTTATTTATTAAAAAAGAAAGTCTGTTTCTCTTTTTACAATTTAAAACTTTTCCCATTATCATTAACATACAATATTGTATTAGTTTCAGAGGTACAACATAGTGATTAGACATTTATATAGCTTTCGAAGTGGTCATCCCTGTAAGTCTAGTACCCTTCTGATACCATCCACAGTTGTTACAATTTTATTGACTATATTTTCTCTGCTGTACTTCACATCCCCTTGACTTTTTTTAACTGGCAATTTGTACATCTTTATACATTCTCTTTTTTTACCCATCCCTCATGCTCCTCACACGTAGTAACCATCAAAATGTTCTCTGTATCTATGAGTTTGTTTCTTTTTTGCTTGTTTGTTCATTCTGTTTCTTAGATTCCACATATAAGTGAAATCATATGATGTTTGTCCTTCTCTGTTTGACACATTTCACATAGTGTAATGTCCTCTAGGTCCTTCCATGTTGTTGGAAATGATAAAATTTCATTCTTTTTTATGGCTTAGTAATATCCCATTGTATACATGTACCGCATCTTCATTACCCATTCTTCTGTCGATGGACACTTATATTACTTTCATGTCTTGGCTATTGTAAATAATGTTGTTATTAACATAGGGTGCATATGTTTTCTCGAATTAGTGTTTTGGGTTTTTTCGAATAAATACCCAGAAGTGGAATTGCTCGGCCATATGTTAGTTCTAGTTTTAATATTTTTGGGAAACTCCTGTACTGATTTTCATAGTGGCTACACCCTTTACAACCCACCAACAGCTCACGAGGGTCCCCTCTGCTCCACATCCTTACCAACTCTTTCTGTTTGCTGATTTATTGATGATAGTCGTTCTGACAGCTGTGAGGTGATATCTCATTGTGGATTTAATTTGCATTTTCCTGCTGATTAGTGATGTTAAGCATCATTTCATATGTCTATTAGTGATCTGTATGTTCTCTCTGGAGAAATGTTTATTGAGGTCACCTGCCCATTTTTAATTGGATTTCCTTTTTTTTTTTTTTGGTGTTAAGTTGTATTTTGGGTATTGACCCTTTATCAGATTTATTATTTGAGAACATTTTCTCTCATTCAGTGGGTGGCCTTTTTGTTTTCTTGATGGTTTTCTTTGCTGTGCAAAACTTTCTAATTTGATGTAGTTTCATTTGCTTATATTTTCTTTTGTTTCCTTTGCCCAAGAAGTTATATCTAAAAAAACTATTATAAGAGCAATGTCAAAGAGTTCACTGCCTGCTTTCCTCTAAGTTTATGGTTTTAGGTCTTACGATTAAGCCTTTAATCCATTTCGAATTTATTCTTGTATATGGTGTAAGAAAGTGATCCAATTTTATTCTTTTGCGTCAGTCTCCAGTTTTCCCACCACAGTTTATTGACAAACCTGCCTTTTACTCCATCGTGTATTCTTGCCTCCTTTGTCATATATTAATTGACTGTATAGTCATGGGTTTATTTTTGGATTTTTTATTCTATGGGCCTATGTGATCTGTGTGTCTCCCTGTTTTTATGTCAGTACCATTCTGTTTTAATAGTTTGATATCAGATAGCATGATACCTCCAACTTTGTTCTTCTTTCTCAAGATTGTTTTGGGTATTCAGGGTCTTTTGTGGTTCTATATAAATTTCATGTTTGTTTTAGTTCTGTGAAAAACATCATTGGTATTTTGATAGGGATTGCATTGAATCTGAAGATTGCTTGGAGTAGTATGCACATTTAATGATGTTAATTCTTTCTATCTATAAGCAAAATACATTTGTATCTTCCATAATTTCTTCCTTCAGTGTCTTATAGTTTTTCAAATAGAGGTGTTTTACCTCCTTAGTTAAATTTATTTCCAGGTATTTTTTTCTGAAGCAGTTGTAAGTGAGATTGTTTTCTTAAATTTACTTTCTGGTAACTCATTATTGGTGTATAATAATGCAACCAATTTCTGAACATTAATTATGTATCCTGCTACTCTACTGAATTTATATAAATTCTTATATTTTTTGGTGGAGTCTTTAAGGTTCTCTATATAAGTGTGTCATCTGCAAAAATGATGGTTTCACTTTTTTCTTTCCAATTTGGGTGCCTTTTTTTTTCCTTTTTCTCATCTAATTGCTGTGGCTAGGACTTTCAAAACTATATTGAATGAAAGTGGTGAAAGTGGACATCCTTGTCATAGTACTGGCCTTAGGGAGAATGCTTTTAGTTTTTCATCATTAAGTCTGACGTTAGCTGTGGCTTTCATTATGTTGACGTATGTTCTCTCTGTTCCCTCTTTGTTCACAGTTTTTATCATAAATGAATGCTAGATTTTGTAAAATGCTGTTTATGCATCTATTGGTATGGTCTTATAATTTTCATCTTTGAATTTGTTTATGTGGTGTGTCATGTTAATTCATTTGTGGTTATTGAACAAACTTTGCAGGCCTGGAATAGATTTCACTTGATCACGGTATGTGATCTTTTTATATATTGCTGGATTTGGTTTACTAATATTTTGTTGAAATGTTTGCATCTATGTTCATCAGGGATACTGGCCTATGATGTTTTTGTAATGTTTTTGTTTGGTTTTGGAATAAAGGCAATATTGGCTTCATAAAATGAGCTTGGGAGCCTTCCCTCCTCTTCAGTTTTTTGGAATAGTTTGAGAAGGAGAGGTGATAAATTCTTCTTTGACTGTTTGGTAACCTGCAAAGCCATCTAGTACAGGACTTTTGTTTGTTGGGAGTTTTTAAAAAGATATATATATATAAAACTTATTTGATTTCATTAGTAGCTATTGGTCTGTTCAGATTTTCTGTTTCTCTTTGGTTCAGCCTTGGAAGATTGTATGTTTCTAGGAGTTTATCCATTTTTTCCAAATTGTCCCATTTGTTGACATATGACTGTTAATAGTATTTTCTTATAACCTGTTGTGCTTCTGTGTTGTCTGTTGTCACTTCTTATGTTTCATTTCTGATTTTATTTATTTGGATGCTCTCTCCTTTTTTTCTTGATGAGTCTGGTTAAAGGTTTATCAATTTTGTTTACCTTTTCAAAGAACTAGCTCTTAATGTTATTGATTTTTAAATTGTTTTTTAAAGATGATTTTGTTAATTTTTGCTCTGATATTTGTTTCTGTCCTTCTACTCACTTTGGGTTTTGTTTGTTGTTTTTATCTAGTTCCTTTAGATGTAAAGATAAATTGTTTTATTTGAGACTTTTCTTGTTTCTTGTGGTCGACCTGAATTCCTATAAATTTCCCTCTCAGAACTGATTTGGCTGTGTCCAGTAATTTTTGACACATTGTATTTTCATTTTATTTGTCTCAAGATATCTTTTAATTTCTTCCTTGATCTCATTTTTAACCCATTCATAGTTTATTAGCATGTTGGATAGCTTCTACCTGCATCTGTGTTTTTCAGTTTTCTTCTTGTAGTTGATTTCTAGTTTCATACCATTATGATCAGAGAAGATGCTTGATATGATTTAATCATCTTAAATTTGTTGAAACTTGTTTTGTGGCCTAACATGTGGTCTGTACTAGGAAATGTTCCATGTGCGCTTGAAAAGAATGTATATTCTGCTTCTTTGGGGTAAAAATGCTCTAAGGATGTCTATTAAATCCATCTGGTCTAATGTGCCATTTAAGGCCGCTGTCTCCTGTTCATTTTCTGCCTAGATCATCTATCAATTGATGTCAATGGTGTGTTAAAGTGCACTACTATGACCATATTACCATCCATCTCTCCCTTTATGTCTGTCAATATTTTATTTTTATATTTAGGTGCTCCTATTGTGGGTGCATAAATCTTCACAAGGGTTTTATCCTCTCATTAGATTGATCTCTTTATTATTATGAAATAGCCTCCTTTATCTTTTGTTATAGCCTGTTTTAAAGTCTCTTTTGCCTGATACAAGTATTACTACCCCATCTTTTTTTGTTTCCATTTGAATGAAATATCTTTTTTTATCCATTTGCTTTCAGTCTGTATGTTGTTTAGTCTTAAACTGCTTCATTGTAGACAGTATATGTATGGGTCTTATTTCCTTAGTCATTCAGCCACCTTAAGTCTTTTGATTGGAGCAGTTAATTCATTTACATTTAAAGTAATTATTGATAGGTATGTAGTTATTGCCATTTTAGTATTCATATTTTTGATTTTTTTCTTTCCTAAAGGAGTCCCTTTAACATTTTTTTGTAATACTGGTTTTGTGGTTATGATCTACTTTAGCTATTTTTTTTTTTTTTTGGGTCCTGGAAGCCCTTTATCTCTTTTTTGAATCTAAATGATAGCCTTACTGGGTAGAGTAATCTTGGTTGTAGGCCCTTGCTTTTCACCACTTTGTATATTTCATTCTAATCCCTTCTTCTGGACTGCAAAGTTTCGGTTAAGAAATCAGTCGACATTCTTATGTGAACTTCCTTGTAGGTAACTAACTGATTTTCTCTTGCTGCTTTTAAGATTATCTCTTTAACCTTTGGCATTTTAGTTGTGATATGTCTTGCTGTGAGCCTCTTCGGGTTTATCTTGTTCGGGATTCTCTGTTCTTCCTGGACTTGTATGTCTATTTCCTGTGCCAAGTTAGGAAAGTTTTTCATCATTATTTCTTTAGATTGATTTTCAATCTTTTGCTCTCTCTCTTCTCTTTCTGGTCCTGCTGTGATGCAAACGTTGGTATGCGTGATGTTGTCTTAGAGGTCCCTTAAACTGTCCTCTTTTTAAAAAAAATACTTTTTTCTCTTCTGATTGTTTCCATTACCTTGTCCTTCTAATCACTGATTTGATTCTCAGCTTCAATTAATCTGTTGATTCCCTCTAATGTAGTCTTCATTTCAGTTATTGTATTCCGCCCATGTGACTGGTTCTTTTTTATGATTTCTATTTTCATTTTTATGTTTTTTAATTTCTTTGTTAAACTTCTCACTGAGCTCATCTACTCTTCCTCTAGGTTCATTGGGTATCCTTATAACCAGTGTTTTAAACTCTGCATCTGGTAGATTGCTCATCTTCATTTTATTTAGCTCTTTTTCTGGAGTTTTACCCTATGCTTTCATCTGGGACATGTTCCTTTGTCTACTCATTTTAGCTGACTGCCTGTTTGTTTCTATGTATTACATAGATCTCCTGAGTCTCCAGTCTTGGAAGAGTGGCCTTATATAGTAGGTATCCTGTGGGACCCAGTGGAGCAACCTTTCTGGTCACCTGAGCTGGATGCTCCATGGATGTCCCTGTGTGGTTGGTGTATGCTTTGCTGTTATAGTTGATCCATGATTGTCGTTGGCACATCAGTGCAGAGGGATTGACCCTCAGGTTGACTCTCTGTGAGGAATGGCCATGACTACAATGGATGAAATGTTGTGCTAGGGCAGACTTTACAACGTGGGATTTGCCTTTGGGGGTCTGGTTCCTGCTGAGTTTGCCGTTGGGGTGTGTTGCTTTTGGACCTTGTTGCCTGGTTTTCTGCTGTGGTCTGAAGCCAGCCACTAGGTGTATTGGTTCTGGACCTCTTGGGAGAGGCATTGGTGCAGGCTCAGGTTAGCCACTGTCTGTGCTCAGCCTAGAGCCACTTGGTAGGAGCACAGCACAATCTGCAGATGATTGCTGCCTGTGCTGGCCTTGGAGGTGACTGGCAGAGGCTGTGAACTGAGGTTGGTTGCCAGCAGTGCTGGGTTTGGGGATGTTTAGCAAGAGGTATGGAGCACATTGAGACCAGATGCTGTTTGTTTGGGTTTTATGAACCTTTCAGAGATGTTAAGAAAGTTTCTTACATGAGCTAAGACAGGCTGGCTATGTGTGAGGAACAACCACTGGAAGAGGTTCAGGCTGGGTGCTCAATGTGGGTGGGGTGGGATGTCAGGGAATCACCAGTGCAGTGATAGTCAAGTTAAAGGAGACTCAGATTTGGGGTCTGCCTGTGTGTGTCAGCAGGGTGGCGGGAGGACTCAACAAAGGAACACTGGTGTCCGCCAAGCTTGACAATTTGTTCTGTCCCAGGAATGAACTGCCCTGAATCCTGAGCCTCTAGCTTTTGCCCTGAAGCTAGTCAGTCTAGCTTCTCCTCTATGTCCCTGGTGCCTTCCAAGCTGCTGCCCCAGCTCTGGAGCTTAGACTGGGTGAGTCTATCAGCAAGTAAGTTTATGTCTGAGCACTTTAAGAGGAATGTCTTGATTCTAGAAGACCTCCATCTTACTTAGCCCCAATCCCTGCTGATTTTCACAGCCAGAAGTTTTGGGGACTTCTTTTTATGACACTGGAACCCTGGGCTGGGTGTCCTGGTATGGGGCTAGGACCCTTTGCTCCTCATGGGGGACTTTCACAGGTGACATTCCCCTCTCATTTCTTAAACACTGCACCGTGGGTGTGGGACCTGCCCATTCTGCATCTCTGTCCCTCCCATCAGTCTTGATGTGGCTTATTTTTTTACATTCTTAGTTATAAGAGTCCTGTTAACCTAGTCTTAAGGTGGTTCCAAAGGCTGATTGTTCTGTAATTTAGTTGTAATTTTGATGTGATAATGGGAGGAAATGAGCATCGAATTGACCTTCTCTGCCATTTTAGGGGGAAACCCTCAAAGAAACAGTTTCGTTCATCCGTTGTATTTTCTTTATAGTCTCTGTTTCATTTATTTCCGCTCTAATATTTATACTTTTTCTTTCTTCTGCTAACTTGGGTCTAAGTTTGTTTTTCTTTTTCCAGTTTCGCTTTGTGGGTCAGTGCCCAACAGACTGAGCCGCACCTGTCAGGGCTGTCTCAAGATATTTTTTGATTTCCCTTTTGATTTCTTTTTTGACCCATTAGTTGTTCATGAGTGTGTTTTTTTAATTTACACACATTTATGAGTTCTTCCATTTTTTTCTTATGGATTTTTAGTTTCATACTATGTAGTAGGAAAAGATACTTGATACGATTTCAATCTTCTTAAATTTGTTGAGACCCCTTTGGGGCTCAATATATGAAACCCTGGTATACTGTTGGTGGGATTATAAATTGATGCAGCCACTGTAGAAAACAGTGTGGAGATTTCTCAAAAAATTAAAAATAGAACTACCATATGACCCAGAAATTCCACTTCTGGGTATATATCCAAAGGAAATGAAATCAGTATTTCAAAGACATGTCTGTCCGTCAGTATTCATTGCAGAATTGTCCACAACCAAAACAGGGAAACAACATAAGTGACCATGTGTGGGTGAATGGATAAAGAAAATGGAATATGTATATTATGCAACCATAAAAAATGAGGGGAGTTTTCTCAAATGTGACGATGAACCTGGAAAACATTTTGATAAATGAAATAAGCTAGACACATAAAGGCATACTGTATATCTCACTGATATGTAGAACCTAAAAAAGTTGAACTAAGAAAAGCTAAGAGTAAAACAGTGGTTGCCCGAGGCTGGGAGGAGGAGGACATGGAAAGCTATTGGTCAAAGGGCACAGACTTTCAGTTGTGTAATGAATAGGTTCTGGAGACGTACTGTACAGATGGTGGCTATAGCTAATAATGCTGTGTGGTAGCCTGGCCAGGTGATTCAGCTGGTTGGAGCATCATCACGTACACCGAAAAGGTCGCAGGTTTGATCCCCGGCCAGGGAACACTCCTAGACAGTGGTTTTGATCCCTGGGTGGGGCATTTTTGGGAGACAGAGGATCAGCGTTTCTCTCTCACATCGGTTGCTCTCTCTTTCTCTCTCTTTCTTAAACCAATAAAAACATATCCTTGGGTGAGGATTAAAAAAATACTATATTCTGTACTTAAAATTTGCTGAGAGTAGATCCTGTGTTCTCACCGGACACACGAAAATGGTAAGTATGTGAGGTGATGGTTGTGTTAATTAGTGTGATTAAGGTAATCATTTCACAGTGTCTGTGTGTGTGTGTGTGTGTGTGTGTGTATATATATACACACACACACACACTCACACACACACACACACACACACACACAGGGGTGGGCAAAACTAAGCTTACAGTTGTTTGTGTGGAAAAAGACATGATGGTTATGATTATCACAATAGCTTTATTAACTCAGTAGAATGCCACAGTGACACAGTGCACTTAGGTACAATCTCCTAAGTGCTCAGTTTTGCCAGCCTTCATTATTTACACATTCTTATACTCTATTTGCGATATACCAGCATACTTTGGCATAGTTTTTTATTGTCTTGACATGCCTCTCTTACTTAGTGAATCATACCAGTCTGGAGACATGTGGTTTTCAACACCCCAAAAGAAGTAGTCCATTGGGGTGGGGTCTGGTGATCATGGTGCCCATTCCACTGCCCCTTGTTGACCTACCTATCCACCTGTGGAGTAATTGTCATCAAGAAACTCACACACTGTTACAGCACAGTGTGGAGGAGCTCCGTCTCATTGAAGGAAGTCATCATTTTCTGTCTCTGTAACTGTGGTAAAACAGTGTCCCTCCACATGTTAAGACACAGGTCATGTATAACAGTTGTGTGGAAAAAATACATCCAAGTACTCCACTACACGAGGGGCCCCACCAAATTGTAATCCCTGGCTGATTCAACTCTCCTTCCATTGTTACACAGAGATTTTCTCTTGAATAGTAGGCACAGTTGTGCCAATTTACAGCACCCAACACTTTAAAATGAGCTTCGGCAGAACATGTAATTTTATCAGTGATGCCATTGCCTTGTGTTTCTTCATTCAAAACCACGTCACAGAATTGTAAATGGTGATCCAGGCCATCGTCGAACAGCCCAGGAAGCAGTCTTGACCCATACCCATTCAAACCTAAACATTGTATTAGATGACTCAAAGATCTATGGGAAATGCCTAACTCAGTAGAAGCCCTTTGTTTTGATTTTGTGGGGGCTTTTCGTAAATGCCTGGCTCACTAATGTTTCATTTTCCTGCTTTGCAATGTTGACTGGCTGGTCACGTTATGGAACGTTACAGATGGACCCGATTTCATCAGATTTATCATGTATTCTGTAAATTGTTTGTTTGCTTGCTGAAGGCGTATCAAGTTCCTCAACCCATTGCTGTTGAGACTTTTTTTGGCAGTCTCTGTCTTCCAGTATTTAAGTATCCATATTTTTTGGTCATTGGTTAATTACCTAAATTACCTAAAAGATAATCATCATTACCTAAAAGATAAATCATAAGTAAGGTTATGAATTAATAACAATAATAAGACAAATAATATAAATAAATAATACAATAATGAATAAATAATAATACAAGAATAAACTCTGTGTTTCATGTACTCACAACTGTAGACCTACTTTAGCCAATCTTGTATATATGGAACCATCATGTCGTACACCTTAAATATGTACAATTTTTATTTGTCAATTAAGCCTTAGCAAAGCTTAAGAAAGAAATAAACAAAATAGTAGCCATGAGGAATTCATTTCCACCATTCCCTACTTGATTATTTTAGGTACAGAAAGCATATGACATAACTCAAATCTGCCATGATAAGAGTTCAGTGTGGGATCAGAATCTGGACTGCTCTTTTCACCAAGAACCAGTTTTGAGATATGTTGTTTTGGATGCCACTGCCCACAGCCTCAAGAACTGGCTTTAATGGGCTGCTTTGGATCTGAAATCTCAAGATTCATCTCCCCGCTTCTCAGGATATAATGATTCAATTGAATGAGTCCCCATCATCTTTAGCAGTTTATTAGTCATATTCAGTGCCAACCAAGACCTTGAAACAACAATATGCCTTCGTCAAGGTGCTACAAGGGTCATGGAGAAGCTAACCAGCTCCTGTCAGAGAATCTCCTAATCTATGCAAACTATGCACATGGCTGTGTGTGTGTGTGTGTGTGTGTCTGTGTGCGTGAGAGAGAGAGAGAGAGAGAATATTTGTAAGAAATAATAGAATTTTAAGTATTGTCATTCATATCTTGGTATGTCAGGTATGCAGGTTATTAAGCAGAGAACAGGAAGTTCTCCTGGAGTGGCTATAGGAACACCATAGACTCTATCTAAACCATCCTTTGCTATTCTCTTTTGGATATTTAGCAACCCATGGCCAGGATGTATTAGGCCTCTCCAAGGTTCCAAGAATGTATCATATTGGATGACCATATTTTTTGTCATCTACATGGAACATCTTTGAGGGTGAAAAGGGGGTGCTTTTAATAATTATTCTAGGACATCAGAAAAACTGGGAAGTATAGTTGCCATAAGCATATGGGCCTAGCACAGCCCACTGTCAAGAAACTTCCAACTTTGGCTTAGTAAAGTGGCATCAGAAGCTGATGTAGTAAATGAATTCCTTCCATGGTATTCCTGGTCGGCTGTATCCTGAATCTACTTGAATATCCCCAGGGACAGAAAACTCAGTACCACATATATCAGCCCATTTCATTGCTGGATGGCCCTCTCTTTTAGATTGGGATTTTGTGGAAGAATTTTTCAATATAGGGTACAAGACTGAAAAATATAGGTATACAACAAAGCAGTAGGCATAATTTCCTTGGAGATGGGACAGAGGGTTGCTTGTAGTTTGGGGAGAAAGTGGGGGTCAATGACTACCCTTTGTGTCCTCATTTTGGTCATGCCATCCTGACCATCCAAGAAAACCTTCCAGCCTTGATGCTTCTTTACTAGGGAACTCAGAGAAAGCTGGTGGAAGGCCACAGAGTTTTAAAAGAGGAAGTGCGACGGGGACGGTTTCCTGGGACACTGGAGGCCTCATAACCTCAAGTCTGGGGAGCAGTTTTGGAGTCACAAATTAAAAGAGCAGTGACAGAGAGTCCAACCTGGGTTTGAGGCCCAGCTCTGCCTATTGCACAAGACATTTAAGCTCCCTCTGCCTCACTTTCTTCACTGTCAGGATGGGGATCTCTCTTCCTTCTTGAGCACAGTGGGTCCTCATTCAATTCGATTTAGTCGGTTTCACCCTGCCCTCATCCTGCCCTGTTACAGTGAGACCACAGCACCATCTTGGTCCCTTCATTCACGCAACACATATGAATGGGACAGTGGTAAGAGGCCTTGGATGTGCTGTGCTGTTTGCTGTGTGAAATGCTTGTCTCACTCTAGTTAACTCCTTCTGACGTTCTTCCTCAAGGAAGTCTCCTTGGGCTCCAAAGCCCACTAAGCTCTCCTCTCCTCCCATTCAGAGTCCTCCTACCACGTGCAATTTTTACTTGTGAGTGTGACCTTTGGTTGAGTGTCTGTCTTTCCTCTAAGGCTGTTAGGTTCATGAGGGCAGAGGCCGTCTTTGGTTCTCTGCTGTATACGGGAGCCTAGCACAAAGCTTGGTATGCAGTAGTCACTCGATAAATGTTTGTGAAAAGAATAATGAATGGTGGAGACACAGACATGAATGACACACTTTCTACCCTCAAGGAAATCCCAGGCAAGAGACTGAGAAGAAAACTGGTGACTGCAGTAGGGAAGGTGCAAGGTGCTTTGATTAAAGTCTGCTCAGGGTCTTTCTGGGGGCCCCACAGCAGAGCAACACTGAATGAATGGTAATTAGGGAAGGCCAAGAGTTGTCACCCCGTCTGCCTGAATGGCCTGATTTTTCAATAGAAGCAACAAATAAAAAAGAAAAAGATATGACTTAAATCCAAGTACCTTATGTAGTTGAAATAGCATTTAAAACAACCTAGAATTTAAATCAACACCTTTGGTGGCAAAATAATTCCTGTAGAAAGATGGAAATTTTAGGTTGTTGCTAGGGGTGACTTTAAGATCCTACCAACCCAAAGAGGGACTTATAGCCAAGTCATTACTGCAGAATCTAGCATTTAAAATCTAGAGTGGCAACTTGATATGACAGACATGGCGGCTACTGGAGAGAACGTGCCAAGAAGACCTGCACCCCTTCTGAAGGCCTGTGAGCACAGAGCACATAGGAATTTGGAAGCCAGGTGACTGCCAGAGGCTCTTGCAGGGGTGGAGCCTAAACCCAGGACCCAGTCTGTCTTCCCTCTGTCCTAAATATCTGGGAAAACCCACAGAGGCTTAACCTTTGGTTCTTTGTTTTTGGAAACCGCATGGGCAGCTATTCTTCTTTAACACTGTTTCTTTCCAAAAGTAAAGGACATAGTTTATTGATGAACCCCTATTTTCCATTTGTGACACTTCCTGGTTACTTTCTTTGGAAACCAAGTCTCCTCAGCCACATACCTTTGTAAGTCTTATAACCCTGAGTGGAAGTATGGCTTCAGAAATCTAAGCCTATTGGAAGGAATGGTTCAAGTAGCTTTCTTAGTAACAGCAATGTCATATTTGCATTTACAATTTGGTAGCTTTCTATGGAGAAAATCTATCAACTTAATTAAAAACAAAACCAAAAACCTTTCTGGCATTGTCTATGCCACTGATTTTCAGTGTGCCACAGAATTTCAATGATTAGGTTATGCGTGCCATGAGATGAAAAATGTTGAAATCGCTGGTCTAGCCCATTGAACTAGAGTATGAAAATGATTTGGAATAATATTTCAATGAAGAATTCTAGCTGGTTTTTCCCTATCACATGCCCTTGAAGTATCTCCTTATAGATATTTAAAGGGACTTTTGTCCAAATAGTACATATCTAAAATAACCAATTTAAACTGATTTTACATCCATATTAAAGAAAAGAGTCTCTTGA
Source organism: Mormoops blainvillei (assembly GCA_004026545.1). Taxonomy (NCBI): domain Eukaryota; kingdom Metazoa; phylum Chordata; class Mammalia; order Chiroptera; family Mormoopidae; genus Mormoops; species Mormoops blainvillei. The sequence goes on along the minus strand of PVJD01002675.1, from coordinate 68,783 downwards.
AACAATAAGCTTTTTTATTTTATGGTGGTTTAAACAGCACTGGTTCTCAAAATACGGTCCCTGAACCACTGGGTTGCCATCACCTGAGATACAGATTCTTGGGCTCCCCCAGATTTCCAGAGTCAGAATCTCCGGGATGGATTCAGCATCTGTGTTTTAACAGACCCTGGGGGTAATTCTGATGCACAGTAAAACCACTCTTAGGCTAGGGCATAAGCATCTTGAAAGCCTTTCGACGCCAGGTACCTCATTTTGGATGTTGTCCTCCTACTTTACCCACGAATGAAAACTAGAGTTTAAGCCCTGTAAAGCAGAGGCATTCTTCTACAGCTTTGTATTCCTTGCCAGCTAACCCCGAGTCCATAGCGGACACTCTGCAGTGGCATGGAATGAATGAATGACTGTGGAATGCTGTGGGGAGTTCATAGGAATGAATTCTTGTGCATAAAGGTCTTTCAATGGAGTGGATGAGGAGGTGAGTCGGTGACCAGGCTGGGTGCTGTGATGAAATGCACAGGTGGATTGTGACGATAGAGCCCCTAACCTCTGAGAAGGTGATGGCTCTCCCCCACCTAGAAATGAAAAATCTGGAAAACCCATACAAAACGTGTAAGGACATCCCCCCTATTTCTGATTTCTCCTTGATAACTCTGTTGGAGCTCTTAAAAATAAGAAACAAAAAGTTCTGTCTACATTTTCTGGCTGCTACCCTGTTGGAGCCCTAATCGTGTGCCTGGCCTGCCTGTCCAAGGCGCTAAGGCATGAGGCCGACCTGAACATCAGATGCTCTTCGTCTTTGTGAATGACCTTGAAAAAACAAGCGCCATTCCACAGACAGTCCCCTTTTCTTCTCTTTTGTTTCCAAGGTAAGTGTGAGGCTTACGGAGGCGGGAAACTTGTGTTCCCTATCTCGCTCACCCCCCCCTCCCCGCAACATGTGCCCACGGAAGCAGAGCTGTGGTTTTCTGATTGTTGGTCTCCGATAAGCCAGAACTCCTGTTACCCTGCCTGGCGTCATCAGCATCGGATCCTCGCTGGGCCACAGAGAGCTCTGTGCGACGTCTCAGGAGTGGGCGACAGCTGGGGCTGCGGTCTAGCCTTTCTAGATGAGCAGTGATGTGTTGCTTGGCGGGGCACCCTGGCTCTCGCCCGGGGCAGGGGGCTGAGGTGTGTGCGGCTGGTTGGACCTGCCGCCTGCTTTCCCAGGCTCTGGGAGTGGGGATTTGTGAGCACGAGGAATGCTGTCTCTTACAGCTCTCCGCTTCCTTCAGGAAGGGCAGCTTACCTGTAAGGATTCAAAAATAAATACTAATAAACAAACAAACAAAAAATCCCCGTTACTCCCTGAGAGGAGGGAAGACAGAGAGATGGCGGCTAGTTCCTTCTATTTGGAGACCTGGATTTCAACCCACTGTAAACCTTCACGAAACGGGCCTGCTCGTTTTATTCTTTTCCCAGGCGCTGTTTGCCAGGGCCGACCCCTTTGTTATGGTCCACGACTGGTTCTGCAAAGGAGAGAATGGAGTGTAATGCTTTTGGACCAGAGCATGTGAGCATGGGCATCCACGGTCAAGCCCAGCTTGGGGCAGAGGACTGTGTCTGAAGCCTGGTCAATGTGGTGTCCATGTCCTGTTGTCACTTGAATGGCTTTATCATCTTTGACCAATTTCCTTGTTGCTGAGGGGCTCTGGTGGCACTGCTTTTGTGGGTTCATGGGCCATCCTTTCTAAAAGCAACACCTTTGGTGGCAAAATAATTACTGTAGAAAGATGGACATTTTAGGTTGTTGCTAGGGGTGACTTTAAGGTCCCACCAACCCAAAGAGGGACTTGTAACCAAGTCCTTACTGCAGCTTGGCCTTGAGGTTTAGTCCTGGAGACCAAACGCCCTGTGTCTATTCCATTATCTTCTGGAGGAAATTGTTTTGTGTTTTTAAAGTTGTTATAAGCCAAGGGCATACTCTTTTAAATTTATTTTTTACTTTTTTGTTGTTGTTGTTGTTGTTGTGGTAAAGAGTACACTCTTTTAAGATTCCCAATCAAATCTGGAACTTGAGCCACAGTTGCCAAAAGACAAAGTAGGTTCTGGCTACAGTTAGAATCCCCGATCCCTAAGAAATACATAACTCACTTTGTGCACCAGTAATAGATGAGGGTGGGAGCAGGAGGTGAAGGTGGGGACCCGTGTAAAGTCTCTGGCTACATGGAGATAGATTCTGGAAACTAAAAAAGAAATTCTAGCTAACCAAAGGATAAGATCCAATATCTCAGAGGGGCAAGTGGCACTTACATGTGATATAGCTTTCGTGGGGGTACCCACCACTTTTGAAAGGAGAGATATTAGTGTCCTTCTGAGAAGGTGATTATGTTTGAGTTTTGAGATGTAAATATACTGCTGGAATCTCGAAGTGTTCAAAGCTTTTTTGCAGGTTCTCAAAGTTTTTCTTCCATTTTTATTGTGATAAAATACACATGAGATTTACTATTTTAGCCTCTTCAAGTGTACAGTTCAGTGGCTTAAGTACATTCACGGTGTTGTACAACCATCACCACTATGCGCTTCCAGACCTTGTTCGTCAACCGAAACAGCAACTCTTGACACAGTAAACAATAACTCCCCTTGTTGCCCCCCTGCCCCCAGCAGACACCATCCTACTTTCTATGTTTATGAATTTGACTAATCTAGGTGCCTCATATAAGTGGAATCATATAATATCTGTCGCTTCGTCCTGCTTATTTCACTTGGCCTAATATCACCAAGGTTCCTCCATGTTGGAGCATGTGTAAGAATTTCCTTCCTTTTTAAGGCTGAATAATATCCTGTTGGGTAGATATGCAGCACATTTTTGTTTATTCTTCTGTGAATGGACACTTGTGCTGTGTCCACTTTTTGGCCATTATGAATAAAGCTGTTATGAGTTTGGGTATACAAGTATCTGTTTAAGTCCCTGCTTTCAATTCCCTCTTTTGCCTTTAATATACTGTAAAAACTGTCAGAATTTGAGAAGCAGGACAAAGATGGCCATCAATTTAGTCCTCGGTGACAGTAAGTGGCGACTGGCAACCTGACAGTGCTGTAGAAGTTTTCTCATCCTACAAACCTAATTAAATTAAACATCCAGTTGGCCAACCCTATGTGCATTTAAGCCAGACAATTTTTCCAAAAGCTCATTAGCTGCAAACTTGGGAACTCTACCAGCAGATGGAACTTTTTCCCCTAGATTTTCAGTAATTAGACAAGAAAGGCCTTTCAAAATTTAGACCTCAAGTGGAAGATTTTATCTTACTTTCCAATGCATCAGTTTAATGCCCTTGGTGAAAATATACAGAAACCAACCTTTTCAGTTTTAGGATGCAATGATGTAAGATTTCAGTGTCATTAAATCTTGACTTTCAGGAGGGACACTGGGTTTAGGGAAATTTTTCTGATTTAATGTTACAATTGCTTTCCATTTTTTCAGTTTCTTATTTCAGATATAATAAGTCGAGGCCTCGGAGGAGCACTTTTGATTCTCCTGTATTTTTAGGTAGTGCAAAATGAGATGACTACAGTCAGTAGAATCCAGGATGTAAGATAGGTGACACTCCTGTAACAGTTAGGAAATATTGCCCTGCAGAGGTTCACACAGCTCGTGCCCTAGAATTATGTCAACATGGGCTGTTGGGAGGGCCAGTGATTAATGCTGCAGATTCTTCTATGGGGAACACATAAAAATAAGATTTCAGACCCTCTATATCTATCTTTATTAGTCACATTCTCCTCTTCTTTTTCCAAAAAGGCCATTATTGTACTTAATTTTGTCTGACTTCTGGCAATTGCGTGATTTATAATAATCTTGTTGTTTGTAGCATACTCAAAAGGAGCCCTGTTATTTTCCAGGGCTTCTTTCTTACCTATAGTAATTTTGAAATTACCTAATTTGATAATGGACATCGATACATTGCTGGGAATATAGTGAGTTAATACATATGGATAGAGAACCAATTTGGGATTGATTAGTGGAGTACTATTTTATTATCTCTGTGTCCCTTGCATCCTGTGTGTGACTGTATATGTGTGTATGTAAGTGTGTGTGTGTGTGCATGTGTGTATTCACATACATATATGTTCATGTATTATTTATACATTTATTCACCTCCTCAGGACATGTGTTTTGCTCTGTTTCCACGGATTCCCGGTCCCGATCCCAGTATAAATTCTCAACTTCTTCACCTAACACTCCTGATGTCTGTCACCTTCATTGAACCTGTTTTCCCTAGAGAGGCAGTTTCCCTCACTTCTCTCCATGGAGGCTGCTTGTTTCTTCAAGTCCAGGGACCACTGGTCACGGTGGGCCTCCATTACCCCTGCCATCCTGGTGTGAGTGAGACCTTTAGCCTCGAGGCTCCTGCCATCTACTGAATACTCACTCTGTCTCCTCTCCGGGTGCTGCCATCCAACTCCCTCCCTCCATCCGACTATTCAGGATGGCTTCCGTCCTTGACTCTTTCTGTTCTCAGCCTCAGCTCCAGCTATCACCTTGAGTCTGAGTCTCCTATCTAGCCCCCCTCAACTACGAGGCACTGCAGCCAGGTGTCCTTCGGATCGTGCCATCACATGGAACTACTCCTCACTCCTTCTGAGGTTTTAAACTCCAAAGTCTCCCTCCCTGAGGGTCCATATCCTTCCAGCTCTCTGCTTCTTTCACTGCATCCAGTCTCCAAACTCATTCTTCAGCCTTTTCTCCAAATACTCATTTAACAAATATAGAGACCCTGCTAACTCTGGGAATTTAGTGATGGGTGAAAAAGGACACGTACTCTGTGTTCATAGAACTTTCAGCCCTGCAGAGGATAGAGGAATTAATCAAATGACTGCTCAACGAAATGCTATAAAAATTGTTTGTACTAAGTGCTACAAAATTATAGACTATTCTCATGGGGGACCTTTCTGAGTTAGGTGGGTGGGGAAGTGACAGTAGAGCTGAAATCTGAAGAATGGATAGCCCATGTTGGGAGGTAAGTCTTCCAGGAGGAGGGATGTGCCTATGTAAAGGCCCTGTGGTAGGATTTTTTTTTTTTGGTGCAGGGCACACGGTGAATAAGAACTGAAAGATCCGTTAACTGGAACCTAGAGAGGGAGAGTGTAAGATAAAGCCAGAGGGGAAGAAAAGGGCCAGTTTTTCAGGGTTTTGTAAGTCGTGTCAGGGATTTAGTTTTTCTTACCAGAAGCCATGAAAGTCATCTGAAGCCCTTGAAGGACGCTCTCTCCAGTTTATGTCATGTGCCCTAAAAATCCAGTTCAGCCTACACTAACTAGTATTACATTTCGTACATTCGCACTTTTAGAAGCACCGGATTTAAATGCCCACAAATTCATAGGCATTTGACCTAGGCTTCCTTACGTAGTTTCATTCTAATCTGGAAGTTCATGTATTTTATTTTAGTGCTGTAATTCTAAATATTGACTACTGAAAACACTCTTTATTTTTCCTTTATTTCATCTTGAGTACATCTATACTTGTAATGTTGTTTGAAGTCTTGGTTTCTAGTGAACCCATTTATAGCATTTTTGTGTAAGCACTTGCATAAGGCAAATGAAATGTACCAGAATGTTAGGCTGGGAACTTAGGGCACTCTTGGATGTTTAAATGGCACTGTCAAAATATTGGTTTTATACTTTACAAATCTTTTGTTACTTAGGATGACAAAAATATCCTTTTTTGGTAATAATATTATGTCGGCTGTTGAGAACCTTTAAGGGTTTAGGGATGAGAAAAACATACTACTATACTTGCCAGTTTGCGAAGAAAAAAAGTCCTTCTCTTTTCCCCTTAAGAGGTCACTGAGACTGAGAGTATGAGCTTTCAAGGTAAAACCTACAGAAATGTGGGCTTTTCAGAGAATCACAGAGGCAAGAGAAGAGGGGGCTGGGTCCAACCCCTGCTCATTTTTTGGTAACCAGGGCAGAGCTGAGGTGCCGACCTAGGAGAGAGCCGGTTGTGTGGGGTGAGGAGCTGCATGAGCGCTTGATTCCCCGCTGGGCACACAAATGGATCTGAGTGTCCATGGAGTTCCCACTCGTGACTTTATGAAAGAAGCAATCCTCTCTGACACAGATTAGTGACACACATTATTTCCAGATGAAATAAATTCATACTGAATTATAGTTTTGCACAAATGGCATACGGTTGGCATAAAAGAAGGCTATCTTTTTAAGCCAAAATCATTCAGTTCTTTTACTGTATGCAGGGTCCTCACTTGATAACCATCTGTTCCTATCCCACCATTTCACAGGGTGGGAGACTGAGTCCTAGAGCCATTAAGTAATGTGCTCAAGAGCATACTGTTTACTGGGGCAGAGCTGAGATTCGAACCCAGGCAGGCCTCCGGACCGGGGTCCTGCGCTCCCTCTGCCCTGTGTCAGTCCGAAGGTCAGTCCTAAGGCGCACCTAGTGTCTGTTCCTCCCTGGAGCAGCCCAGTGGACCTGGACCGTCAGGGACTCTTCTGTCCTCTTCCTTGCTTTTCCCAGCTCCCTGTCCTTTTCTGCTGTGGGAGTTTGCAATGCTGGTGTCGTTACTTCTCTGTCCGCTCCTTCCTTAGACGTCTCAGAAGTGTCTGTTTATATGTGTGGCATTTACTAAATTCACAAGGGACCCCTGAATAATTTAAACTTCTGGATCCCATGCTTGCTGAAGGCAAAGATCAAGCCTGCGTTAGCTATTTTTAGTGATTTTAGTTTTCTGTTTCCCTCTCTCTCCCTCTGGGCCTGTGCATAGGAGGTCAATAAATGTTCGTTGGAGTTGTTAAATTCACCAGACCAAACATTTTAATTTGTATGTTGGAATGATGTTGTCTCCCATAAACAAAATGTCATCAGATTGTTTTGCCTTGGGAGCTCTCTCTCATGTCTATTTTTTTTTTTTAATGTACTGAATTTTATCGAATGTATATTACCCCTCACTAAAAACGTCATGTGCCTTCAGGATCATAGAAAGTTGTCCATGTTCTGAGGGGTTGCGGCTGCCAGTAGCCGGCTAGGCCCCAATCAAACACGCAGAATCGTTAATTAGGGTCATTTGTTCTACTGTGAGCTGAGCAGAATGTGTAAAACCTGCTCAGGAGAGAATTAATTCATCTTCCTCTCTGTACTTTTTAGAGTACTCCTAGCACGATTCTCAAAGCCTGCAGGCCTCATGCATATGTTCTAATGGGCTAATTGCTAAGGAGACATTTGTAAATTAATCTCCAACTTGAGCTAAGTGGTTTCCCCTAATGGCTTTAATTCAGTGACTCCCATTCTTGGCCACATATCAGATTCACTGGAAGAGCTTGTTAAAAATAAGAGATGTCCAGCTTCCCCCTCCCCGCAAGCTCAAGATTTCCTGGTCTCCGGGAGGATGAGGGTGTCTCTGTTTTTCAAGGAAAGCTCTTGAGGTGATTATATCTGGTGGTAGTCATCTTTGTGAGCCTCTGCTTTAAATTCTCGTCTGAAGGCCCGAGCAGCCTCATGTTTATTGAAAACATTGGAACCCAAACCTGACAACTTGGAACCAGGCTCTAGATGGACAACATTTCTGGAGTCAACTTTCCTGGTTCATTCACCTCCATATTCTCATCCCTGAATCTGTCCGTTCCTTGAAGAGCTCCAGTGGCCCCATGGTGGACATGCTGTGCTTTGCCATGCCGTTGTCCCCTGTTAGGGTCTTTCTGAGACATTTGGAAAACCCTCGCAGCCTACTGAATTTCCCTCATGAAGATGGCTGCGGATATTCTCTCTCTACTTCCCAGTTATCTTGTCTCGTGGCATCAGGCGTTAGGGATAGGCATTCTCTTAGTACACTGTGTGTGTTCTTGGCATTCTTCTGTGCAAACATGTCATGTGTGCTCTTGGAGTTTTGAAAACAGATGACTCACAAGCATCATTGTTTCAATGACGTTTATCAAATCAATTTTGTTTTTAGGGATCTGGAACTGTAAATATCACTCAGTACTGAGGATTATCACACAGCCTGTGTGTGTTTTCAATAAACCGAAGAGTATGGCAGTTACAACCATGCAAAGTAACCAAGGGGAACGCAGACTATGAAAGTTAGACAGGCCACACAGGTTCTAGTGAAGGTCAACACAAGGTATACCCTGAGCAGGCATGCTCACATTCTCCCCTGGGCACACTATGTTCGCAGGCCCTTGCTCTGTAAAGTGCTTGGTCATTGTAAGGGGTATTCTGTGACTCAGCTGCTAGAGGGCGTTTCCCTGTCTCAGGCATTGTGCTTTTCTGACCCTTATCTTATTATGTCCCTGGGGCCTCAGTGTCCCTTATCGCTGGGACCACAGAAGCACATGGATGCACTCCCCATGGCCATCCTCCTACTGAAGGGCTATGAGAGGAGACACAACTTGTAGGAAGAAGGGACACTCTGAAGAGGATATTGAGACAAGAGCCTCTGTTCCTACCCTTCCTAGCTTCTCCATTCAGGTATCTTCCACCAAATCAATAACTTATGTATTGATCATAGAGATACCACACAATTGAGCACTGATTAGATAATAGCATAGGATTCATCTATGTAAGAATTACTCTACAAAGGAGTATATTTTATGACTTCGAGTGCACTTTTTTTGTTTTTCCTAGGGCTTTATGCATAGCAGATATGAAATAAAAGATGATTATTTAGGGGTGCTCTAAAACATGACTATTACCATTTCGGCTAAAGTATAATCATTTTTTAGAGTGAAGCTGATTTTTTAAGAGGGAGGGAGCAGGAGAAAGAGAGAGAGAGAGAGAGAGAGAGAGAGAGAGAGAGAGAGAGAAACACATCCTTTGCTTAGGGCCTGTAGAACATGAATCTCTCTGTTGGATTCCTGTTTTCATGGCCAAATCCAAAGGACTGATTTATTTTCTGTAGCACTTGGATCCAGGCTGACAATATAATCAAGCCTGACATGATAAAGAGACATTTAGCAAGTTTAAAAATCACATGCACAGTTGTTTCAATATGGAGAAACATTTCATGCCTGGAGGCAGGTGGGTGGGTGGGAGAGCCTGGGCACCCTGTACCTCCTTGAGAGAAAGCCTCCCACCTGAACATTAGGACCCAAGCAGAGGCCCACTCAGCAGAATCTTCAGTTCCTGGAGATTTGGCGGGATCTGCCTCCTGGGTGGCTCCCCTCCCTTGCTTTGCCAGAGAGATGCTGATATTTGAGTTTTCATCTTAAGAGGATAGCAGGATTCTTTCCCTCTTGTCAGTGGTCGATTTGCTTAAGTAAGCTGCATGCTATTTTCTATCACAGGGACCAGTGGGAGACACTGGGAAAAATTAGTGTCAGCTACTTGGCCGTTCCCAAGGCTGGGAAATCATCGCCATTGTAGGACAGCGTAGATTTTGAACTCATTTCGGAATGATGTAGATGCTATTTGCAAGGACTTCTTTCCTTTTCTTCCATTCCCTTTTTCTCCTCCTTTCCACCCTCCACATATTCTCCCGTCCCCCTTGCCTTTCCCTTCCTTTCCTCTCCAGCTTTTAATGGAATAAGCCTGTGTCCCCAGCTTGACGGAGGCTCAGCATTCACACACACCCATGCACATGCACACACACATGCATCCAAACTGACAGAGATTAGTCTTGAACCAGCTGTTTATGAACGAAGGAGGTCCTCGCCGTCTGTTCCGGCCATGCCCCTTCCCTTTGCAGCATTTTGAGATTGAGGTTAGGGCCGGGATCTAATCGTGTCAGAAATAGCAGCACAGATCAGAATTAATCATAAGCTGTTTGTTTTACCTCCTCGTTCATATAGTAAAGGGAAAAGCAGAGGACTGTTTATGGGTTTTTGTGTGTGTTTTGTTTTTGTGCATAATTTTGCAAGGAATGAATGAATGAATGAATGAATGAGCGTGTGTGAAGGGAGAGACTGGGGTGAACCGCCAGAGGTTTTGCAGTGGGTTCGTGGTAATTACTGACAGACTACAGGAGTTTTCTTGGATTCAAGTGGGACACATTTTAGTTTTTAAAACAAAATTGAAGGATAAAATGGGCCCCAGTGGTGTCTTAACACTTCCTCTCATAAGGAGAGTTATCAGGTGCCGTGGAGCTGCGTGCTCCTTTTACCGTGTCCAGCCGCTTTAGCTGTCAGTTTTCAGCGTGTAGCTCCCCATCCCTCCCCTGTAGCTCCATGGAGTTTTGCAGTGTTTTAAATGAACATGCAGATTTCATTTTCTGTCAGCCACTGTGATGCACACACAAATGCAGATATGTGTGAGTGACCCCCCCCCACACACACACATGCACACGGCTTAATTTTACATAGTCTTTATATAAATTGGAATTTATCTCTATCCACCAACCAGTGCCAGAGGGATATTAATAGATGCTCTGAAGAGACCGACACTTCTAACCCCTTTCAATCTCCAGTCCCTTTAGGGTATTAGCAGGTTCGAAAGGTATTTGTTGTTCCCTGGCATTGTATGTGGTGGTGGTATTTACTTTTTGTTCATTAGATTAATAATCATGGACTCTTAGCGTCTGTTTTATATTTGAACATCCTTTGAGTTGGACCACTACTGTCCTCTGTGAAAGATTAAATAAACAAATTAGAATGCTGAGCGAGCAGAGAGGTGTCAGTATCCGCCCAGCCTGCTGCATATTCATTTGATGGACTTGAGTGTGACAGGTATCCTCTGAAGGAAATGCCCACCTGTCTCTTCTATCAGAGGTGGTTACTTTTGAATGAAGAGTGTGAAGGAGAATGAGGATTGCCATATAGCCTCATGTGTTTCCTTATTTGATGTTCTTCACCTAAATAGCTTCCAAAATGCTTAGAGCTGTCCCCACCTTCCACCTCCACACGTGTATGTTTGTACAAGCCGCAAATTTGTGCTTTCCTCCCCCCCCATATTTTACTGCAAGTTTATTGAAACAAGTACAACTTGAGATCAACATTATAAGATCATCTCTATCTAAAAGGATTCACTACTTTGCCCAGATGAACTGTTAGGTGCCGAAAAAACAAAGCTATTTGCTAGACGTTCCTGGCTTCTAGAAACCAGTGGGAAAGAGAAGATGTGCTTGGTCCTAGAAATAATATGACCTTTAAAAAAATTTTAAATTAAATTTATTGGGGTGATATTGTTTAATAGGATATATAGATTTCAGGTGCACAGTTCTGTAATGTGTCATCTATCTGTATATTGTGTGTTCACCGTGCAAAGTCACGTCTACATTCGTGCTTTCCGACTGGTATTTCTTATATAGAAACAGAAAGTGAATTAGTGGTTGTCTAGGGCTGGGGTGGGAATGGGGATTAACTGTTAATGGGCACAAGGCATATTACTGACAGGACACAAATGTTCCAAAACTACAGCACGGTGATGATGGCAGAACTTGGTAAAATTATTCAAAGTCATTGATTGAATTGTACATTTAAAATGGGCGAATTTTATGGTATGTAAATCAGACCTCATGAGAGTTGTTAAAAATGAATATTCCTGTATTTGAGTGCCCTTGGGGCCTAGGTCGCATATAATGTGAAAAATTGCAACACTCCAAATTTTTATCTGCTCTTTTTCCCACTGAAGTGTATTAACTTCAGTTGCGGAGTAGCTTCACCCTGAGGTCACAGGGCCAGATAAAAACCCTGAGCCTTGGGATGCAAGGGCCTGCCCTGACCCCTGTTTGCCAGCAGCGAGGCCGTTGCCCACTACAAGGTAAGGAGCCAACACCGGAGGGGCAAGGGGATGCGATTTCCAGGCAGGCCCCAGAAAGCAATTGGCACTGTGTTTCCGAGCTGCTGCTACATGTGTCATAAAATTAAAAAATAAACATCCCAATGTTGTTCAACCCTTAAGTGATGGCATTTTTCTCTTGTTTTACAGGTTGTCTTAGTCTTTGCTCTCAGCATTGGTGCACTTGTAATATACTTCATAGATTCGTCAAAGTGAGTATTCAAATTCATTGTCGTGCCCTCTTTTCCTAACACAGTCATGAGCCTTTACATCGATCGATGATTTACTTTAACACCAACCTTTGCAAGAGCCTCCTGAGTGTGGAAGACCTTTAGAGGAAGGCAGGGCTATTCGTGCCGACTTTCTGAATGGGAAAGCAAGCTCTCACAAGGAAGGATTCTGCTGGCTATAAGAGGGAGGGAAGGACATCTGAGTTCAAGCCGTTTTGCTGAGTATTATTTATTTTTATATATCTGTTTCCTGATGAAGTATTTGCACTCAAGACGTCAAGAGGTTTTGATGTGCCTTAGTGTCCAGCTGGTGAGGGTCTGAGCTATTCTTGCCAAGGTGCGAGGGTTCTTTTTGTTTTAGGGTTTCCAATGCTTTAATCTTATTTGCGGTCAGTTAGAAAGCACAATACTGTCCTGCCAACCAAGTATTCAGCTGAAGCATTGCCTGCTGGTGCTTCTTGACTTGGGAAGGTAAGGAGATGGTACAGAGGAGTTCATGATGACTCCCAGAGGTGGAGGACCATGGCCATCTGAGAATTTCTAGAGTGGACACTCATGCAGATCCTTGGGTGCCAGCAGGGTGAACTGCTGCTTCAGGGTGAGCCTGGGGTGGGGTCTGTGCGACAGATGGTAAAGGCTTTGTAGGGGACAGAAGAAGTCACTGAGCAGAGATGCTAGGTGTGGCCAGTCCTACCCTGGTTCCCACAAGTGTCACCCTGGGTACATCATTTGTTCCGACTATTCTATTGTCATCGTGAAGCTGATAGCATCTGGGAAACTGGAACTGTGCTGGCCCGACCGGCCTTTCTGTAGTGGCATGAACTTGACACTGGAGAGTGGCCGTGAGCTCTTCATCTGCAATTTTCACCGTGAGAGTGTTTCTTACTCCTTGAGCTCTATCCCTGGTATGGCTGGATACTGGAATCTGACCCCAGGAAACCTGCTTGATGTTCCTGTTGGGACAGACCCTGACGTGTCTGAATTCTGAGCTGGCGTTCTTCTCTGGCTCAGGATGGTGGTCCTTTCATACATGCCTAAACTCTGAACCTCTAAGAGGCATCTGGTCACCAGCCAAAGGATTTTGTGCATGTGGATGCCAAGGCCAAAATGTCATGTTAGGGAAGATAAAGAAAACATCATCTCCAATCACCTGTCTTTGGGAATGAGCTATGCCTGAGACTATCAGGTCCTTTGTCCATCCCCACACACAGGGCTGGGCTGCCCTCACCCATCTCAGGTAGAGGGTCCTTTAAAAGTTCTCCAGGAGATGAGATTACTCACACTTCACTGTCAGCTCTTCCTGGCCAGTAAAGAGAAGAAGAGCTTTTTCAGTTTGGAAAACTCCAAGTGGTATGTCATTGAAGGTAAGCCCCTTCTGAATACCTATGCTTAATGATTTTGATCCTATTTGAATGGAAGCAAAGATCTTTTAAAGCCCCTGGTCTTATTTCTCCATTCTCTCCCCAGGCGTGAGGAGTGTTCTCACACGTCTAGGGGCGCAGCCCTGCCAGCTTCCATGCCAGGGCTCAAGACATGGGTTTGGGCATGCGGTCTGTATGCCCCAGACCGAGCAAACCCTCACGTGGAGGTGAGTGTGGCTCTTGGTTAGGAGGACAGACGCCTCGGCTCCTTCTTTCCTTTACCTCCCTTCCTGCTCCTCTGTATTTCTTGGTTCAAATAAAGTGCTCTTGTTGGATGGGTCTGAATTGTGTCCTTCTTTACGGCATCTACTGTGAGGCAGTCTTTCGCACTTAGATCTTGGTGGACTTCCACAGTCAAGACCCTCTTCCTTGGATGCCCTGTACTCCCGGAGTGCCCTTCGGATTTTGTTCTGACTCTGCTGAGCCTTAGGGAAGCTGGCATTGCAGGCCCTTTCTGGTTCAGCTTCCTTTATAGACTTGCAGGGAGTTTACTCCAAGGATGTACCTTCTGTTCTGTTCTCAGCCTTTCCCAGCGAAAGTGTGAGTCGCGAAGACTGTCCTCACTCCCCCAGGGACTGTCCTAGCCTCATCCTAAACTTGATCTTTCTTCTTTGTCACCAGACTGTGTGGTTTGGCATAAAAAGGCTTTGTACATAAGAAGACTTTATGTGCATTTATGTAGCCCTTTCCGCTTTTCATTTGCGTTACTTCTTTTGGTTCTGAAACCATAGCCCATGTTGCTGTCTTGTGGGTGAGCTGATGGGCATAGTCAATACCAAGGAGTCTGCCATCTTTGTGGGGACAGCCAGCAAGCATGTTTAAGTAAGGGGAAAAATTAAAGTGGAATCTGTAAAGTAACCTTTGTGATAAGTCCACAGAATCCCAGGGATTTAAAAAAAAAAAAAGAATCAATTAAGCAAACCATACTCAAGCAAAGTGAACAAGTTAAAGTGAAGTCCTGTCCACACATTAAAAGAAAAATGGAAATCAGAGAAGAAAGCAGGCTGTAAATTCTTAAAATCCACCTTTTTTATTCAGAACTGTCACCGGTTTTACACACCGGTGGTTTTGCTGGCCACTTGGAAAGAAACGGGCATCTTGGAAAGAAAGCTTTAAACTTCATTTGGAATTTACATGAAATCATCATTCTGGTAAAAGGTACCCCCTATTCTTCAGATAAAGTTTAGTTAGTATTTATACCCTTCAAATTAATAAATAACTTAAAAGACAACCTATAGGCTTTCCCTTGTGTGGGGCCTAATTGGGCAGACATTGCCCACGAAATGGCTTGTTTCAATAAGTTCTAACCTGACCTGGCCTCCCCCAGATGGTGGGGAATACCCCAGCAACACAAGTTCAAGACATGCGGCTCTGCAGGGTCAGTGTCTAGACAGGCCAGTTCAGGTTGTGCGAGGCTCCAGGTGGTCTGGGTGGTTATTCTACTTCTGTGTGGCAGCAGATGAGGAAGGCACTTCAGATAAGTGTCATAATCGATGGGCATATGATCTTTTTAATCCTTCACTGCTTATTTTACTATCAAGAGGCGGTGGGTAGGATATTTCCAAATACGTTCTTGACTACACATCTTTGCCTTTCCGTTGTTATGTCAAGGTGGTCCCTGAGCAGTTCTTTTTCTTCATTCAAGGCTTTGAGAGGCCCTTCTTTGGGTCTTAATTTTCCTAGAGTGATCAGCACAGAAGAACCACTTGTGTAGCCTCAGGTGATTGCCAAGACGGATTGTTCTAACAGTTCCTGGAATGGAAAGCCAAAGAGCAGTGCATTAACCTGTGTGAACATTATGCTTCATCACTGCAGTGGTAGACTCTCTAGAAACACCCCAGTGGAGGACGCTGATCCACCGGATCTTTGGCTGGCATCCGTGCCAATTCCTTAACAGATGCAGAGATGCATTAAGCCCACCACACACAATAATCCCATCCCCCAGAAGATCCCCTTCAGTTAGCCACACGAGACAGTCATTGTCCAAAAGAAAAGAACTCCATTTCTTTTTTTTTAATTTATTCTTTTAAAAGGTTATTTATTTATTTATTTTTAGACAGAGGAGAAGGGAGAGAAGCATCAATGTGTGGTTGCCTCTCACACACCCCCTACTGGGGACCTGGCCCACAACCTAGTCCTGTGCCCTGAGTGGCAATTGAACTGGTGATCCTTTGGTTCGCAGGCCGGTGTCCAATCCACTGAACCATACCAGAAATAAAGATTATTTCTTAAAAAAGAATGCTCCATTTCTTTTTCATTCTTTTTAAAGGTACTGTACCCAATTTAAGGCACACCGCACTCCGACTCCTAATTTCTGACGCACCTCGATGCTTATGCCAACCCTTTCTTCCCAACACTCTGATAACTTGGAGAGGCAAAATTCTTTTTAAAAAATGTACAACTAAGCCAAAAGTTGTTTACGTGTTTTGTGGGTGATAATGTCACCATGGCTGGTTCTGTCCCTGCCTGTCTCCTCCCTTTGACTAGGAACAATAATTCTTCCCTAATAGATTAAAAAAAAAAAAAAAGCCCCAAGATGTCAGTGTGAGGGAAGGATTGCATAATGCAGTAGTTCCTGCTGCTTCTAGAATTTCAAGAGAAACTTGGGAAAGAGAGAGGTTCAGGGCCCTGGGTATTTGCACTTTTTCCAGGGGCATTCTGGGAAAGGATGACTCACCTGTGTGAAGATATTTATTCCTTTGATTCATGTTTAAAGTCTGCTACTTTCTATGCCACAGTTACGCGAACGATGAATATTTAATCCTGCGTATACTGAAAATGAAGGTCAAGTCCTGCTTACTGGTGACTTCAATGCAGACTCCTGTCTCTGAAATGCAAGCTACCTGCTGTTAGCAGAGTAAAGCTGAAAGGTTATACATTGCTAAGATTTTCTTTAATGACTTCATTTGCTCCAAAATGGCTGGTACACCGTGGGGGGCGCCTGCTGCTTTCTCTTGGCTCCTGGTATCAGCAGTGCTTTCTGGGATGTGGACGTTGGGAAGGGGGAGGAATAACAGAGCACATGTGGGAGAGAAATCTAATTGAAGGGCTGGATTCCAGGGTCACAGTGGGGTTGTGATGTGAAAATGGCCTCGCCCTGGTCTTTAAAATTTTAAGCTTGTATTCAGCAATTCATTCACTTGACGTACCTGTGGTGTGATAATGCTGAATATTTTTCACATGGGAAAATTGCTATGGTTAGTTACGGTCGAGGAAAACTATTTTGCGATAGAAATGGACCAGACTGTTATCGTAGTTCTGAGAGTGAAACTGGCATGAGGGATACCCAGGGCTTTAGCAGGAACGGCCAGTCACCCAACTGTTCGACCTGCCCTAGTCTTCCCATGGCCAGGCCTCTCTGCCCTCGGCCTGGAAATCCTCCCCAGAAAGGAACTGCAAGAGGGGCAGGTGGTTGGAGGGAACAGACAGTTACTGGTCATGTGCTTTGTGTGAAGTATAGCGCTAAGCACTTTAAAATAAATAACACGTACAGTCCCGTAGAAGCCTTCTAACGACATGATAGAGGAGGAATTACAGCATTCCCACTCTACAGATGAGGCCAAAGCTGTGACGTTGACCCCAAGCCATGCAGCTAATAAATTGTGGAGCCAGGATTTGAATCCAGCATATCTCGAGGCATCGTCCCCCTTCCAAGTGTCAAGAACTGAAATTCCAGGTCGATTGAATGGGTTTAATTAGAAGTTGCAAGAATGGGAGGTCCCTCAGCCTCATCCTGCCGTCTTGTTTTCCCTTTTGTTCTCGTCTCCTCCTTTTTCACCTTCGGGGCCAAGTTTGAAAGTCAGCAGTGCTTATAAAGGTCCTATCACAGTTTCCTCCCTATGGCATGGGACATGTGGGACAGATCCGTGGGACATGTGCTGTCCGACATCTCTGGACCTTGATTCATTTCTCCCGAATTTGGCTTAATAAGACTCTCTTCTTTTTTTATCTCAGGGGAGAGGCAGCATTTCGCGATGGAGTGGGGTCAAGCTAGCAAAGAACAAGGAAAGAGGATTGTTTCTCAAGGGCTCTTCCCACCGAAGGGACTCTTTCCAAATGGAAAGACCCTTTGCCCTCCCAATCTTTACCTAGTTCTTTGTGCCTGTTGTTTGGCACATTAACGTATTGGGTTGGCCAAAAAGTCCATTACATTATTTTCCGTAAGCTACGAGATGCATTTTTCATTTTCACTAGCAACTTTATTGATTTGGGTATTTCGAGTGTGTCAGCTCTCTCCCACTATTGGCTTCAGGTGGGTAGAGGCCAGGGGTGCTGCCAAACATCTTCCAATGCATACAGCAGCCCCAAAGCAAAGAATTACTTGGCAAAAATGTCAGTGGCATCAAGAAACTTCACAAACCACTTTTGACACATTGAATCAGTCACAGCACCTTCTCCATATGCTGCACAAATCTTTTTTTGCGTTTCAGTTGTGTTTTTTACCTGTCTTGAAATAGTAAAACATAATATGCTGAAAATGTTGGTTTTCTTCCATCTCGATATTAAAGTGGCTGCACAAAACTTCACCAGTTTTGGTAAGTTTTTTTAAAAATGCACGCCGATATGACGGCTGTCACAATACAATCTAACAAAATTGTTTTGAATGAAGTTAAAGACAGCTAAGCACTACGAGAACCATCACACAGAAAAAAACATAACAGAGTTTCTGGCCAACCCAATAGCTAACGACAGAGGTCTTGCTTCCCATTAAGTAGAGCCTTTTATCTCTTTAGAGAGTTGCAGAATTTAGTTGTGGTTCTTCACTGTATGCCTAGAAAGTTAGTATTTCCAAACTAATGGAGTCCAGGGAAATTTGGTCCCAAAGATGTTTCAGTTGAGGCCTTTAAAATGATTTTAATATATCCAGCTCCCTCCTCCAGTCTTGTTCTTAGTAACTGTGGGCACAGGTGTTGATACAGGACCTCCCACACGCCCAGCCTCCTGGCAGGCACCTGGCAGAGCTGTGAGGCCAGCAGAGATCACTTCCGTGACGATGCACTGCAGAATACAGTGAGTGCTGCTCTAACTGTCACTGTTAGCATACCCCTGGCCTCGCAGCGTGAACAACTCTCCCAAGTTGTTCTGAACTTTCCCAAGACAGAAAGAAGGAGGCTGCCCATCTCATTCTGTGCTTGGTTCCTTTAGGGAATGGGGTCTTCTGAGGCAGGATGCTGAGAATTTGCTCCAGCTTTCTGCCTTTACGGCTCTTTTGAGAAGTCATGGCACGCATTTAACCTTTGTGGAGGAAGTCAACACAAATCGCTGTGTGTTAAAGCGTCTCCCTATTCTTTTCTTTCCCTTTTTAATACTCCCCCCAATTTTCTTCCTTTCTCCCTGACACTTTTATTGCCAGGCTTTGGTTTGGAAAATTATGGGTAGGGAAAGTTCAAGGGCAGAATGTTCAGAGCAGCTCTGCACATCTGTGAAGGGAATACAACAGGAGAGCCAGCAGCTGTTGAAAGAATGGAAGGTCAGATGGCGGTGGAGCTGAGCCCGCTGGAGGTGGGGGAACAGGCGCCCTCAAGCACCAAGGGCCTGTAAATAACTCCCAATGGGAGGTCCTTGTTCCTTTCAGAATGTAACCTTTCATGGCAACGCTTGGTCCTCTGAAATGGGAGATACCCTAACTCAACCCTCTCGCCTCATCTAGTTTTCCAGATTGCCATTCTCTCATCAATTCGGTATAAACCTGAAGAGAAGATGGGCGGAGAATGTGCCAGGTGGTTGAGCACCCTTCCCCTTTCCCATCCGTACCATTGAGGGGGGTCTCTGCTTCCTCACGTATTTCCCCTTGCGTGGGTAATACACAGACACCGCGTGCAACAGCATCTAGAAGGGAACTGCTTGTCTTTAACATTTCCTTGGAAATATCAGGGACTGTGTTAGGAAGGGGAGGGAGAATGGAGCTAGACCTTCCAGGCTGGCTGCAAAAGACAACTTTAGAATAACATGATAGAACGCGAAGAGGTGCCAGAGTCCCCTTGGGATTGTCATTCCCTGTGTCTCAGTGTCCTCTCCTGCGGAGTGAGGGCTAAGTGACCTGCTCAAGGTCACCCCAGCAGCCAGGTCAGCCAGGTGTGGAACTAGAGCCGGATTAGAGCGCCCTTACCTCTCAGCCAGGCCCTTGTCTACTTGGTCTCATGTTTTTTTCTAAGAAATAAATAATGATCAAAGCGGTGACAGTGAGTATTATCTGTTTAATAGTGAAGCAAATCATGACTTTTTACGCTAGTTCTGGAGTTTCAGGCTGTCAGCACGGGGGGAACTTCAGGACAGAGATGATCTCAGGTGGAAAAAAGCAAACCCAGTCAGGTGGTTTTTTGGGAGAACTTTAGTTCATGCCCCTTGGCAACTGGCCTTGAATTCCTTGATTTCACGATCCT
The DNA here is from genome assembly GCA_004026545.1 of Mormoops blainvillei. NCBI lineage: Eukaryota > Metazoa > Chordata > Mammalia > Chiroptera > Mormoopidae > Mormoops > Mormoops blainvillei. The sequence continues at coordinate 49,048 of PVJD01002675.1, read as the reverse complement.
GCTGCTCTATTTTTTTTGCCCTATACTATTTCAGAGATGGAGGTAAAAGTTCATCTGTTGTAGAAGGTTAACAAGGTTGAACTCATTGGCCTAGCCTGTTTGGAATTTATTATGCATAACTTTTGAGGACTGTTGCCCAGTCGCTCAGTCGTTTCTCCTGTAAAAACACTATCTGATAACTATGTCTATAAATCATATCTACTCTACCTTCGAAAATTAGAATGAATTATTCCTTCTTTTCTCATTGCCTCCAGAATTTAAAAAGAAAGCTTTAAATTACCTGACACCATCTTAGCCTTCTTGCCTCTTTTAAAAGAATGATTACTTCAGGGCAAATGAAGAAAATGCATCCCCTCCCAGGCCCACTTACTCAGGCATGTCTTCTGAAATAGCATGCCGCGAGAGGACTGCATCCTCTCCCCACTGCACAGCACTGGCTCTTTACCCGCGGTCACAGCCTGGCGTGCCCTCAGCATCTGTCGGGAGATCAGGGTGGGAGCCAGCTGGAGGGAAGGGTTAGAGCTCACAACGGTTAAACGAGAACACAAGGGCAGAGCTCATGCTAAACACAACCACGGCTGTGCTGAGGTAATGGGGTCAACCATTCCGGCTTCAACACGGGATTTATGGGCTGCAGACAGGGGTGGAGATGTGGCCTCTGTCTTTGCTTTTATTCCCCTTGCCCTTCTTCCTGACAGCCTGACAAATTACAGCTTTGGGGAGACCCTGGTCAGTGATGAGTCATTTGTGGCTTAAAAATAGAGTCCCTCACAGTAAGGATGCCTGTGGGACTTTTTGATGCATATGCCACCGTTTCCAGAATTTGGGAGAAGGGTGTATAAGTGTGCATATTTAGGGGGCAGTCCTGTCCCACCTATGCACCAATGGGAAAGCATAGCATGAGCGGATTGGCTACCAGACTCATCATAATAACAAGGACGACATGAGAACCATGTAGTACCTGGGCTCTTAAAGGTATCAGTCAGTAGATCTCTATGAAGTACTGACTGTCTCTGAGTCATTTTGCTAGGTATTGGGGAATTTCGTATACTATGTATAAGAATGTATCTTTTCGATTAAAGTTATATCTCTCTATATCTGTATCTATATCTATATATCAGGAAGTCCAGCCAAAAACATAGAGAAAATAAGGTAACAAAACAAGGCAACGAGTGAAACATCACCGGGCAATATCTCATGAGTTACTAACATGAGCGTTGATGATGGTTAAGTGCTGAAGGTTGAGAGGCTGAAAAGATGTTGATGGGGTCTGGGCAGGTTTCGAATTGAGGAGACAGAAAACAGTCTCCCCCCGCCGACTCCAGAACCCCTCAGAGGGGCTGTTGTGATGGCCTGTACTTTGGTCTCTTGGCATTTATTTCCAGTGTGTGCTGAGTCCAGCAAAGGTCTACTTCGAAACCTACTGCTGAGATTCAGGATTGAGAACGCTCCAAGGATAGCAGAACAGAATCAGAAAAGCGAACTGTCTTGTGTGACGGAATACCTATTCTCCATAAGCACATGATCAAAACCTTAGGATACTGTGATTTGGAAAATTCCAGAAGTGGTTGAGTCAATCAAACCCAGTCTATCTTTTTGAAACCTAGATCAGGGGACAATATGCCTTTCGAGGGACTTGCTTATGAACTTGACACATGCAGAATAGCCGGGGGTGCGTTTGGGAGGAAAGTCGTGGCTAGGTGAGGCCGTGCGATCGACAAGGCGGCCACAGCCCCGCCTGAGGTGTTTGTCTGGAGACAGGTGTTTACCTGCAAGGCCACACTTGGATTTTCACGAGCTCTAGTTGCTTGTGCCTTCAAGGTCCCTTTCTCCATAAAGAATATTAACAGTCATATCTTATGACTGTGTTTGTATAAAGATGAATGTAATCCAGGCTGGAGTCATTATTACATATTCACTATATTATAGTTATTTTTTTCTTCTGATTTAAAATAAATTAAAATTAAGACATTTTAATGGTCCCTAGAAGTCTGGTGGTCCCCGGGCACTGTGTCTGCCATGCCTGAAGGAGAAGTTGGCCCTGTTTCCTCCCTTCCTGTCAGCCCCATTCATCTGGAAATTTTTACAGATGAGAAAACATGCCCAGAGACAGAGAGATGCCTCGCACCATATCCTCCCAGTGTCGTCTCATAAAAATGAAAATACACATTTCCTTTCAAACCATGTCTTATGCCTTGGCTTTGGGAAATATTAATTTCAGCAACCCAGCATTTTAAATAATGGATATGTGGATATGTAAACAATTTTAAAAGACTAAAAATACTGCTTTTCTGCTGAGTTTTGGAGAAACGTGTGTTTTGTCTATCCTGTTTCTTTTCTTTTTTTTTTAAATCCTCAACTGAGGATATGTTTATTGATTTGAAAGAGAGAGAGAGAGAACCATCGATGTGAGAGAGAAACATTGATTGGTTGTCTCTCGTATGTACCCCAACTGGGGATCGAACCTGCAACCTGGATACATGCCCTGACCGGGAATCAAACCCACGGCCTTTTGTTATACAGTACAGTCCAACCAACTGAGCCACCCGGCCAGGACTGTTTTGTCCATTCTAATACCTGAAAATTCATCTTATTGTTTTGGGAGCTTGGTTCCCTGAGAGTACCGCTGTGAAAATAACATCTCCCGTTTCTGAGGTTTGCAAGCTGAAGGAGGCAGGGGCGGGCAGAGGTGGAAGCCGATCTGGGGAGGACTGGGGTGAGCTGAGAGCTCAAGTGTCCCCTGAAGTGGCTTCCCAGCTCCAGCTGATTGTCCCCAAGCAGTAATGCAGACTCTTGGAACCAGATCTTCCCATGTTCCAAAGAGAAGAAAGGAAGTTGGGCTTTTATGTCAAACCTCCAGTTTAAAAATATTACCCAGGACTCCAAAACTTTGAAAGTACTCTGCAGGCCAAACACAACACCTCTGCCTTGCAGATTTGGGCCTCCTGTTTGCCATCTCTGCTCTAAACTCTGTCGCTTTCTGGTCTTGAATTAGTACTGCTCCCTGGGTGCCAGAAAATGTCCTTAACTCTAGGTCTTCTGTCTCCCCCAAAAGGGCCGCCCCTTCTCTCCCCAGGAGGAGGAGACCTTGGCCCCTAGTTGCTCTGGCTTGCTTCCAATCCAACCATTTTCAAATGCTGCTTAAGTCAGTGTCCACTTTTCTCTAGGCAAATACTGTATGTCACAGCAATAAATCACCCGCAACTTACTGTAAATCCCCGAAGCTACATATCACTAGCTCTACATCATCCCTGAAAATAATGTTGTTAGGACCTCATAAACATACACTCTGTTTGTTTAAGAACTGCAAGAGCTTTTCAAACATGGTTGCTAAGTCACAAGAGTGCATTTTCCAGGACATAAATGGAAGCAAACACAACCCTCTTGAATTGTCAGATTCTTTATAAGAAAAGAGACCCAAATCTGTCTGTTCTGCCAGTGTATTAGCTTGACCACAACAGAGTTGATTATACTAAACGTGGAAGTGTTGATAGTTGCTCAAGACTGTCTTCTGACTTACTTGGCTCTATGGGCACATACAACGAAACTCGGTTTAATTAGCACGTGCGTCTGTGAAAGCATGGGTTAACCTAGATGAATCCTGGACGTAGTTTTCATCAGCCTTCAAGTTCGCAGTTTGCTGAGCATTCGGGTCAGCATTTACTGATTACATTTTTATGCCGTGGCCCCTTCAGAACTAAAATCAGAAGCATCTCTGCACCTTTCTTCCTAGATGTGGTCCCAAGTCTGAGCCCCACCTCTGACTCCTGACCTTTCCCTTTCTACGTGGAAACTTGGCAGTTAATGTCAGGGTAGCAGTAAGCTCTACTTGAATGTGGAGTCTAGAGCTTAGGTATTTTCGGAGCTGGGGAAAGGGAGATCACTTCATTATGATAACCCAGATTCCAGCTGTTTCATCATCTGATTTCCAAATGGAAAACACCCCTGCCACCCACCTTTCACCTGTCAAGAGTCTCTCAGGAAGGAATTGTAGGTATGGCGCCAGGGCCTGCCTGTGAGATGTTGGAATCTACTGGAAGGCACACGTCCTCTGCCACGTGTTCCTATTTATACCCAAACAGAGAGCCCCGGTCTTTTCCCTTGAGAGCTGGTGTTCCCACCTCTCCGCCCCACCCTCACTGAAGATGCAGAAAATGAACCCGCGGCCCTGGCTGAGACCCACTGGCTGTTGATGCCCTGGTGGGAATAGCAGGAACAGGCTGGAGAGAAAGGTGAAGACAGGAATGCTCTCTGATGACTCTGCCTGACGCACGCTTTTTCCTTTTGTGGCAGGAGGGAGGGGGCAAGGAGCGCACGAAGGATTTTTCCCTCCTCATGATAGCGTGAACAGGAGTAATAAGGCATGGCCTGGAGGAGCAGCGCGAGTGACTGAGAGGTGATCCGGGCAGTCATGCAGCCCGTCAGTGCCCTGGAGCACGCTCTGTTACCAAGGATGCACTGAGGCTGCGGAGTAGACGAGGAGGGGCGTTTGGTGGCTGAGTGTGCACGCCTACCAGGAGGAGGCAGGAATGAGTAAGGATTGGAAGCTAGAAGAAAGTAAATATTGAAGGCGATGTGTGGAGATTGCCACGTTCAGTGGTGATACTTTGGTGGGACCAGCGCCCTTTGGGGAATTTGATGAAGGCTCTAGGGATTTTGCCTGCCAGGGAGCTTAATAGTGACCTGTGGGCCCCAAGCCAAGGATTCCTGCTCTGTTGGGTTTGTTCATCTGCGCACTCCTGTTTCTTCCGCCGTGGAGATGACGTGGCAGAGGGCAGTCTTCACCCGGTTGGGAGCCATCCTCCTCCAGGTGTACAAAATGCTCCAAGCAGGAGTCTCTCTGCAGTCTGTTTTCTCTTCTCGAGCAGGTGCCCTCCTTTCCCAGCTTCATTCGAGGTCTCGAACATGTGGGGACGACGCTAGTGAGACTAGGGAAGGGAGGCCGCAGGCTTCCTAGCTGTTCCTTGAATACCAGGCAACACTGAAAGTAGTCTGTAAGGAGAGGTGGGTCTGCAGGGCAGAGCCTCCACACTCTTTGTTTGCTGCTGCTTCTGTACCTTGTGGGGTAGCACCTGTTTTTAAGGGAAGATTTCCTCCTTAGGCTGCACATCAGGGATGCACGTAATCTCTTGCCGAAATTCCATCTGAGACCCAGTGCTGGGGCGCCAGGACCTGGTGCTATGGGGCTTCCCTAACGGATCCAAGCAGCTACCACTTCTCCAGAGGGCCATGTCTCTTCCCCACAGCTGCAGAGTCGCTGGGGACCGCTGTGGGCTGGTCCTGCCCATCTTCCAACCAGTTTGATAAAATACGGAAGAGCGGCTTCAAAAGAAGCCCCACCTCTACTGAAAGGCCTTCTTCCTTCAGATTTCTTCCTGTCCGCACCTGTCTCCAAGCCAGCCGACTGTGACAGTTTAATTGGTGTGCGGAAGGCGAGGCAGGGAGCAGCAGGCAGGGGTGACTGGCATTCTGGAAGAAGGAGACTCCCCTGAGATGAGTGAGGGGGACCGCGACAGATAGGCCTGAGAGGCTGTCACAGGCAGAAGGGTGTGGACTCTGGCTTGAAAAGAGCGCTGGCTGAAGAGGAACCATTTTCTGGGTTTCTCGTTCTGGGCCGCCCAGTGTGTGCACCCTGTGCACGGAGGGCCCGAGAAGTCAGCTGGAGGGTGAGGCCTGGGATGAGGGTGGGTACGAAGGAAAGGCAGTATGGCCCAGCATTCTGCAGGAGGATTGGGAATCAGACCTTCCCCACCCACTTTACAGCTGTGTGCCCTTGGGCAAGCCAGTTAACCTTTCCAAGTTGTAAGGCCTTTCCTTTGTGACATGGGGTGAAAATGGTGATGAGGGACAAGGATAACACCTACCTGTAGTTAAGTGTGTGGAAGGATTAGATCATGTATGTAAAAACTCTTAGTACAGTGCCTGGCACGACAGTGGCCAAGATGCCATTGCCCTTTAGAGGTTTGTTTTGAAGCTTTTACCCAGGTCTTTAGAGACACGAGATGTAAACACACTGAAGTTAAGAAATAAAACAAGGTGAATTGCAAGGCAGCGATGTGATTAATTTTCGAGGCAGTGGACAAGACCTGAGATTCTTAAAACTGCAAACCTTAACTCATTAATTGTTTGTGAAAGTAATAGAGTGGGTCACAGAAAGCATTTTATTTTATTTATTTTTTCTGGCATTTGATCAGTTTATTGGCTTTTCTTTATTTAATTAAAAAATTTTTTTCAATTAGTTTACATTCAATATTATTTTGTATTAGTTTCATAGGGGTTAGACAATCCTGCTTTACAAAATGTTCGCCCTGATATTTGTAGTACCCCGGAACCATACATAGTTATTACAGTATTATTGGCTATATTTCCTGTGCTGTACTTGACACAGAAAGCATACTAAAAAGATGAAGTCAAAGAACCTTAGATAGCATTACTGCCCCAGAAGATCAATGTGGTTATATGAAACGTTTGCTTCACTTAATATACACAGACCTGTATGTTCTGTATAAACGTATATATGTGTTAGTTTGTGATGTAAAACATATACAGGGTGGGGCAAAAGTAGGTTTATAGCTGTGAGTACACAAAACACAGGGTTTATTCTTGTATTATTATTTATTAATTATCATTATTTTCCCTATGCACAAATGTAAGCCTACTTTTGCCCCACCCTGTATTTCCTACCGTGAGTTTTGCTAAAAAGTGTTTTGAGTCCAGAAAGGAGAGTAGAGTGCTCTCTGGGCTGCAACAGTTTAGGGCAGAGTTAGGGAGGAAGAGACGCTAGAGCTGGATCCCCAGGCACGGGTAGAATTTAGATGATATGGCAGAAGGAGAAGGTGAGCAGTCCGCAAGACCACCAAACTGCAAGTTCAGGACTTCCCCGAGCCGTCCTCAGGTTTGATAATTCCCTGGAAGGACCAGAGAACTCACCGAAAGCTGTCATGCTCTCTGAGGATTTAAGACAGGGAAAGGATACAGATTAAAATCAGCCAAGGGAAGAGGTGCACACACACAGACCTGGGAAGGTATCAAACACGGAACTTCCATTGTTCTCTCCCTGTGGAGTCATGGGCAGTGTCACTTTTCCAGCATGCATGGGTGACAACATACAAGGAGTACTGCCAACCAGGGAAGCTCACTGAGCCTCAGTGTCCAGAGTTTTTCTTGGGGTTCAGTCACTTAAACTTGGGTGATTGATTTCAGTTTCTAGTTATTTTGGAGGTTGACAGATACCGTGTGACTCCAAGCTCCTCACCGTATATGATATTGTTAGACTTTCTGGTGTAGTTAACTGGCCCCCCCTTCACATTATTACTATCTCCTTGACCCAGGATACCCAGGCAAACAGTTTTATCAGGCCTGACATCTCAAGCTTGCCTTCCAGAAGCCAAGGCCAGACCTCTCTCTGGGCCAGGTTAACATCTTTACAACAGAGGCAGGGAGGGGACTGGGGTGGCTGGAGGACGGTCTCATCTGGAGGGGACTGGGAGTGGGCCCTTTGAACACACACTTGAATAGCAGAAGAGAGGGAAATGCCCCTGCACTGAGGCCGGCATTCCCAGGGTTTGTTCGTGTTATCAGAATCACCATTGAAAACAGTACATTTATCCATGTCCTCGGCCCCTGGGTACCCTCAGGCTGAATAACTTGTCAGGTGAGCCGGCAGCTGGTAAAACAAAGCCGAGCACAGGGGACAGGAAGACAGCCGCCTGGATGCCTGCTCCCCACGTGGGTGAGCTGCCCTGGGCACGCTCGGCCTTTGATTTGACCCCATTTGCTTCCCTCTCCAGGTGACCAGGACCCTTCCTGGGCCCTGTTCCTTTGCAGGCCAGATAGATGGGCCTACAGGTGCCCTTGGCAGCTTTGGGAAGGAGAACATCTGTCTCTGTGCTCCAATTTAGCTTCCCTACTGTAAGGCTTGATGAGGTCAAACCCGGAAAACACTGAGACCTCAAGCTGGGGATAAAATACAGATCCGGCATGTCGTCAGGCCATGCTGCCCCCTCGCCACCTGACAAATGAGACAATCTCCAGCCAGGGACAGTTTGTAATTGTGCAATCAAATTAACTTGGATTTCAGCTTAATGAAGTGCTTAATGTCCTGAATGAGGCTGAGAGCCCTAATATTTAGAGAAGCAAGCTGGACCCCAGGAAAGACAAGAACAGACTTAGGTTAATGCCTGTTAGTATTAATTGTGCTTGCAAATTAAATGTTCTCAGAAATTCATCCTTCATGTGAGGCAATCTGTTAGTACCCAGTTCTGCTGTGTTTTTGCTAAGGGGTTTTCCTGCTGTGGCTCAGAAACAGGACAGCAGAAAGAACATTTTTCTGGAAATTTCTGCTGAACTCTACATCGTAGGGCATGTTTCTTTACTTCTCAACATCTCAGTTTTTTCGGTGGAACAATCAGAAACATCTTCCTTGTTTTCTCTGAAATTTCTCTTTTTTTCCCCCTAGATGTGACTATTTATTTATTTGTTTGTTTGTTTATTTATTTATTAATAGTGCGAAAACTGATAACTCTGAAGGCAGGTTGACCTGGTTATAAATCTTCCCTCTGTTTCTTACCAGTTATGTGACCTTGGGAAGAAATGAACCTCTCTGAACCTTAGTTTCCACAAATGTAAATATGGAGAATAATAATTACTGCTCCTTAGTATTGAGAACAGTAATTGAGATACTGCATATAAAGCATTTAGTACAGGACATAGGACACATTAGCACTTATTAAATCTGACTGATGATATAAATGTGAAATTATTTTCAGTATGAATTATACATCACCAACTTGGTATCAGTAGTTTTTATTTTTATTAAGCTGATGATTTAGCTCCTGTTTAGAAAATGACTGATGATTCAGTAATTAACTGAATAAATAAATATTTATTGAATGGCTATTACGTGCCTGGCACTGTTTAAAGCACTAGGCGTTTCCAATTGTAGTGTCAGAGGGAGACACGTGGACAAATAAATAAGATAATTTCTGTTGATGATCAGTGTGGGGAAGAAAATTAAAGCAGTAATGGAAAAAGCAGGGTTTCTTAACCTTTTCAGTGCTGAGAACTCTTTTGGTAGCCTAGTGAAGACCGTGACACCCTTTCCAGAATATTTATAAATACATAATATAAAAACATTGAATTACAAGCAAACCAATTATATGGAAATACAGTTTTTGTATATATGGAATATGTAAAACAAATTTATGATAGAGTATGCATACTAATTGACTAATTCATTATCATCAAGATCAAGTACAACAGCTCTAATACAACCCTGTAATTAAAAAATAGGATTAGTGTAAATAATATTTTGAGATGTCTACATCAGTGATAGTCTTATATGTACATATCTGAGATTTTTGTTACTGACAAAATCAGAGGTATCATTAATACTATTCTAGTTTCTTGCCCACATTTATAAAGATTTTATTTATTTTTAGAGAGAGGGGAAGGGAGGGAGACAGAGAGGGAGGGAAACATTGATGTGAGAGAGAAACATTGATTGGTTGCCTCTCCTATGCGCCCTGACCTTGGATCGAACCTGCAGCTCAGCTCTGTGCCCTGACCTGGAATCAAACTGGCAACCTTTCGCTTTGTGGGACGATGCCCAGCCAACTGAGCCACACCCGGTCAGGGTATTTTTTGCCCACATTTATAATGAAAGAAAATAGTAAATTTGAGTTAGAGGTTTAATGAAAATAAAGATGTAACTTTTCTCATACATGTTCATCAACTCTTTGAATGTTGTCCGAGGGCCTCTTGGGAAACCCGTGGTCCCTGAGTAGGAGCGCTTGGAAAGGACAGTGACTTTTGCCGGAGGCCGAGCTGGTTTTCAGGGACGTAAATAATGTGATTTCTGCTTTTAAAAAGCCATCCTGGATATATAGATTAATAGAATGGAATTGAGAGTCCAGAAATGAGCCCATACATCTGTAGTTGACTGATTTTTGACAAGGATGCCAGAACCACTCAATGGGGGGGAGAATATTTTCAAAAAACGGTGCTGAAACAATTGGATAGCCACAAGTAAGAGAGCGAAGTTGGATCCTTATCTCAACCACATAGAAAATTAACTCAAAATGGATCAAAGACCTAAATGTAAGAGCAGAAACTTACAAACTTTTAGGAAAAAACAGAGGGATAAACCTGTGTGACGTTGGATTTGGCAATTATTTCTTAGTGTGGCACCCAAAGCACAAGCAATAAAAGAAACGATAGATAAGTCGAACCTCATCAAAATTTAAAACTTTGTGTTTCAAAGAACACTACCAAATAAGTGAAGAGAAAACCTATAGAATGGGAGAAAGTATTTGCACATGATAAAAGACGTATCTGGAATATATAAAAAACTCTTACAACTCAGTATAAAAAGAAAACCGATTAAAAATTAGCAAAGGATAAATATTCATCAGCACATTGGTTATCAGGAGAGCCCAAATAAAAACTACAGTGAAATGCCACTTCACCTTCACTAGTGTGGCTACGATAAAAATGACAGCTCGTAAGTGTTGGTGCAGATGAAGATGTGGACAAATTGCAACCCTTGTATGTTGTTAGTGGGAATGTACAAATGATGAGGCGGCGTTAGGAGGCTGTCTGACAACTTCTCCACAAGTTAAACGGAGTTACCATGGACACCGCTATTCCACTCCTGAGCGTGTACCTAAGGGAAAAGAAAGCATATGTCTACTTAAAGCTTGTACTCAAATAGTCAGAGCGGCATGAGTCATACCAGCCAGAGAGTGGGAACAATGGATAAGTAGATTTTTAAAATGTGGTGTATTCACACAGCGGAATATTATTTGGCTAAGGAAAGGAATGGAATACTGATACATGCCACAACATTTATCAACCTTGAAACTTTTTTCTAAGTGAAAGTAGCCAGTCACACAGGTATGCATTACTTTATTTATATGAAATGTCCAGAATAAGCAAATATATGGAGACAGAATAGATTAGGGCTTGCAGAGGTGGGAAGATTTGGGATTGATAGCTAAAGGATATAGGGTCACTTTTTGAGGTGGGAAAAATGTTCTAAAATTTATTAAAGTGACAGTTGCACAAATCTGTGAATGTACTAAAAACCATTGAATTGCACAGGTTAAATGGGTGGATTGATGGTATATTAAGTGTAGCTGAACAAAGATGTTACCCAAAGGTCACGCTGACTGTGACGTGGGGAATCGGGTGTGGGTTGCGAGATAAAAACCAGGAGAGTATTCAGGAGGCTGTTTCATTAGCCCGCGTTCTGAGGATGATGCCATGGGCTAGGATGGAGGCGGTGGCAGTGTTGAGCACATGTGAGAGGTATCATGGACAGGATTTGCTGTTTAGTTGAAAATAGAAAGACTTCTATGTTGTCGACCTTAATAACAGGCCTTTTCCTCTTAGAAGACCTGAGTTTTAGTTACAGTATGTAAAAATGTTGACAGGATTAGCAGTACACCTAAACACTACAAACTTTTCAGAGAGTTGGATTGCAAGGTGTTGTCAATTTCATTGTGCCTTTTAAGGAGGAAAAACATTACACACACACACTCACGACACCTTCACATGCACTCTTAGGCATACAAAGTGACAACATCAAAACCACACATTTCAGAAAACCAAGCCAGGGGAGAAAGAATGGACGTTCCGCTTCACGACTTCGCATGGTGTTGCTAAATTTGTTTAGTGGAAAGAGATCAGTGATTAGAGTAAGCAGGGAAGAATCTATTCAAGAATTTGTATATCTTGTCCGTCAAGCGTAATTTTCTCCCAATCACATGTACAAATAGTGAAGGAGGGGAAAATGTCATTTCAGACAACTGGGTATTACAGGATTTTGATTATATCAGCAAAATAATGGCTAAAAACAATCAGCATTTCTGTAGTCGCTTGGCTAAAGCCCAGGCTATGTAAATTGTCAGTCCGGGCGTGTTGAAATCTGAGTTACTTCTCTGGAAAACAGCATGGCTCTCCCAATAACCAATGTGTTGATGAATATTTACCCTTCGCTCATTTTTAATTGGTTGTCTTTTTATATTGAATTGTAAGAGTTATTTGCATATTCTAGATATGTCTCTTATCAGATACTGTATATGATGTGCAAACATTTTCCCCCATTCTGTAGGTGTTCACTTCTTTGGTAGTGTTCTTTGAAACACAAAAGTTTTAAATTTTGATGAGGTCTAATTTATCTGTTGTTTCTTTTGTTGCTTGTGCTTTTGTATCACACTAAGAAATAATTGCCGAATCCAGCATCACACAGGTTTACTCCTCTGTTTTCTCCTACAAGTTTATAAGTGTCTACTCTTATATTTAGGTCTTAAATCCCACCGTAGTTCAACTCATGGGGTTTGTTCCACGTACCAAAACAGCTTTAGGAATGGGTTAACAGAGCAACATTGGAAGACCACAGACTTTGGACTGAAAGTTGGGATTCACACTCAGGTCTGCCCCTTTATAGGAGTGTAACCTCGGGCAAGTTATAATCTCTCCTAAGTCCTGGTCATTTAATCTGTATAATGGCCATGCTACCGCCTACCTTAACCCTGGGGTAAAGATCTGTGTAACTTTCTTTAAAAAAAAAAAAGATTTTATTCATTTATTTTTAGAGGGAGGGGAAGGGAGGAAGAGAGGGAAGAAACATCAATGTGTGATTGCCTCTCGCACTCCCCCTACTGGTGACCTGGCCTGAAACCCAGGCATGTGCCCTGACTGGGAATTGAACCAGCAACCCTTTGGTTCACAGGTTGGCATTCAATCCACTGAGCCACACCAGCCAGGGTGATCTGTGTAACTTTCTAGCACATGCCTGGCAGACAGTAGGCTGAATAAATGCTTTTCCTTCTCAGTGATGAATACCAGGAGGGGAAAGATGGATTTTAAACAACGTGCTTTAAATTTTTTCCAATTATTTTTTTGGACCTTATCATAGACTGTTTGCAGTGGATTTTCTGCCGAACCATGCTTGATCAAATTAATATTGAAATTTTAATATATTTATTCAGCTTGTGTATACCAGGGGTGAGGGAGGTGAATGTACATGACAAAATTGGGAGGATAAACTGGGCTAATTCATGATCTTGAGATTCCTCAGGTGCATGACCCACCTTTGTTTACTTTCCATTGTGTCAGTGGCCTGAATGGAATTGGAGTGGCTATTGATCTCCCCGTTCCTTCCAGAACATGGCCTTCTTATCATTCTTTAAAAAAAGAAAGAAAAAGAAAAATTGTTGGCAGCAAACTCCTTCATTAACTTTGAAGGAGTCAACAACTATTTATATTACTATGATATAAACATGCATTCCTACATAAAAATTTCAACCACCTCTCGCAAATAACACTCACTGGTAAGTCCCAGTAAATCAGCATGCATGATACATTGTTCTTTTCTAGGTCTCGAGCACTGTAGGTCCCCACTCAGCGAGCGTTGAGGGCCACCCTTCTCTTTGGATTTGGCCCTGGTGGTGGTGAGGGTATTGGAACAGTGCCTCATGAGGAGGGAGGTGGCACGTGACCACAGGCAGCACATGACCACAGGTGGCCTGAGATGGAGTTTCTGATCCCTGGAGGTGGTCGAATAATGGGAGAGAATGAGAAAAACAGGGAGAGTGTTTAGGTCCACCGCCCAGTTAGCTCAGAGTGTGGCAGGCCAAGGAAATGCCTGGCCTGATAACTTTGCAAGCCTTCACATCGCTGTCCTTTACATACTTATTGAACATTTATTTAGTGGCGAGGCTGAGCTTTGTGTGGGACAAGAGAAGGTCCTCGGAGGAAGAAAAGCATTATGAAGGTGCATCAGAGGTCCCAGCTGCCTTAGCTAATCAGAGACCCTCTGTTGGTCTTTGGATTTGTCACTACAGAGTCTTACCTCCTCAAAGTGGCGTTTCTAAATACATAGTCTTCCTAATCATGTGTAGTACGTACTCTTGCTGGAAATCCCATTTTTCCCATCTTGTTACCTTTCCAGCGATGTCTTGGGTACCTTATGTATTGACACCCCACCTCCCTCCAAGGGAAAAACTAGTTGACCCACTCCCTAATTCATCACTGGCTGAGAGTTTTCTAAGAATATTTAATTTAATGCTTATTTTGTGCCTGGCAATGTGCTAAGTAAGCTCCATGTAAGTATTACCTCACTTCACCCTCACAACAGCCTACAGGGTAGGAACCAATATTATCCTTATTGTACGGGTGAGGAAACCAAGGCTCTGATCGGTCGGAGTGGCTTGCTTAAAGTGACAGCTAGAAAGTGGCACAAAGAGGGGTTGAATCCAGATCTTTAACTTGAATCCCTACATTTGTCTTGACCAAAAAAAAAAAAAAAAATCATGCATTATTTCTTTCAAAGTGTCAGGACTTTGGACCCATGACAGTAAATGAAAGCAATTTGTAGATAATTTGATCCTAAAATGTCATACATACCAAACCTAGTGATTTATTTTGGAATCAAAATGATTAAAATCATGAAGTGTAACTAGCCGTGATGTAAATCTTTTTGAGAACTGGTGGGAGCTATCTCCCTGTAAAGGCGGTTCTGTTTTAATTCGGTTCTAGGAGGTAGAGTATTTGTGGGATAATTTGCATTTGACACTACCTTCCAAGCCACTGACTGACCAGAACTTTAGAGTGACGGGCTCTGGAGTTCGCAGGCACCTTCTGAGGCCTGGCGAACCTCTGAACCAGCGCCGGGGTTCAGTCAGACGCTCTGTAAGGAGAATGATTGATCGCTCTTCCTATCTGTACCTAGTTGCAGTAAACAGACAGACAGACAAACAAACAAACAAACACAAAATAAAGACCAGGAACTTAGGGAAAATTTCGCAACTTCTGTTTTTCTCTGTGGCCTTCAAATTGCTTGATATTCTGGCTGTTCCCGACATTGACGTCAGTGGAAACGGCATTCACAGAATGATTATCTATTATGCTATAAACTCTACGCTATGGTCTGGCAAAGGAAATACGGCCCCAGGCAAACAGGAGGCTGCATTATATAAAAAAGCAATAAGCCTTTTCCTTAATTACTCCCAAAGAAGGAGCATTCTGGCTTTTAAGATGAACTAAAAGTACAAAAGGAGCAGATTTCGTAGTGAGGGACGTCCACCTGACTCGTAGAGTACTGAAATTATCCATCTGGACGTTGACCGTGAGTGACATGGAGGCCATAACGAGCCTCCGGTTACAGGCCCAGGAGCGTGCGGCCATCCCGATCGCCCCTCCGTTTTCTCTGAAGGCCCTCCTTACTGGGGTGAACAGGTTCCCTCAGAGGCGTTATGATTTATTCCTCTTTTCTCCTGAAAGCATCCAGTCCTGGGCTGGACAAGGGAAAGACAAATGACTCCCAATGGCCATGTTGTAGATTACTTAGTACCAGTTGTCAGTTCTTTTCTCTCTGGGAAGGGTTTGAAATGAGATTGTTTTCGACAGACTGTCCATGATAAATGATTTTCTGAGTAAGAGATTGCTATCTGGGCTGATCCTCACCAAATCACCCTGACAAATGTTTGTGGCTGCAGGGGGCCTTCCTGCTGCTGTCTCCTGCTTGGGGGCGTGGAGGGCTGGGAGCCCAAGCCAGGGTGGGTCAAACTCGGTGCTTCTTGGATGGAGACAAAGAGAGACCGGGATCTTTGTTTCTGGACTGTGCATTTCTGCCGTTGCTAAAAACCTTTTAGCAGTGACTGAAAATTCAGAATGTTCCACATCTGAGAGAGGAAGGTAGGTTAAAGAGACGCATACATCTGTTAGTTCTGGATTATTACATTGTTTCCAGGTAAACTGTTAGGAGTGAGGTGACTAATGTCAGTTATAAATAGAACAGTGATGTGTACACACAGCAGGGCAAGAAGCCTCTAGACAATGTTCTCAACCTCTTATTAGTCCTTGACCCTTCCTGAAAATTCATAAAAATAACATGCTCTCCTTCAGTGTTATTTGGCATTTCAAAAAGACCAAACACCATGTCTAAAAACACAAAGGACGGTTAAAGCACGACTTTTCCAGCTGTGCAGAGCCCCCTCTTCCACCCCTAGATCTGGGAGAATCCCAGTGTGCATGACAATCATATTGATTGGCGACAGAGGCCCCGAGGGCATTGTCAGGAAGCTACCTCTAGAGCTAGAATCTGGCCTGCAGCATCTTGGGGTTGTTTAGTCAGGGCCCAGGTGAGATAACTCTGCTGGGGGCGCCCATAGCACTCTCAGTACTGTAGCTGGGACCTCAATAGATGGGACCACCGCAGTTTCCATTCAAAGAGTGTTGTTACTGTCCTCTATTTGGGCACATGGCCTCCATGGCTCCTTGGCTGCCTGCCAGGTCCCAGTCCTTGCCTCCTC
Organism: Mormoops blainvillei; assembly: GCA_004026545.1. NCBI lineage: Eukaryota > Metazoa > Chordata > Mammalia > Chiroptera > Mormoopidae > Mormoops > Mormoops blainvillei. Next base: position 32,732 of record PVJD01002675.1, on the reverse strand, counting down.
CTGAGGCCACAGGGAGAAGACCACAGAGGTCGCTCCAGGGAAGGTCACCCAGTGGCCAACAGCCCAGGCCAGGCCTGGGAGCTTCTTGTGGCTGGCTGCATGGGCCCAGAGAGGCATGGGGAGAGGCGGCACTCCGAGGCCTGTGCTAAGGGGGGCTGGCTCCCAGGCGGGTGTGAAGCAACAGCACACCCCATGAAATTCCTGGGAATTCCTGGGAATTAGCTTCTGCTGAGACTTCAGGAGCCGAGCCTATCGAGAGCTTACTGGCTTTTGTAGCCATGGTGTAGTCTCACAGGGCAGATGGAGAAAGTTGGGTCGTGCTCTCCCTCCCCACCTTGTTCTTCCTGAAATGATTCCCCCATCTTCCCAATAGTTTCAGCCTCTCTTTAGATGTACAAATGGATGAACCGGGGCCTAAGAGGAAATGCAGGTGCCCAGGAACAGCCAGTTGGTCACTTTCAATGCCAGCCTGTTTTGCTGCAACATCCACTTCCCTTTGTCAGTCCTCGCTCAGATCCTCACTGCCTGGTGTGCCCAGTGACATTCTCCCCTCTCTTAACCTGCTGCAGGGAAGGACTCAGTAAGGCAATCACTGCTCAGTAAAGCCAGGTGTCAGTGGTCCAGCATTGTCGATGGGAGTGACAACATTCATTCATCCATCAGACATTTATGGGACCTTATTCTGCATCTTGCTCTGTGCCACGTGCTGGGCCCACCAAAGGGAATAGCAAATGGGTCCTACCCTTCAGGAGCTCACAGCCTGATATGGAATATGGCCGTACTGACAACGACAATAGCGGACGTATATCGAGTGCTTACTATGTTCTAGTCCATGTTAGTCTAGTCTAAGCATTTTCTTTTTATTAACTCACCTGAGCCTTACCAGAAACTCATGAGATGGGTGCTGTCATCACTCTCATTTTGTAGGTGTAGGTGAGAAAACTGGGGTTCAGAGAAGCTAAGGGGCTCCCCAGCATCACGTGGTAATGGACAGCACCACCAGGATCTGAATTCGAAGAACTCCAGCTCTAGGTGTAGATGCTCTTCAGGAGCCTACAGTGGAGGTGGGTCTAGGGCAGGGTAAACCTGAGGAGAGGGAGTGGTCAGCACCTCAGCGGAGTTTGGGGAAGCAGCTCTAGGGAGCTCACGCTTGAGCTGGGTCCTGCACCTTCCCATGGTGTCTTGGTCTTCAGTGTCGATGGGAAGCAGCCCTGCATTCCTGATTTTCGGGGCTAGGGCTGTAGGTACTGTGACTACCCCACAACCCTTTCCTGTAGTGTGAGGACCTTCCCAAAGGGATTGGATTTGCCAGTGTTCTCCATTTGGATTCAGGGATTTGGGAGCTGTGTGCAAAGGAAGAGATGTCTATCCATGCGCTCAGCTCCATCTTCAGAACACGACCTTCTGAGTTACAGTCATGTGGGATTGAAAGCCTTTTAGGAGCTGCTCAGAAGGAATGCATCTCTTCTCCTAGTCTGGGGTTATGTGCCATGGCCTATGCCATGCCCTGTTGGTTAGCACAGAAATTGGAATAATTGACTCTATTTTGGGAACAGACACATCTATGGCTAATTAGATCAGCTGAACCCCAGGTGTGTCCATGGAACTGTAACATCCCAGATATTCAGTAAATATGGCCAAAGGAGAGAGACAGGCAGAGACTGAGACTGACTGACTCGTGGGGAGCACCTCTGTCCCCGTGCTCTAGCCTCAGCAGCAGGTCAGTAGCAGAGGCATGGGGGGAAATCAGTCCAAACCCTTCTGTAGCCAGCGGTTCATGCTGGGAGTGGCACAGTTGGCTTGCTCCTGGTCTCATCTATTCTGGAACTTCTCTGATGTCAGGCGATACTCCAAGTAGTGAAGACTCCCACTCACTTGCTCACTGACCTAGATCTCTGTCCCGTTGGGCTGTTAGGTTCCGCACATGAGCCAGCACCACCAAGACTTCCCATCTCCTTCCTCTCTGTGCCCAGGACCTCTGCCAGGCAACTGCGACTGCGGCCTAAGAGTGCCCACGGGCACTGTGCTGCTTAGATAAGTGATTCTGCCAAGGGACCACCTTGCCCAGAACTGAGGAAAGAAAGGAGGCACGACAGCCAGTCAGAACCTGGAGAGAGGGCAGAACACTTGCAGTTGAGAAAGGCACTGACGGCCCAGTGAGTTTCGTTAGCCCTTTGTTAGTGGCTCCTAGAGCCTTTGGCATGATTCTCTTGCCTTCTAGGTTTTCTACCATCATGTCTACACATCCAGTTAAAGAGCTATCCAAAGAGGCCACCGCTCTTATGTGGTTTTTGTTTTTGGTTCATCCTCGACACATCCTAACTCTCCTGCACCTTCTTTTAAATTTTTGAGAACAGACAGGTTCTCTAGCTGGAGAGTGAGGCTGGTAATAGCAAGTCTGAAGATGACAATACAGATGGGCAAGGATCACCTGAGTCATGCCAAGATGAGCAAATGGCTGGGCCAATGTCATCTGAAAAATCAACACATACTTGGTCTGATGAGAACAACTATGATCACTATGTCTTCCAAATTATAGTTTTTTACAGCCAAAGAGAAAGAGCATAATGATTTAAATGTAGTTTAACCCTTCATTAGCACACCCCACAATCCAGTTCATAGTGTAAACTCAGATATCCAGAGAATGGTAATCAGCTCCAATCCCCAACCTAATCTCAACCAACTATGCTAAAGTTTGTTTGTTTGTTTGTTTTTTCTGAGGGGCAGAGCAACTTTGCCTTGGGGAGCAGAAATACAGAGGGTGGGATCCTCCTGTCCCCAGTGTTTTCCTGGCCCCGTCTCCCTGGAATCTGGATTCTGGCCAATAAAACAGGAGCTGGCTAATCAGGATGTTCCTGGAATTACTGCTGCTGCCCTGGAAGCCCCAGCAGCCAAAGGATGGAGACCCGTCCCATTGGGGCTTATCCTGGAGCAGCCCAGCAGAGCCTGGCTGCCCCTGGGCTGGAGAAGATGCGGACCTTGCAGCACGGCCCCTGGTGGCTGGCTGTGCAGGACCCTTCAGGTCATTTCAGAATCCCTACAAGGATGCAAGTTCACATTGTACTTGGTTGAAATGTTTAGACCTTTCTTCTATTATGCTGGGGGAAGGCGGTAGTGGGTAGAGTAGAAGGGGGAAGCTTGGAGAAGATTGGAGTTAAATGTAATTCAGGTTGGGCATTTCATCATGAGATCCATAAAAAGCATCCTAATCTAATATGATGCTTAAAAAAGAGTGCTCCTACGCTTTCCAAGGGACCATAGGAACCAATCGCCTTTGTGGAACAGTGCCCTTCATCTGCAGCAAAGCCTGAGATGCACTCCCAAAGGCAGGAGAGCAAGCTCACTGCTAACGGCCTAGATCGACCTCCTTCTGTTTCCCATAGAGAGGATTTTCATTTTACCCCTTCCTTTTTATTTATTTATTTATTTATTTATTTATTTATTTATTTATAGAGCAAGGGGAAGGGAGGGAGAAAGAGAGGGAGTGAAACATCCACATGCAAGAGAAACATTCATTGGTTACCTCTCGCGCGCCCCCAACTTGGGACCTGGCCTGCAACCCGAGCATGTGCCCTGACTGGGAATCGAACCTGCGACACTTTGGTTCGCAGGCCAGCACTCAAAGCACTGAACCACACCAGCCAGGGCTCATTTTGCTCTTTCTGTGTGTGAATGCCATATGCTTTTCATGTATTATTTTGTTTACCACCCAATAATCCTGTAATGAAGTTGTTACTATGATCATAATTTTACAAATGAGGAAATGAGGACTCAGGGAAGTTAGGACATTTTTTTACAGCTTGTAAGTGACAGAGCTGGGATTTGAACCTGAGTTTATTTGGCTTCAAAACCCAGCCTTTCCCACTCTGCATCATAGATGTCCTGTGATGCACCCGTTAAGGACGTATGGAGTAGTTCTTTAATGCTTAGTGCTCTTTTTGGGAGGTTAGCAGGAGATGTAGCCCTGCTTAAGAATTTTATGAAAACTGTGGACCTCTGGCTGGATGGAGAGCCAGGAAACACCCAACCCCTCAATTCTGAACATAATTTCTGGGAGTCCCTTGGGCCCTTGATCTTGTCTGTGGCTTATTTAGGCCCAGGGGAGTCCTGGGATCCCAGGTTAATAATTAGGGTCTTGGAAAAACTCATTAAAAGTAAAAGATTCAGGAACATTTTTTAAAGAAGAAGATTGGGTGATTGGAAGGCCATTTCTAGGAATTTCCTTTCGGCTTTTCAGAAATAAAGAGCAGGGATGGAAAGAGAGGAGGATGGAGAGGAAATCAGTGGGGGGCAGAGGAAGCAGAATGGAAGGTATTATCCAGCAAGCAGTAAAAGCAATTTGCATTGTGAATAATGAAGGATGTACAGACCCTACGGACTTGGCTGAAGCACCATTCACAAGCACTTTCTCTTCAGGTTAAAATTAATTAGAGTGTTGGTTTATTTATCTTTTCCCTTGGCAAACCCAATGACTCATCCTGATTTATAAACTTTCTACCTATGTATGCACTCTCTGTTACGATCAGTGGGGTGAGCAACAGGTGACTTTGTGTTCCCTGGGCCATTGTTTGTAGAACCCAGATGCTGGAGGCCCGGTCAGTGACTGCTAGAAACTTCTCAGAGTCCCAGAATCTCTAGTGTTTATGGAAAGAGGAAACGGGTACCCTCATGAATTTGGGTGTCACTTACGTCTTCAGGCAGGCTTTTTAGCAGAAACTAAAATATATGGCTAAGGGGCAAGGAGGATGAGACCCCAGAGCATAGGCATTTTTAGACTTCAAACGTAGCTAGAGTTTCCAACCCACCGGGAAGGTTATCTGATGCAAGCTCCTGTTCCTCATGTCTAGAGAAGACCCCTCGAAACCACTATCCCAGTGGCTCCTTTACGTACACCGGAATGACCCAAGATTTCTTCATATGGCTTCTCACCCCTGCTAGAAGTTTCTAATCTCCTGAGATTTCATAAACAAATAAGATAACGTTTTTTTCCAGCCTAGCTCTGAGGGAGGTGAAGCATTCATCCCAGACCCTGCAGGCCAGGCTTTGGAGATGCTGCAGAGACCTGTCTCCACGGTGACGTAGAGACTGCAGACCACGTGGCTGCTCCCATAGCTCTAGATTCTGACCGCATGAAGCAGACTTTTAGCTCTGGCCCTGACCAGTGGCATGACCTTGATAAGTCAGCCTAAAGGTTAAAGCACGTCTCTGGTGTCAGACTGCCTGAATTTAAATTCTGCCTGATCACTTGCTGTCTGGGTGAACTTGGGCAAGTTACATAAATTCTTCTCTGGGCCCCAGTTTCTTCTTCTGTAATATGAACATAATAACATAAATCATAACACAAATAAGGTTGTTATGAGGGGTAACCGAGTCAGCATATGAAAGCACTTAGAACAGCGCCTGACATGTTTAGAGGGTTAGAACAGGGCTCTTAAGGAATTTTAGTTATTATTATTATTTAAACTCCCTAAGTTTCAGAAGCTGATGACGATGGAGTTGTTGTGAGGCTGATGAGAGCATGTAGTGAATGGGCTTAGAACAGCACTGGGCAGAGCGCTTTTGCTCCGTCAGAGTTTGGCCGCAGTGGGTCATAACTCTAGTGACACGAGACAGACTGGGGGGATCTTGACAGTTTCCTTATGGATTAAAGAGGAGGGTGCTGAGGAACCTCGTAGGGGGTCGGAGCCCTTAATATATCTAACTTCAGTCCGTGCCAAAGCATGTGAAGCTAGGGCAGCACACCTCTTGGCACCCGAGGTACCAGGCCTGCCTGGTGTGGGATTTGCATCTCTCTCCACCGCTCCCCAGTCTGAACCCAGCGATCAAGAACACCTGCGTATTAAGTTTCTGGTGCCAGCTTGGAAGATATGAATGCGTTAGTGTTCTTCTTAAGGGTGACTTCGAGATTGTATTATGTGGATGGAAAGCAGAAAAAACAACCAATGCTCCCCTCTAGGCGCGGTGGTCTAAAAGGGTAAAGTTAATTTATTGTGCATATCTATGAAGCAGCAGCTCCGGAGGCATGACTCCAAGTGCTGATTCTGGTGGCAGCTGTGACACCGAGTAAGGATGTCACTAGACGACGAAGTCCAGGTAGGCACTTCAAGAGCAAAGGATCTGATTTGGGGGTCGATTTAAAAAAAGAAAGTGCTTTTTTTTTTTTTAAAGGAAAAAGAAACAGTCTCATAGAGGTCGAAACCTGTGCTACAGTAGGGAAAGGACATTGTTAGGGTTACGGATGTCTGTGGGCCATCAGTGGGAATGGGTAGAGCTGCACTGCCTGTAGTGGAAGCGGTAGAAGCACACGGTTTAGCTCTGAGGGACCTTCTTCTGGGGTTAAAGAGAAAACGCCCACAGGGGTCCACCTGCACGTAATGCATGAAGGAGCAGTGTTGCCTGGGAAGACCTGTCTACAGGGGACACCTACTCAACTGTAGTGAATTATTCCCCCGCGGGAACATGGAGCAGGCCTTTCGGATCTCCAGTGTATTTAAGTGACTCTGGAAATCCAGTTTTTGCTTTTAATGTAACACTTCTGATTTTAAAAAACTGCGTGGGCAGCGCTTTTGTGACCTCTGACTGCCGAAGAAGACCAGAGAGCTGGTTGCTTTCTACGTGCAAGGAGGCCATAGAGGGCATCTGGAAGTCGGGTGCTGGACTCCTTCGACCCTCTCAGCTGTCAAGACAGAGGGGCTCACAGCCTTTGGGGACCCACGGGAGATACTCTTCTTCTCTTTCAGCCCCTCCCTCCAGAGGTGGTCCTGGGATTTGTTTCCAGGGTTTACTTTCCTCATCCTCTTCCACTAAGCACCCCTTCTGCCCCCCCATTGCGAGCAGAGGGTTTGAATTGCCTGGGTCCATTTGTACTTGGATTTTCTTCCATAAATACTATAAATATGTTTTCTTTATGATTTTCTTAATCACACTTTTTTTCCTCTAGCTTACTTTATTGTAAGAATACAGTATATGACACATATAACATGAAATACAGGGTCCGGCACAAACAACACCCCTTTTTTATTACAAAATCTTTTATTACAAAATCATAAGCATGTAATTCCATAACCTAACAATATCACACTCAAGAACACCATATGACATTTTAGGTGAAATGTTCAAATTAAAACTATAAGTTATTACACCCTTATTATTACCATACCAATCACTCTCCAGCAGGTGTTACTTCTGCCAGACCCTGTATGTGTTGATTATCGGGGTGTCCAACCCGTGGCCCGTGGGCCACATGAGGCCCAGGATGGCTGTGAATGCGTCCCAACACAAAATTGTAAATTTACTTAAAAGCCTTTTTTTTTGCTCATCAGTCTTCGTTAGTGTTCGTGCATTTAATGTGTGGCCCAAGACAACTCTTCTTCTTCCAGTGTGTCTCAGAGAGCCAGCTGGACAGCCCAGTAAGGTTTCTGGTCAACAGCAGACTATTAATAGTTAAATTTATGGGAATCAAAAGTTATACATGGATTTTTGGCTGTGCAGGGGTTTGGCACCCCTAACTCCCACATTGTTCAAGGACCAGGTGTATATTTAAAACATTATGGAAATGACTGTTATAAATAGAGTAGATAGGCACATTTTAAGAGTCTTTCAAACTCATGACAGTCCTGCCCACCAAGGGTCCCAGGGGATTACGGAATGTTTTTATGTAGGTGGGCATCACTTGAAAAGAAAAACAAAAGAAAGAAGAATTCGAAACAGAGATTGAGAATTAACTATTCTGAGCACAAATGAATTTTTCTCATTATAAATAAGTTTCTATCATAAGGTTTCATCACAGTGTTCTTGCTGAACTTACAATAAGATTAGTTTATAAGTCAATTTGATCTACACATAATTTTCAGTGAAACATTTGTAGCATAAATTGGGGTGCACCTGCACTTCACACCACTTTTTTTTTTTCATTTTCCATTTTGGTCTGTCCGTGTCGTCTTTCAGTATCTCCATGTTTTCCCTCTTGCAGCCCTTGGAGACTTCAAAGCAAACTCATATCCTGAAGGCACGGAGCTCAAGGATGGCCAAAGCCACTCTTGATGTTTTTAGACCATAAACCCATTCCTTCAATGTATATGAGTTGATGTTGGGAGGAAGTGACCAAGGAGAAAGTAAGGGATGAGTGATGGGGGTTGACCTGGCATCTGCAGCTCTATAGCTAAATACAAGAAAAGGTAGTGTTCATTAGAAAAACTAATGGAGGCCTCTGCTCACAGGGCTTACTCATTTGAACTTTTCATTCATAATGTTATCACAGAATGGAGACTAAGAGACATGCATTTAAAGCCTGGCTCTGCTATGCACTAACTACCCACCTTTCTGCAGCCTATTTCCTTGTCTGTAAAACAGGAATGTAACACTTGAAGGATAGTTGTGAGGATTCAATGAATGATATATTCAAAGTCAAAGTCACATGCAAAGCTAATGTACTGCTCATAGTAATCTTTTGGTAAATGTTAGTTCTTTTTTTCTTATGCACGAGCTAGTGGTTAATGAAGCCCCCCTAAAGAAGTTATTCCTGTTTAAAAGACTTCAGGAGCTGATGCCTAGAACCGAAGAAAGATACCATATTTTATTAATTTTAATATACAGATTTTTCATACTTTCACATGTTCAAAACAAGAAATGGCTTTACAATTAATGGCTTCTTGAAGCTAAAATTAGCAGACTTTTTTCTTCTTAGTGGCACATAAAATAGTGGTCCATCTTCTTATTGGTGGCAACTTAGAGTCAATGAAATCACGTATTGATATTTTGAAGGTGAGTATATAGTTATATGTGTACAATGTGTAACCTTCCCCCTCTCCCCCTGCTCCTTCTTTTTCTTCTTTGTAACAGCTTTTTTGAGATATATATCTCATATATTATAAAATTTACCAATTTAAAATGGTTCGTTGATTTTCAGTATATTCACAGAGTTGTACAACTATCACCACCATCTAATTCTAGAAAATTTTCAACACCCCCAGAAGACAGCCTGTATCCATCATTAGTCACTCTCTCCATTCCCTGCCCCCAATCTTCCCTTCCCCATGGAACCACTGATACATTTTCAGACTTTATGGACCTGCCTCTTCTGGACATTTCGCATCAATGGCATCTTTAATACATGGCCTTTTGAGACTGGCTTCTATAACTTAGCATTATGTTTTCAAGGTTCATCCATGTTGTAGGAAGTATTGATTAGTACCTCATCCAAACAATATTCCATTGTCTGGACATATTAAACTTTGTTTCTCCATGAATTGATGAACATTTAGGTTGATTCCATTTTTTGTCTATTATGAATGATGCTTCTATGAAGATTTGTGTACAGGTTTTTGCATTGATGTGTATTTTCATTTCTCTTGATTATATATGCCCAAGAGTAGAATTACTAGTCACACGATGTCTTAGTCAGCTTGAGCAATCATAACAAAACACCTTATACTGTACTGGGTGGCTTAACAAGAGAACTTTATGTTGTACAGTTCTGGAGGCTGGATGCCAGCATGATGGGTTTCTGGTGAGAGCCCTCTTCTTGGCTTGCAGACTGCCGCCATATCCCTGTGCCCACACATGGCAGAGAGTGGCAGAGTGAGAAGGAGGAAGGGAGGCAGGGGCAGAGAGAGCTCTGGGCAGCCAGCCTCCTCCGGTGCCTCTCGTTCTAAGAGCACTGATCCATCATGATGGCCCCATCCTCGTGGTCTCATCGAAACCTAATTATCTCCCAAAGGCTCTGTCTCCAAATACCATCACGTTGACGTTGTGTGACGGTATTGAGACCCAAATATCAAGGGCTTCAATGTATATATTTTAGGGAAACACATTTTATGTGGTATCTCTTAGCAGATGGTATCTCTGTGTTTAACTTTTTGAGAACTTTTAGCTTCTTTTCTTTACCTCTGCTCTATCCCCAGCTTTTATAGTGACCCTTATGAGTTTATTATGAGATGCATACTCTGCAACTTTCAGATGTCAACACCGTGGCCATTAATTTATTAATTTAGTAGAAACTTGACCTGACCTGTGCTGGATGCTGTGAACCAGTAAACCAGTAAACATAATTGAAGCTCATTTATAATCTAGTGGGGAGACGGGTGGGAAAAAACCAATAAAACCGACAAAAATAAATAAGCACTTACAATCTGTATTCATGTTCTGGAGATAAAAGAGGAGACCAGTAAAATAGAAGATGGCCATGGGGTGGTAAAGGAGGGAAGTTAAAGAGGAGAAAGACATTTTGGACAGAATGCACTGGTGGGTTGGGTATGGAGTGAATGAAAGGAGGAATCAAGGGTCCTTCTTGGTGTTTGGTTTGAATAACCAGTCGGAGGGGTGCCATTTAGTGAGAAGGGAAGGGTTGCATTGGGGGAGATAAGTTATTTGGGGACAAATTAGAACTTCCATCTTGACTATGTTGAGTTTGAGAACTCTGAGACCTGGGGGAGGTGATGTCAAGTCAGAAGTTAAAGTGAGAGTCTAGAGCTTGGAAGAAAGCCTGGACTGGAGTTAAACTTTCAGGAATGTAGAGAGGATTTTGAATGGATGGGGTCAACTAAGCAAAGAGGTGAAAGGGGCCTAGGGTGGAGGGAGGAGCGTCTCCAACATTTAAAGTCTAGGTAAAGCAGAGCAGCTTTCTGGGAAACTGAAAAATATCCGAACCTGGCAGGGTGGAACAGTGGAGGCCCCTGGAAGGGAGTGTTTCAAGGAGAAGGCGGTGGTCTACTGCCAAATGCGGCAGAGGTATCAGGGAAGACAAGAGCCCAGAGTCATCTGTAAGTTTGTTATGTGGGCGCTGTCGGTGTTCTTGACAAGCGCCGAGAGCAAGTGTGGTGGGGATGGGGCCAGGGTGGGGTGAGCTGAGTGTTGGAACTCTTGGAAATTTGGCTGGCAGTAAAGACAATGGGAGTCAAGTACAATGGGAGTTGAGTTACCTAAGTGGGCTGTAGGACCAGGGAAGGTTTTGTTTCCTGCAATGGGAGATAGCTAAGCAAGTTTCTATATTGGCATTAGCACCCCAGTAGTGAGGGGGAGGTGACTAGAGCATCGCAGACAGAACAAAGCTGAAACAATAGTCCTTGCTGGGGCTGTTCTTCTGTAGGAGGAGGGAAACTTGCTCTACTGAACAGGGAGGCAAAGAGAAGGGACTGGATGTGTGGGAGCACAGACCTGGAGGGCTGTGGGTAGGAAAAACAGTGAAATTTGATCTGATTTTGCTTATTATTTTTAATGACACTATTCAGTATGGCCACAACTGAGCATGACAGTGCAGAAAGGGATATGGGAGGTTAGAGGAGAGAAGAGAAACTATGTAATAGTGGTCTTGGGAAATTGGAAAGCAAACCAATTCAGAAAAATAGCAGTTTGCAGTCAGTGTAGGGTGTCAATTGTAGTGTGAGATCATGAGTTTGGATGGAAAGCAGTCATTTCAGCTTAGTAGTTTCATCCAGAGATTTTCAGATGCTCAGGGGTCCATGTGGAGCAGAAGGATGAGTAAAGTCCGTCAGTGGGAGGACATTTGTTAGGGATGGAGAATGGCTATGTAGAGGTGATGATAGTGCAGGACTGTGGGAATTAGGCCATGAGGTATGGCAGGGGGCAAATGATTGGTCTGGGGGTTGGGGATTTGGAGATTTCTCTAAGGTTGAATAGAAACACCAGTGTATAATTCCGGAGCCTGCGGGAGAAAAAGCTGTGGTAGAAGAATAGGGGTATTTGGAGTCAAGATTTCAGATATGTTGCAGTTGTTGCTAATGGCCAGGTCCAGATAATGACAGCGGAAGTGGGTGGGTGGCGTACAGAAAAGGGAAAGTTCACAGATGAGAGGCTGGCACTTCCGTGGTTTACCTATGTCACAGTCATCAAGAAGATGGGAAGACTGTGAGCCAGTTGCTGTGGCCCCAGTCATAATCACCAGGCCAATGTGTAATTGTGTATGTGGTCTGGAGACATTTGCCACCCTGTTTCTTGTGCCCTGATTATAATTTTGAATTTAAAATGCAAAATTTTCCAAGATGGTGGAGGAGTGAATGGAAGTCACAGTGACTTCCTCCCAGGACCAATCTGAAATTACAACTTAAGTGTGGAGAAATTACCTGGAACAAACAACTGAACAGTAGCAAGAGAGAAGCCTTATAACCTCAGACAGATGGAAGAATCAGTTCAGCACAACCTGACTGGTAAGGAGTACGGTGGAGATGCGAGAAGGCTAGTGGGGCACCCTCAGGTGGCAGCGTCAGAGGGATATTTAGGCGGCCAGTTGAACCCCCCTGAGAACAGCGGGGTCTAAACCATAAGCTGGGATCCTGAACCTAAAGCGCCAGAGCCCCAAAAGTACACAGATAACAGGCAGCTGCGAAAAGTGGCAGGATTGCTCTCTGCCAGAGATGGGCGGCTGGACACTGAAAGAGCCATTTAAAGGGCCGACACATAAATTTTCATTTGCAGGCAATCTCTGCTTGGAGTTGGCCTGCTCCCATGTTCCGTGGACTGTACTATGGCTTAATAAATCTGCTCTCTTTCTGCTATTAAAAAAAAAATTTCATTTGCAGCCACTTACCCTGGACTCCAGCAAAGGCAGGGGCAGAGTGGGCTAGAGATGCCTGAGGAGAGACTGGGGAGGGAGGCTTTGGGGAAAGAACTGAGAAAGTAGCTTCTGGGATCCCAGTGCTGAGTCATCCCCCATGTGGAAACAGCCATCTTGCTCAGGGAGACCACTCCCCTGAGAGGCAGCAGTCTGAGAGGAAACAATAGCCCCACCCCGACCAGGGACTCTGCCATGACCCTGTGGTGCTTAAGCCTGACTGCTGAGTGCAGAATGGCAGGTACAGACAGTAGATCCCTGCAAGGGGTGGGGGGCAGGGCAGAGTGGGCTAGAGATGCTTGAGGAGAGACTGGGGATGGAGACTTTAGGGGGAGAATTGAGAGAGTATCCTCCAGGATCCTGGTGCTGAATCATCCCCCATAAGGCAGCAACCATCAAGCTCACACAGACCATTCCCTTCTGAGCAGCAGCGGCCTGAGGGGAAACATAAACCCCAACCCCAGGAGGAATTCTGCCCTGCCCTATGGTGCTTAAACCTGACTCCTGAGCACAGAGTGACTAGATTAACACCTGAAGGAGACAGCCACAGATGGTAGATCCCAGGAAGTCTCAAACAGGCTGAATAAGGTCAGACAGGGCCCACATCACCAGAGGTGCATCCAGAAAGAAGAAACAGTGGAACACCAGAAGGAAAAGAAGAGGAGCAAGGGATATAAAACCTATTTGAAAAAGTAATGATGGAAGACTTCCCTAATTTGAGGAGAGAAAAAGTCATACAAGTCTAGGAAGCACAGAGGGTCCCAATCAAGAGGAACCCAAAGAGACCTGCTCCAAGACACATCATAATTAAAATGGCAGATCTCAAGGGCAAAGAGAGAATCTTAAAGGCAGCAAGGGAGAAACAGGAAATAACATTTGATAAGATACAGCACCCATTTGAGATAAAAACACTATCAATGTGGGAATAAAGGGGGCATACCTCAACATAATAAAGGTTATATATGAGGAGCCTACATCCAACATCATACTGAACAGGCAAAAACTAAAAGCTTTCCCTCTAAGATTGGGAACAAGACAAGGATGTCCCCTTTCACCACTTCTGTTCAACATAGTATTAGAAGTCCTAGCCATAGCCATCAGACAAGAAAAAGAAATAAAAGGCATCCAACTAGGAGAGGAGAAAGTAAAACTGTCATTGTTTGCAGATGACATGACAGTGTACATAGAAAACCCTATAGATGCCACCAAAGAATTACTCAACCTGATAAGTGAATTTGGCAAAACAGCAGGATACAAAATCAATATTCAGAAATCAAAGGCAGTTTTGTACACCAACAATGAAATATCAGAATCAGCAATCAGGGAAAAAAATCTCATTGGCTATAGCAGCAAGAAAAATAAAGTACCTAGGAATAAACTCAATCAAGGAGGTTAAAGATCTATACTCAGAAAACTACACCACACTGAAGAAAGAAATTAAGGAAGACATGAATAAAAGGAAGCATATACCATGTTCATGGGTTGGAAGAATTAACATCATCAAAATGTCCATACTACCCAAAGCAATTTATAGATTCAACGCAATCCCTATTAAAATACCAATGACATTTCACAGATACAGAACAAACATTTCAAAAATTTATATGGAACCATAAATGACCCCAAACAGCTGCAGCCATTGTGAGAATGAAGAACAAAGTAGGAGGGATCTCAATACCTGACATCAAACTATATTATAAGGCCACTGTAACCAAAACAGTCTGGTACTGGCATAAGAACGGACACATGGATCAATGGAACAGAGTAGAGAGCCCAGAAATAAACCCCTGTCTTTACGGTCAATTAATATACGACAAAGCGGGCAGAAGCATAAAATGGAGTAAAAATAGCCTCTTCAACAAATGATGTTGGGAGATCTGGATAGCTACATGCAAAAAAGTGAAATTCGACCACCAACTTAGACCACGCAGAAAAATATACTCAAGATGGATAAAAGACTTAAATATAAGTCGTGACACCATAGAAGTCCTAGAGGAGAACTTAGGCAGGAAAATCTCAGATATTCCATGCAGAAATATTTTCATCGATATGTCCCCTAGAGCAAGGGACATAAATGAAAGAACAAACAAATGGGACTTCATCAATATAAGAAGCTTCTGCCCAGGTAAAGAAAACATCAGCAAAATGAAAAGGGAACCAACCATATGGGAAAATATATTTGCCAATGATACCTCAGACAAGGGTTTGATCTCCGAAATATATAAAGACCTCACACAACTCCACTCCAGGAAGACACACAATCCAATTAAAAAATGGGCAAAGGACCTGAACAGACACTTCTCCAGGGAGGACATACAGAGGGCCCAGAGATATATGAAAGGATGTTCAGCATCACTAGCCATCAGAGAGATACAAATTAAAACCACAATGAGATACCACTTCACACCAGTCAGAATGGCCATCATAAACAAATCAACAAACAACAAGTACTGGCGAGGATGTGCAGTAAACGGAACCTTAGTGCACTGTTGGTGGGAATGCAGACTGGTGCACCCAGTGTATTTGGAATTTCCTCGAAAAAAACTAAAAATGGAACTGCCTTTTGACCAAGCAATTCCACTGCTGGGATTATACCCTAAGAGTCCTGAAACACCAACTCAGAAGAACCTATGCACCCCAATGTTTATAGCAGCACAATTTACAATAACCAAGAATTCAAAGGAGCCTGAGTGCCCAACAGTAAATGAGTGGATCAAAAAACTGTGGTATATTTACATAATGGAATATTATACAGCAGAAAGAAAGAAAGAGCTACTACCCTTCATGACAGCATGGATGGAACTGGAGAGCATTATGCTAAGTGAAATAAGCCAGGCTGTGAAAGACAGATACCATATGATCTCACCTACAAGTGGAACCTAATCAACAAAATAAACAAGCAAACAAAATATAACCAGCAACACTGAAATAAAAAACAAACTGACAGCAACCAGAGGGGAGGAGGGAGAGGAATAATGGGAAAAGGAGGGGAAGGGTCATCAAGGAACATGTATAAAGGACCCATTCACAAAGCCAAATGGGGGGAGACTTGAGAGGTGGGGTTGGGTGTGGCTGGGGAAATTGTTGACCAAAAAAAAAAAAAAAAGAGAGAGAGAGAAACAGGCGGAGGCTAAGAATAGTATAGGAAATTGAGAAGCCTAAGAACTGATATGTACAACCCATAAACATGAACTAAGAGGCGTGGGGATGATGGGATGAGGTGCAGGGCAGAGGGGATAAAGAAGAGAAAGAAATGGGACAAGTGTAATAGCATATCCAATAAATATACCAAAAAAAAGAAGTAAAATTGACATGCAGGAATGAAAGATTCAGAAATTCAGGTTGATCCTCTGCAGATCCTCTTTATGTTTTAAGGATGGTTGTCTTGGTGACCTGGTCCTTGGAGATGTGTGTGTTTCTGCCCTCACAGGTACCTTCTTCAGGCATCTTCTGCTACTGCGTTAGACTTGCACAGAACATAGACATGAAGGGTTAGATTAATGAGATAAAGATAGGCTAGGAAGTCCATGTTGGGTGCCGAACGCTACTTTGCAGGTCTTCCACCTTAGCTGCATTCCACTCATGAAGGACTAGCACTCTTTTTGTTCTTCGCAGTGTTCCTTGTGAATTATATACATTGTCACACATCATAACTGTATCATTGCACGTCATAACAATGGGATTTCAACAGTTATTATTGCACATTCTAATTATGTGATTACTCAGTCTTTCACCAGTTATGTGATTAGATTCAATTACAGCAATTGCACAAATAAATGATAGTCAACTACAAATTACTTAAAATAAAATTCAGAACTGCATATGTCGGCAGTTGCCCTGAAAATGAGATTAGACAACAGGAAAAGGGAAAAGGCTTATGAAACCTTTGAGGAAGTGATAGGAATGATTTGAGCTGGACAGATCTGTATGGGTCATGGCAGGGAATCACCTTGTCTAGAAGTTTCTCATTTTTTTCTGCCACATGGTGTGGCATTAAGAATTGTGGATGTCGAAGTCAAGAATACCGATCTGACTCTACCATGCCTTGAAAAGAGTATTGCTGTCATTTCCTTAAAGGAAAGGGGAAGGAGAGGGAGCAAGAACGAGGAACAAGAGATTGATGAGAGGGAGGAAGAGCAGGAGAGAGAAGGGGATCGGGGTGAGGGTAAAGGGAGGAGAGAGGGAGAATTGAACAAGTTTGACATTTAGTCATCGAAAACAGTACCGTATGATTTAATGTGGAGCACAGAATCAGTGCTAAGACAATTCAAATTTATTATTTGAACTTAAGTCCTTACCTAACCCACTGCGGTATTTTTGACTTATTTTTTTCCCTTTGCCCTTTGTTTTAGTTCACAAAACTCTTTCTGAGGTTGTTCTCCAAAGCACGAACTTGTAAGCCAAGAGCCTGTCATATTTTTTTTTCAAGACTACATTTGTGAGACCAAAAATTAATAGGAGAGAAACCCAGTATTTGGTACATGAAGGAATTGTAGTACTCATCGGTTTTCATTTGAATTGTCTCTGTTGTTGGACAATTTTAAACTAGGAGCCTGTGAAAACACTTGAAAACTTGGGGCTATATCAGAAGTGACCACCCTGTTTCTATGGAGACACTTCAGCGGGGTGGTCTTGTCTGAGCATAGGTTTTCTCTGGCTGGGGCCTCAGAGCTGGAATAGAGAACAATGGTAACTGCCCTTGTCAGCTTTCTCAACTTCTTCCGTGCCCGGGAGAAGGACGACCCCAGTGCTTCTTGCGGGGAGAGGCGGAGCGCGCTCTGTGGAGGTAGGAGCAGGCGCGCATCTGGAGAGTGGGCCCACCGCATTTGCACTCACAAAGAGATATAATTGGTAGGTGCTATTTAAACACATATATACTTAGGGAAAATTACTTGCTGGGCTTAGCCAAGTACTACATAACCACTGAGCACCAGAATTGCTCAGCATCTGCCCTGGGCTCTTACAGCAGCTGACAGGATGAGAAATACTTCAAAAGTACACATAATGGCTGGTGTGCTACTATAAAAATACATTTTGATGCTATTGAAGGTCAGACTGAGGGTTCAATGTATTTGGTTCGCTCTTGCCTCTATGTTGAAAATGAACAAACGCATAGCTACGATAATACAAATGAGGGGAGAGAGATGATTTCAAATCTAAAACAAAGGCTTGTTAATACAGTGGCTTTATCTGCGGAAGCCCTTGATATGGGCAGTGGAAGCTAAGGGACCTTGACTGAGACTTACTCATCTGTCCTTAGGTTTTTCCAAAGTCCCAGGATTGTGTTTCAGTTACTGCTCTGCTACAATGGGCATTCCTGTTGAGGTCAACCTGCAGCTCGTGAAGGTAGCTCCCAGGAGAGGGTATTACAGTTAGTTGGAAACTTGAGCAAGTGAATCTGTGAGAGTGGAAGCAAGAGAGGGGAGTTGGGCTGGAATTTTGCAGCCCATATACCTGTTTACTTATCTCCAAAAATCCACCAGATCAAATGAGGTTAAGATAATGCTTATCAGCAAGTTTGCAAGAGCGTGGCAGTCCACTCTTCGATTTCCTTGTCAGAAACCAGGAGCGTGTAAAACGGATGTGCTGATATTAAGCAGCCAAAGCTATTTCCCAAATGAGAGCGAAAGAAGCATAAGCAGTTTACACAAACAAGTCAACTTGCTGAGCTGTTATAATCTGCATTCTAGATTCTCAGCCCAGAGCTGGTCATTTCTGGTTGGATCTTCTAAACAGAAATGCCAAGGTGAAGATTAAAGTGGAGTGTATTGGTGCATGAAGATGTGGGCCGGGACTAGCACCTGAGTTTTGTGGAGGTACTTCCCTCATTAAACATCTGTGGTACGCATGCAGTTCTGGCTAGAATAGGCTCAAGGAAAGAGATTCTACAAAATGCTTCACAGAAGTGTAGGAAGGACCACACGACCTGAACAGATAGCAGCAAAAAGGGGAGGGGAGGGCTGCTTCATGGCCTGTCCCCGGGAACCAGCCATTCATTCAGCCAGTGTTTACCCGGTGTTTGCGAGGTCACACACTGGCTTAGCTACCTGTCATTAGGGATTGTGACTTTAGTTCCAATTTGCCCTCTCCAGGCCTATAAGCAGTTTCCATATTTATTGAGAACTTCCTATATGCAAAGATAAGCCCTTTACAAATTTACCCTGTTACTCTGCTCAGTAGTGCTACTGCGACTTTCTCCATTTGATTGATGGAGAGAGGGAGGTTCAGAAAGTTTAAATATCTTGCGTGAGGTCACATGGTTACTAACTGGGGCTAGAATTTGAGTCCCTGGTCTGAATCCAAAGTCCTTTTTATTGACTCTAACATTATACACCCTGTTGCATGCCACTGTCTAATGATCCCTTGACCATTTCTTCATTGTAAGCACACTTTAAATGTGGGAGAGTTGCATAGGTGGGCTCAAATTTATTTAGGAACACATCGTTATTAACTTACACAGTAAGAAGAGCTTTGGAGTAACATGGGACAGGCTGTCAATTTCTGCTTTACATAGTGTAGAAAGGCAATTGACGAGGTCATGTTCTGTTTTGTCTTCAAGTGCGATTCAAAGTATGTGGTAAGTGTAAGTCGAAAAATTAGATGTTAATCCACGCACGTGGAAAGATGTTTAAATATTAAATTCTCAGGCACTTTTTTATGTTGGAATAGGAGAGATGAAAATCCTTTGATATGGGTACAAAGTCATACATACATAGGAACTGAGGTGGGTGCAGCGCCGTGCGAATAATGATGGTTTGATGAGGGAAACACTGGCACAAACTATTATTGACCATAGACTTAACCTTAGCAAGGTTGAGCGAGGACTTTTACCCTCCCTCCCTCCCTTCCTGTCTTTTATTTCTTCCTTTGGGCCTCTGTTTATTTGTTTATTCATTTAGCAAAGTTTGCTGAGTACCTACTATGTTCCAGGAGCTAGTTTAGCCTCGGGTGGAGGAGTAAACAACACACACATTTTCTGCTTTCATGGACATTACATTAACAGTGGCGATGGACAAAAACTTGGGGGTTTCGAGGTTTGGAGGAACTTATGAAGGTGAGTGTGGTTTGATTTAGTGCAGAAGGGGGAGAGTGATGTGTGGTGCAGGCAACTTAGATGGAGGCAAAAGAGGCCCACTTTGCAGTGAGATCGGCCCAAGAGCAGACAGAAGCTTGGTTTGGGGCTTTACACTAACAGTAGCATCTGCTAACAGTTAAGGAGCCTTCCTTACTCGGTGCTAGCAACTACCTAACCACTTGTATTTTAACTCATTAAAACTTCACAACTCCACTCGATGAATTTTAAAACATCTCTACAAGTTGAAAAACAATGACTTCAATATGAGATCGATAATTCTTAAAACTCTTTTATTGACTTAATAGCGAATTAGGGCACAGTGACATGGAATTTTTTTTTTTCAGTTTCAAACAGTGATGATGCTGTTCTAACTGAATTGTCTTAGCACTAGCAGATACTTTTTTAACTGAGGAAAAGTATCTTATGTTTAATGGGATTGTTTTTAAGCTGTAAGTTGAACAAGTGTTCTCCCTCCTTGTGGTAAAACTGGCTCTTTTGCAAATGGGTCCACCGAATGGCTTCGTTTCGCTTTGTTCACACTATGATACCATGTTGTTCATTGCTTCGACTGAGCAAAAGGAGTGTTTTGATGCATACCATTTTGTTCCTGCTCGTAATGAATGGATATTATTACATCTTTGCTTTTCTACTATGAGCTCACACATGCCCCTGGATAGTCGTTTTAGAACTGTTTAAACAGAGCATGGTGTTTCAGTAGCTAGTGACTTTAAACATTTTTACAGTTAACTACTATTTAAGAAAATAATCCTTATTTTTTCATCAATTTAATATTTAGGGAGAGTGGCAGACTAAAGGGAAAGTGACTATTAAATGATTTGAATGCTTGATTCAGAATTGGCTTTTCCTGGATACTCATTTGCTGAGGCTTTAAAGTTCAGGAGATTTTACTCTTTGCTCGTTTCTTCATTTTTCTTTTGTTTCTATTAGAAGAAGTTTCTAAAAAAAAAATAAAATGGTTGACATGTTTCTTGGCATTCTAAGGCTCCATCTTTGCTTCCTCATTTTGGCCTTGACTTTACTTCCAATGGAATTGTCTAGGACAAGCATTATTTTAGTAGGTAGAGTGGATGGACACCATTGGGTGATTTGGGGGTTGTTTCCAAGACCACCCTATGCTCCAAAATATCTCTCTCCTTCTAACTTGCAATCAAATTAAAATGCTACAATTGTACATTCATTCTTGAAGTCATTTTGGTTGTTTTTAAAAATTTAAGTAGTTCTTATCAGCTTGTTCCTTAATTAAGCAGGTGCCAGTAATTGGCTTTTTAGTATGGCAAGCATTGAGCTCTGGGAAGGGAAAGAGAGAGGCTGAAAAGTAGAAGCCGAGGGATAGCTTAGCTCAAGACCAGCTCTATTTTAAGTAAGGAGGCCATTATAGCATCATTCAACACACCTTGTTACCTGACCACTGCTCACCTGAGGAAATTACTGTGGGTTCATTTTAGGAGCTTACTGTCACTTTAATGACCTATATTTATCGACACTTGATTCTGTCTTGAGAGACTGTGAGAATTTGCATATTAGATAAATTGACATCCTTGCCTCTATTAGTATTCCCTTGAGAAAGGGAGTATGTTAGTTATTATTGATTGGTATTGCCAGCCTGTCTTCTTAAGCCTCTTTCGTATCTTTTGGAGTGGAACACAACGCTATAAATATAACAGGTGCCAAATGAATGCTTTTTAAAGAAATCCGTTTGTAAAATTTTTGAGGCTTATATCCAAGCAGGCAAAATAATTATTTTGTTATTGTAACTTTATTTAATAGTTTAAGATTCACGAGAAGTTGCAAAAAATAGTTTCAGTGTGCCCTTGCCTCAGTGTATGTTACACAGCCACAGTACGTTGTCAAAGCCGGGGAACTGACATTGGCACAATACTATAGGTACAGATCTTTTTGGGTTTTTGCCATCTTTTGGAAGCACTTTTTTAGGCATAGTTTGAGGACATTTTATCATATGTAGATTTGTGGTGTTTTTCCTCCTCGGAGTATGGAACTTTTCCATCAGCATAAAAGAAACTCCTTGTGAGAAACTAAATTTTTAACAGAATAAATAAATGGAAAAATAGACACCCACATTTTTATAGGGTCACATTAATGAATTTTAAAATAGTATTGATTTCAAAATGACTTCGATTGGGGTTTAAAATCAACTAAAAAGAAATTGTTATTCAGTCGACTACCTGCAAATACAGTGTGGGTTTAAAAAGATTCATCTGTTTGGTTTCTTATTTTTGTTTGTTTGTTTGTTTTTGTTGGTTCTGTTGATCAAAATGCAGACTTCCTACCTATTCTCATGCTGTCACACTCATCTGCAGTCACATGCAGATGCGTGCATATGAAGGCCACAGTCGTCGCTGTTTCCTGGCAGGAGCAGGGGCTTTGGAAGGAGCAGGTGAACCTCCTTACTAAGTTGCTGGGAAAGACGGGCAGGAGATCTTGGCTCTTGTTTCCCAGTTGGTTTCCATACAACAAGTACCAGCAGAGTGACCTGGGGAGGGTCAGGAGGCTCTCGTGCTACTTTATAGCGTTACCTCTTGGAGTTCTGTGAATCCGTATTTGTTCACCTACTGGGGTAACCATCGGGAGACAACTGCTTTTGTTGGGTGTCCATCTTTTTACCCAGGTGGGAGAGAAAGGGGGAGGCATCAGGTAGTTGAGAATTATTGACCCTCTTTCCTTCCTCCTTCCTCCATTCTTCAGAGATAACAGCCACATGAATTGGATCTTTTTTACTCAGCCTTGGTTAAGAACTTTTACACTCCCCTTTGAAATGAGGCCATGAGCCAGGGGTGGCCCTACAAAGATGCCGTCCTGTTGAACCTGACCATTGAGTGCCTGCTAATGGCAAGTGGTGTTCACCTTACAGCGTCCTAGCCTGTGTTCCCACTATGAGTTCAGTCCCTCGTGTGCTCTTCTTCACAACCCTGGGTGAGGGAGGGATCACTTTTCCACACGTCGGCATTTGTACTCTTGCCCTGGCTTCATGGAAACTCCAAATTAGAGTGGACTTGGAACAAAAACTATCACCAAATAAGCATGATCACCTGGTCTCAATAGTGTATCAACAAAACTTTCCTGTTTCTGCTCCATCAGCTGATGGTATAGAGTCCCCACCATGCTTCTACTTAGAAGTTGAGCTAAGTGAGCATTGAACACACTGGAAACTTAAAATGAAAGCATGTTATCAAAAGTGGCATTCTTCCCTCTTGCTCTTTTGACTCCAACCAAAAAAGAGCTATAGCCCCCAGAATTTATATTGTCTGGTACCCTCTGGGATCTGAGGATGCCTGAGTCCCTAAGGCACAGGACTCTGAGGAAAATGCCAATTCATCATGCTCACAGAAGCATAGATGGACATAGGATTTGATGAGCACTTCAAAGGCAACTGAGTATGGTGGCTTGGTAGCAGTGCTAACTGATCTCTTTAAGAAAATGAGCAGAGAAAGTGGAGGCAGAGCAGAAAGTATCAGCTATAACTCTTCTACATGACCATGTGTGTTCATATGTAATTTGTCTATAATTGTTGCTACTAGTCTAGTATGTACAGGTACCTCTCATTCAAGGTATTGAAATTTGTTTGTTATATGTAGATTCTAACTATCACCTAGACTCTGCTCTATAAGTAACAGAAAGAAAGGCTTCGTAACAGGCTGGGTCCTTTCAAAAGATGAGGAAACATGCCTTTGGACACAAAGATAATAAATGTGGAGGGCTGCGGTAGGAGAAGTCACCATGTGATTTAGGTAGCTGCTTCATTGACATGGTGGGTCTAACCCTTCTCTCTAAAGAAGCCCTGGCAGCATCCTGCCCTGGAGGAGGGGCTTGTTCCAGGAGATGAGGATACTTTGTGCTGCTATAACGCTTTTCTTCTTAGTATTTGCATAGGCGACTTTTTCCCTTTGGAATTTAATTCGACTAATTGATCTCTTTGCCTCCACCTTCTCCTGCTGCCAGTTCCCTCTCTGTAGCATCACCAGAGTTAATTTCCTAGAAAACAAAGATGATTTGCTTCATTGTCTTGCACATAAACTTGTATCAGTTCCTTGTTTTCTATAGGATAAAGACTAGGCATGCTGCCAGGGCACACAGACGCTCCACAGTCTCCTGTCTGGTTACATTTCTTGCCAGTCCACTGGTTTTCTTAGGCTCCACTCATGTGGCGCCTCCTCCATTCCCAGAATGCACTGTGTCCTCTCACGCCTCCAAGTTCCTGCCCCGGCTTTACCCTGTACTTCAGTACTTTGTCCTGCCTTCCTTCCTTCCCTGACAAATTTCTACCCACCACTCAAGATCTCAGCAGTTGGGCAGAACCCATCTTCTGCTCCCAGAACCCTGTGTTTCTTACTTGTATTTGAGTGCTAATGATTATAATAGCTAAAGTGACATATATTTACCATTCATCCAGCCACTAATGAAACAGCATTTCGTAAGTATTTATTCTTCTCAACAACCTGAAGAGGTAGGCATTTGCATTTTATATATGAGGAGACTGAGATATAGGGAGATTAAGTAACATGCCCAAGGTCACATAGGGCAGCTAGTGGAATTTGGAAGCAAGGCACTCTCGCATTATGCTTTCAAAAATTAAAATCCGGGCAGGCTCCTCTCCTCAATGGAAAACTACTCTAGAACAGGGAACCATGTTTGATTGAACGTTATGTTCCTAAAGCCAGCAAAGTGCCTGTCTCAGAAGGAGAATCTTGGAGATGTTTGTCGCATGAATGTACAGACTATTATATTTTCATTCAAAACTGTAATCATTTTGAAAACGTGTCATTCAATTTACACCTTTAAGTCTTTAATCAATAGGAGGGAATAAATTGTGATCAAGTGGAAGCAGCTGCATGTTGAGGCGTGCGGAAGGCGGTGCTGGGAGGAATCCTGTGTCTCAGTCCTGCCTGCATTCGTCCACACGTTCCTGTGTTGCTCAAGTCTCGTGGTGCCCAGCTCCTGCTGGGCATGTAAGGTTGAGGCAGTGCTCATGCACACTGGGCCTGAGCTCCCTCTCAACACTCTAATCACACATACGGGGGATGAGAAGGCTGAGCTTTAGGAGAACAAGGAATTCCTACTTTCCTCTCACTATTTTCAGCCAGAATTGGGAGGGGGAAATCGCGAGTTAGGGCCAGACCACACCACCCTGTGAGTTGTGCTCAATGTGTCAGAGATCACAGGAGGTGGGGGGCGGGGGTATGGAGTGGGGGAAGAAAACAGCTGTGTGTGAAGTGGGCAGTTCACAGGAAAGCAGTTCTCAGACATTACATGTGGCCTTGATAGCAGAGGGCAGCTTGATGGCCCCCTCCTTCATCAGTAGTATTTTTATTCCATTAAGAATGTCAAAGCTCTTTTTTTTTCCCCCCCTGATCAATCGATTTTGATAAAAACACCTCTGGGGGATCTCAACTGTAACTAAGCTTCCATGAAATGATCAAGGTATACGTGGCAAATTCACTGTTGGCCTGTCTTGCATGCTGGGGTGAAGAGAAGATGGCTCCCTCAGGAACGAGTTTAAATTTAGGGTCATACGTGACTTTTGGGGGTTTTAGTTGCTTAGCATTACCGACCCTTGTACCACCCCAAGCTTTCGTGACCATTGGGTTCCTTCAATGCCATGTTGTGCCTTGGGAGTCACCATGAACTCTGTAACTAAAGTGTTCAGGATGTTGGCACTTAACTGTCTCTTATTTATTTGACCAGCTCAGCTCTACTTCTATAATGAACGGTAACCACAGGAAATCATGGTGTGTATCTTTAAGTAACTGATGCCTTAAAAATTATGGTTGATGTTAAAGACTCTAAAGAGGTTACTTGTTGAAGCAACGTACATTGTAAAAAGACATGCATATGAAAGGATGGCCAGGGAAACCATCTCATCAGACAATGGCCAGTTCTGTCCTTACCTTGCCTCCTCTGTCTCTCCCTCCTCGTCCCTGAGCTGCCTCTGCTCATGTGTAACGCCAGTGCTCTGTACAGTGTTCTGTTTATAGTGGTTTGAACATTTTTCTGCCCGTGTCTTTCATTGCTGAAGTAACTCACCTCTCTCATATCAACTCTTACCCAGGAGCCGCACTGCAGACTCTTTGATGTAGGTCTTTTCTGCATGGCAGCTAAGGCCCAGCTGTGGTTTTCATTGCATGATGCAACCTCACCCCTTCGGTTGTCGCCTCCAGGTTAACCGGAGCCTTTTCCTGCACTGCCCATGCATGTCACGTGCTTTCCCCCAGGGCCCGGACCTGAATGTCGTGAGCACTGGGGCACATGCATGGAATTGACATGGCGAGCATTCTGATACACTGAGACTTAGGGTTCTCTTTGGACATCCTTGTGGGCCCCCCCACTTCGCTGTGATACCACAAAGGCCACCTCATGCCTTGAAAACTCAGAGTAGAATGCTGGGAAAGAGAGACATAAATCTCCTGTTTTTAGGCTTGTGCTGAGCAGAGGCTAACAACAAGGGATTTGGAAGCAAAGGTCAGTTTTCCAAGTAACAACTTACCTGACGATCAGTCCTACAAACTCCCAGCTCTGCATGGTTGTGCCCAAAGTCACCAGTATCACAGCACTTCTCAAATCTTTCTGAACAGTGTTACCTAGTTTGGTTTTGTTTAGATGTAATAAATGTTCAAATGTTTATACTTTAAGAAAACACCTGTTAAGGTAATGCTCTGGGAAATATCATCATTGGCCTTTGTCTTAGTTTATTGTGTAAACAGAAGTGTCACTAATTCAACTTTAAAATATATAAAATTGTAGTACTATAACGGGATACCATATTCATTGAAGCATGCTGGCGTAGCATTCAACATTACTGATTAGAAATTGTGGCCATTTTCTCTCATTGAAATATATTTTTGCCTTAGGGCTGTCTGATGACTTCTTTAAAACTGCTTTTTTTAAAACTTGTGTTTTGTTCCCTCTTTTACTCTCATTGCACTTTTATAAACATGATTGTCGGGATCTGTTTTCTTACTGCATTTTTTGTTATTTCATAGAATTAGACGCTCTACATTTTAGACATACCTTGGCTGTAAATTGAACTCTGATAATCCTAGGGTAGGAGTAAGAGTTCCTAGAGAATTCCTGGCAGTACTGGCTTGCCAGAGCCCCTTAGATTGAAACTACGCAGTAAGAAGGCATAGTGACACAAAATTGAAGGCTTCCTATCTTGTTTTTATTTTTCCTCACGAATCGTGATTTTTCTCATATTAGGGAGATTTTGTAGATTGAAGCTTCTTCCTCACTCCCCCTTTTGCCTGTTTTAGTAAACATATCCTGTTTGCCCTATAGAAACAGTTTACTTAGAGTTTCATAACATGCTCTTTTGACACCCGGTATCCAGGTCCTTTGAATGGAAGCATTTCCTTTTCTGAGAGGAGCTTGGATGAATTGTAGTGCAGAGCGGGTGGTCCTGACCAGCGTGTTGAAATGCTCTCACTTGATCAGAGCTTTCAGCTGGGGGTTTGCTGAAGAAAACAACCAATTCTCCTTTGTGAGGTTCTTCAGTAAAGAGGACCCAATCCTCTTTCTCAGAAAAGCACAGTGCTTACAGATAAAATGAGAGAATTTCTCAAATCCAACCTAGAGTGGGGATAAGTGGATCCATACATGGAGACAAAGGAGAAAATCATAAGAAATCAGCCTCCTAGGGGCATCCCGGGTCCCTCGCAGAGATGTTTTTGCAGTGACGGGGAAAACAGCTCTAGAGAAAATCAAAGATATGGCAACAGAATTGAAAAGGGGAGCTGCAGGAGGAAGTGAAGAAAAAGAAACTTCACCCCAGTGAGCAGGAAGGAATAATTTGTGACATTTCTTTCCAAATTTGGACCCCGAAGTTAAGTGGACACCACTGATAGGGTGGAAAGAGCTCTTCTGCAGCAGGAGCAGGGCAATTTTCATAAATAAGTGATTTCCAATGCTAATCAGAAGCAAGTGGGAAAGAAAAAAAAATATGCAGGAAGAGAAATGTTCCAGGAGATAAGAAGTTATTTTCATGAAGTAGTTGAGAAGGAAATTAAGAGTATATTCTTGAAGATATGATTGTATAATCATAGGATTTAAGAAGCCCTTACCATTTTCCCTGTTAACGATGACAGTTTGTTTCTAAAGGGAACTTGCCACATCTGATTTCCGGGGGGCTGCTGGTCTCCACTGGCAGGCCGTTTTCTGGTGTTTCTAAAGAGTGACTCCTGCTTTGTACTCGGCAGACTCATGACTTCCAATCAGTACCATCTCGGGCTCTCCGGTTTGGCTGCGAGGCTGCTGGGCTCTCAGCAAAACTCCTAAATAGGAATACTTACACAACTCCCATGCCTCAGCTGTCAGCCAAAGACAGAGCTAAGAAACAGCTATTTTATTCCCCTGGGTCAGAAAAGTATAATTGTTTCCTATGCCAGTTGTCAGAAAGACTTGTACCACGTCTTTCTCTGTGTCTTCATAAAGCAAAACAAAACAAAACACAAAAACACCTCAGGATGTCAGAAATAAAGCTATCTTAATTATCCTTTAGCATCAGATATAAATCCATGTGTAACTTTTAACTAATGGCAGTGTCCTTGTGGTGAGTATATGCGTATGTTTTGTGACTGTGTTTTCTATTCTTCAAAGTAAAGCAGCAGATAAATGGAACAACCGTGTCTTTGCATAATCCTTGTTTCCCACATGCTCCTGGGCCTCCTAAAGTCAATACCAGGCAGGTCTTCAGTGTTATCACTCTTTGTAAGTGTAGCCATGTGAATGAGACCACTGAAGGGACTGCGTGCCCTTCCGGTTGGGTCCAGAGGTGGCTGGGAGAGAGTAGGGTTGAAACCGTAGCAGGTCTCCTAGGCTGCTGGCCGGATGTTGGGGTCCATCAGGGAGAGTAAGAAAGAGATCTGTCTCAGGCACCTTCATTACCACCATCTGATTAGCCTGCCAGTCTGGGACCCAGAACAACCTGGGCCTGATTGTGGGGTCAGTGGCTTTGGCTTCCCCACTGTAAGTCCTTGCTGGTTGACCCATAGCAGAAAGGCATTGTTAGGGTCAGGTTGTCCAGGCGTGTCTAGATTATGTCGAAGTCAAGGAGGAGGACACGGATGGAAGTTCAGGGAGACTGATGAGTGACCAGGGGATGCCTAGAAGAGTCCAAGGCAAACCTTTGGAGAAGAAGGCTCAGACAGAAGAATTTTGAAGTCTGTACCCAGTAAGATCCCAAAGAGGTTCCACAATGATTTGAACCTGTTATGCTGTGGGAATCCTCATACACATGCTCAGCCTTGCTCTGACTGAGCAGCCTATGTGAACAGATGGCTCACGCTTCAGCTCAGGAGCTTTGGCTGTTCTCTGTGCCACTAGGAGAGCTTCTTATATGGGATGGCTCAAGGCCACCTTGCTCCAGGCTGTGTCCACATGGTTGCTCTTCCCCTAGGGAATGAGGACACCAGGCAGTTGCTCCCCAGTGTCTAGGAGCTGTTGGTTATTACTGGTTAGAGGTTACTGTTCATGGGCTTCTTAACACATGTATGACAACATTTGCTCTCCAGAAGAAAAGCACTGGGGGCAGAAGGCGGCAGCAGGAAGAGTCCTCTACTCTGTTTCCTCAGGTCTGAGTTTTTGTAGACATGAGAAGAGGATGGCTCCAGGGCTGAGAGGTCCTGCTCCCCATCCTGGGTATTGTGCCCGGCTTTCTCGCTTTCCCTTCAGACCTGGGACTTCTCTTTTCCCACCCCCTCCCCTTTCTAATCACCGCGCCCAGGCTGTCCAATTTTGTGGGTGGTACCAGAGTGGTTGGGTTTGGTAGAGAGCACATGTTTGAGCGAGAGGGCTGTGGACTGTGCACATGTGCATGTGTGTGTGTGTGTGCGCCCAGCCACACGTACCACCTCATGCCTGTACATGGCTGTTTGACCCTGCCCTTGAAGAACTGTCAGTCTGTTTTGTAGTCTTTGTGCTTGAGTGTGTATGCATTAAGTAATTCTTTGAATCATCTTCTCTATCATCTCTTAGTAAACAAGCATTTACTAGAGAAGAGGTGGCTAGCGTCACTGGTAGTGGGTACAGGAGAGAGTAAGAGTCAGTCAGTCGTGACTCTTCAGACAGTGCAGTCTGCAGACCGAGGCAGGACTCATTTGGCAACACTCCGTTTCATGTAGTAGCTGAACTCTGATTTATTACATAAAAGTTGCTGGCAAATGTGAACACTAATTCTACTCTGGTAACAACTGTGATTGAAATAATTGTAGTCTGTAGACAAGCTGGAGAAAACAAGCATTAGTGGGAAGGTCGTCTTGGACATCATTCCTAGGGTCCAACCGAGAAGAAATACATAATCTTACGGACGTAGAATTGAAAGAGATATTTAGAAGACATATGACTGGGTCCTCCCGCTGCCTCTCCTCCAGATCCATGCTCAGCCGACCCGGCAAGTGAAACCCTCCTCTGCTAAAGACCAGGGGAGAGGGGAATACGCAGCCTCCTGGGGCCACTCATTAAAGTGACTTATGGCTTTTTCTGTCAGGAAATTTTGGTTAATTATTTAATATTTATGAGACTGTGTGGCTGCCCTCATGGAAATATAATTTTCCTGGTGTTTCTTCTTTAATATTACCCGAAGTTAATGCTCTGACACAGAATCACACCAGATGTTAGCTCACTGCACATCCTGTTGGGCATTCGAATTTCATGGCGGCACCTGATAAGGAGGCAATAAAGCAAATAAAAAAGGAAAAAGAATGTGTGAGATTGATTTCTCCATCAGGATTTGTTCATTTGTAGATTGTGCTTTTTGGTATTTTTGTACAGACAGTTATTGTTACTGTCATTATTAACTTAGTTTTAAAAAATAACTATCACTTGTTTGGTGTTTGGTTTTTACTCATAATTCAATTTCATCCTCACAATAGCCTTTAAGGTTTGTATCTTTACCTCTAGTTTACAGATGAGAAAACCAAGGCTTGGAGAGGTCAAATTTTTTATTACCAGTAGAGTTGGGATTTTAACTCTTCCATTGAACTCCAAAACTACCTAACTGCTAATTGCCCTTGAGGTCAACTTATAATGCCCACGTTTTGCTTTTGATTTACTTATTCGGGTGCATTAATGGAGGAAAAGATACGTAATGAAGATGAAAAGTCTTGTGACAAAATTTAAAAGAGCTCTATGAGAAAGTGGCAGAGATTTCATCATCTGAGCTTCATGAAAAGAAATTATTTGTGGGTTTCATTGAGAAATCCAGTGTGTGAGGAATGGACATATTTCGTCCTCTCCATCAGCCATCTGTGTAATTTTCTTTACCCCTGAGAGGAATGTTTGATGATTAGGACTAATTATTCAGGTAGACGCCCTGAGCCACACCTACAACTGCTCTGACGTCTCCGTATCACTCAAAGCTCAAGAAGACGGAGTGAGCGTGTAGGATTTAGAAGATTAGTGAGGGTCTGTGTACCACCTATCCGTTCTTTCCAATTAATTTCAACATGACCCTAATGAGGCATATGTTGTAGCTATTGGATCACATGTCATCAATTGAGCAGAAGCATAATTAGAAGCCTGGTGCTGTCAGAAGGATTAATAGACCTATTGATACAAACCCATAGCTGAAAATTTCCCAACAGAGCCACTTAACCATCTGCCTTGGGATCATGACAGGCTAGTACTGCAAGTAACGAAAAGTATTTTCTATTCACAGTGGAACCATTGGAAGGTCTAAGAAAAGTGTTTTAAGATAAAACCAAGGACTCTTTGTGATGTTGTTATTATTAGTACTGATTAATGATTGAATACAAACTTAAATCAATGATAAGATCTTAGACAATAGCTACTCTAAGATGTGCTGGGTTAAAGACACAATGCTGACCAACAGAAGAGGCTTGCTTCTATTCGGCAAAATTGATAAACCCTACACAACGTACTGAACACTGGCCCCATCCAGTGTAAACACCGAAAACACCAACATTAAAAAGATAGGCTTTTAAGTACAAAACTCAGACGAGGTAATTTAAACGGGGGCACTGACAGAAGCAAGAAGTCAGAAAGTTTTCACCTTTGATCCATCCAAGACCTGGGCAGTCCTGGGATACTGTCTAGTTTAGAAGACAATGTTTTATAAAAAGATTATTGCTTTCTCAGTGATTAATTAGTATCATGCCATTCACACTGAATTCACTATTGTTATTAGCTTGTGAGATTTCTCTGAGACTTAAAATTATATGAATAAAAACATCGATTTCTAATTTGGAGTACAGTTGACTCTTGAACAATGCAGAGGTTAGGGGCACTGACTCCCACACACTCCAAAATCTGTGTGTAACTTTGGGCTCCCCCCAAGTCTTAACCACTAATAGCCTACTGTTGACTGGAAGCCTTACCGATAACATGAACAGTCCATTAACACACGTATTGTATGATATATATATATATATATATATATATATATATAATATAATATATTGTATACTTGCAATAAAGTAAGCTAGAGAAAAGAAAATGTTATTAAGAGAAGTTTACGGAAGAGAAACTACATTTTCAATAAATACTGTATGTGTTACACACATTCAGTAAATACTGTATGTATTTATGAAAGATCCACACATAAGTAGACCCATGCAACTCAAACTCTTATTGTTCAAGGGTTAACTGTGCATTGCAAAGACTTGCTTCCCTTTTCAGATTTCTTGGTCTGATAGTATTCTGATTAGTTAGGTGCTTTTATTCCTATTTTGTAGGCAGCAAAACTGAGGCACTTTACTTATCTAATAAATCCACATATTACTGAACCTCTAAATTACCAAAACCTCAAATCACTGAGATTTCCTCCCTCTTTGTTGCAGATAGATTCCATAGTATCTGTGACTATATGATGTCATCGTTCTAAAAATTTTGATTGAACGGAATGGGATGCAAATCTTATTGATTGTCTAGTCCATAATCAGAAG
Source organism: Mormoops blainvillei (assembly GCA_004026545.1). NCBI lineage: Eukaryota > Metazoa > Chordata > Mammalia > Chiroptera > Mormoopidae > Mormoops > Mormoops blainvillei. Next base: position 157 of record PVJD01002675.1, on the reverse strand, counting down.
TGTTCAAAGTATCTAAATATTATTATTCATTGCTATGTTCATTCTTGTCCTTCTAGAATAAGAGAGGGTGAGAGAAATTTGGGGTGTCTTGAGGGTCATCCATCTTTAAGCAGATGGATAACTAGGAATTATTTCCATTTAAGTAGAGGAACTTGCC